>OX421252.1:3875000-4367500 GCA_949125135.1 Alcis repandata
TAAATTTAAATTAAGAATAGGGTTGAAAATTTCAATAAATATAAATTAATAATAGTGTAAATAAATAAATATATGTATTTTATTTTTAAAAAAGCGTGGGGTGCTTTCTAAGATATTATCAAAATGCTAATCACTCTACTCATGTCTGTCAATACAAAATGTATCTACAAAATATATAATATCTATTGACCCATGCACCCCACGCTTTTTAAAAATAAAACACATATATTTATTTATTTACACTATTATTAATTTATATTTATTGAAATTTTCAACCCTATTCTTAATTTAAATTTATAAAATTTTATTTTCTATTTTTTTAGTTCGGTTTTTTATAAAAAGCGTGTTTTTTTAGTTTTTTTTTTTTTCGACTACCACTTGCCGCTACAGCCATCTTTTGCAAAACGGCGGAAGCAAAGTTGCACACGTAAATGTGAAACTTTGGATGGATGGGTGTTTGTTATTCAATCACGCCAGAACGGCAGAACAGATCTGGATGAAATTTGGCACAGAGATAGATTATAGTCTGGAATAGCTAGAGTAAGTGCGCCAAATATGGACTGGTTTTGTAATATGGACTACCTTCATTTCTCAGAAACCGTCCGTCGTATTAAGCCACCGATCGCTGCGCGCTAAGCTACACCCCTCCCACGCCTCGCTAGTCGCTTGCCGGTCGGCAGAGAGAGCGCGCGTGTTCACTGCAGTCATTTTTCGTTTTTATCAACGCGCGATGTAATTTTTTACCTAATTTCGTAAGCTCATAATTTCAGCAAATATTACTGTTTGGGAAAGTGGATTAAACTAGGGGAAAGGTGAGTTATTTTAAAATTATTCATATTAAGTTGCAATATCCAATAGTTTTTATAGTTTTCTTAGCAACAGTATTAACCTAGAAATATATGTGTCTTATAATATGGACCACCGGCGTGTTTTGAATATGGACTAGTGGTCCATATTACAAACAGTCACTTATATTTTATTTTTATTGTTTTAGGATGGCACCTACAAATTCTACAGCTAAAGGCAAGATCAGACAAGCATGGGATAAAGATGCAATGGCAAATGCAAGTAGAGGGGCCTTTTAATGATCCAGCGCGCGATATGACGACACCAGTTAATATCATTCCCGATAACCCGATACCTGAGCCAAGGGCTGTTGTAACTCCGGAACCTCAATCTGTGAATGAACCATTACCCCAGAGCGTTGATGGACATCATCAAGCAACCGCACAACCAGGAGTGCCAACGCCGACTATGATTGATTCAATAGTTCGTCCCTCTACATCATCTAGATCATATTTATCGCCAAAGGAGTTGCAGCCTATACCGCGCTTAAGGAAAACTGTCAGCAACAGAGGAAGAAAGGCCACCAAGCCCACAATTTTGACATCATCACCTTATAAACAAGATTTAGAAACGTCGATACAAAAGAACATAAAAAAGAACACACCAAAGACAGCGCAAAAAAAAACCCCAAAGAAAATGCCAAAAAAAAACAGCCCTAAAGAAAAGAAAGATCTCAAAACAAAGAAAATCATCGTCTGCAAGTTCTGATAAAAGTAATTATTCAGTCATGGATAGTACCGATGAAAGTCCTGATCGTTCCCAAAATCAAAATGGTAAATGTTTGTATTGTGATGGCCTTTTTTCTGAAGACGTTCATGGAGAGAAATGGATCCAATGTGCATCATGTAGGTGGTGGGCTCATGAAGACTGTGCTGGCATAGAAGATATGATTGATTACTATGTGTGCGAATTCTGTACCAGCGATTAGTTAAATCTTATCGAATAGTTGACTGATTTAATTTTAGGCAACACGTCCATTTTTTTATATAATTTTGAACCCAATTTACTGTGGTCCATATTTAAAACCATGTGGTCCATATTTTGTCCACTTTTTGCAAATGCAAAATAATCTTATATTTTAGAAAATGTTGATTATTTCTAAGATTTTCATGTTTCTTAAGAATTCTGATATTCGTTTTTGATACCAAATAATTATCGAACTGTTCAAAATATACAAGGCTGATTAATCTTTATAATTCTGAGTTTTATTTCACAAAATCCTTATGGTGGTCCATAATTGGCGCACTTACACTTTTTATCCCGGTCTGCGCGGGTAACACTGCGGGCCACAACTAGTGTATGATAAAAGGGACATTATATTTTTATAGACTTAAAAAAAGAGGTTATTGTAAACTATACAGGGTTATTAGGAAAGGGCATGCTAGGCCGAAAAGGGCTCATAGTACTCGTCACTGTGAACAACTTTTACCATGAGACAACCCGAAATTCGCGAAAGAAAAATCAACTGTTGCATAGAAAAATTTCAATGACATATATCAAGAAAACAGCCGATAGCCCGTCATGATGTATGTCCTGTCCATCAGTGAAATATTTTTTACAATCGAACCAGTAGTTGAAAAGCTCAAAAAATCGGAAGAAATTTGGTATGAAGGCATCCAAACCAAAATTGCTTAGAAAGGTTGCCTGGAAGAGATCGTTCTTAGCGATAAGCCGGCAGTTGTTGCACTAGTTTTAAGAGTTGATGATCCTTTTTGTCTATAATTTCTGGTTTGAACAATAAAGAGTTTGTCTATACAGGGTTATTCATAAAGGGTATGCTAAACCGAATAGGGCTCATAGTACTCATCATTATAAACAACTTTTACTATGGGGCCAACCCGAAATTCGCCAAAAAAATATCAGCTGTTCCATACATTTTGTCGAGTGTCATTGACATTTTTGTATGGAACAGCTGATTTTTTCTTCGCGAATTTCGTGTTGGTCCTATAGTAAAAGTTGTTCTTTGGTGAGTACTATAAGTCTTTTTCGGCTTAGCATACCCTTTATGAACAACCCTGTATATCTTACCCCTAGACCAAATTTCATACTCGAACATCAGTCTCAGTATGGACTACTCGTACATTAACCGGGGCAATTTAGACATCCGAGCTTACATTAATTCCCACCCAGCTGAAAATTGGTAGGATTGTTCAGAACACCATCATAAATGAAACCTAAAAAGTCCTCATCGATCCGATACGTGCAAAAATTTTTACTCCGGGTAGAAGGTCACCAAAACGGGTATTTCGTGATTTTCTCAAAAACGGTACAAGCTACGAGGATACTGTTCAAGACAAGTATGTTCACTATAACATTTTCTACAGTATTGCTCTTAAACGCATGTTGATAGAACTTATGGTTTTCGAGATATGTCGATATTAATTTCAGACCAGACCAAAAAATTGACAATTTCTCTTAAGATGCCTCAGTCAGCAGTAGATCATATAACAAGTTTGTAAATGAGTTTTCCCGAAGTTTTCAATATTGTTGAATCCGACAATCTCAAGAAACACTTTGAAAAATGACTCCTTGTATCTCAAATCGGATAAATGATGATGATGGTTGGCGGAAAATTGAACCCCTCGTATCTCGGAAACGGAAAGAGATAGAGGGGTACACCTGACTTTTAAAATTTAGATCAAGTATGGACCTTTCTAGGGAAATGATAAAAAAAGATAGCCGCCATACAAACAAGTTTGACAGTCATACAAATAAACAAAAAAAAAGGAAATGCTCATAGCTGTGGAACCGCTGTAGATGGATGGAGTGTGCTCGAAGAAATATTATAGAGATTCATAACGACAATCGAGATTCAGCAACAAAAATCCAAGATGTCGGATTTCATATTTCCATCAAATTTCAATGGATCTTCCAAATTTTAAAGTGATCCTAGGAAGGTGTTATTTTGGATCTGGAGGCTCTTAAGGTCCTTAAATCCATTCCTGAAATGATTTTTTTGGTTCGGCCATTTTTCAAAATGGCTGCCATACACTTGAAATTTTTAATATACCAATTTGTATGGAAACTGTCATAAACTAATTACCTACCTACGAAAGCAAATTTTTCAACCTTGACCTTGACCATTTTTTTTTAATAACCGCATTTAAAACTAATTGGTATTTGGAAAATTTCAAGTGTATGGCAGCCATTTAAAAAAATAGCTGAATCAAAAAAATCATTTCAGGAATGGATTTAAGGACCTTCAGAGCCTCCATATCCAAAATAACACCTTCCTAGGATCACTTTAAAATTTGGAAGATCCATTGAAATTTGACGGAAATTTGAAATCCGACATCTTGGATTTTTGTTGCTGAATCTCGATTGTCGTTACGAATTTCTATAATATTTCTTCGAGCACACTCCATCTATCTACAGCGGTTCCAGAGCTATGAGCATTTCCTTTTTTTTTGTCTATTTGTATGACTGTCAAACTTTTTTGTATGGCGGCTATCTTTTTTTATCATTTCCCTAGAAAGGTCCATACTTGATCTAAATTTTAAAAGTCAGGTGTACCCCTCTATCTCTTTCCGTTTCCGAGATACGAGGGGTTCAATTTTCCGTCAACCATCATCATCATTTATCCGATTTGAGATACAAGGAGTCATTTTTCAAAGTGTTTCTTGAGATTGTCGGATTCAGCAATGTTTAAAACTTCGGGAAAACTCATTTACAAACTTGTTTTATGATCTACTGCTGACTGAGGCATCTTAAGAGAAATTGTCAATTTTTTGGTCTGGTCTGAAATGAATATCGACATATCTCGAAAACCATAAGTTCTATCAACATGCGTTTAAGAGCAATACTGTAGAAAATGTTATAGTGAACATACTTGTCTTGAACAGTATCCTCGTAGCTTGTACCGTTTTTGAGAAAATCACGAAATACCCGTTTTGGTGACCTTCTACCCGGAGTAAAAATTTTTGCACGTATCGGATCGATGAGGACTTTTTAGGTTTCATTTATGATGGTGTTCTGAACAATCCTACCAATTTTCAGCTGGGTGGGAATTAATGTAAGCTTACTCCTATTTTTTGGTCTAATTTGCCCCGATTACATGCCTAAAAAAATTTATGAAGATCAGATTAACTATATTCAAGCTATTGTCGGACAAATATACAAACATACAAATAACGATTTGTTCACTGAGAAAAATGTCCATCTAAACGCTAAAAGAATGATGAATTGGGTTAGTAGCTTTACACGATGATTATAGTCAACCATAGATATATTACCTAAAGATAGAACCAAAGTGTAACCGCACATGCGACAGCTATATTCTTGAAATAATGCCAGGATAGGAATGCTTCCCCCATCTTAGAGGAAAAAAATTCATAAAATATTTCTAATCTTTATACTTCACAAAATAAAACATTGTTATACAGGGTTTTATGGAAAGGATATACAAGCCGCAAATTGCTCATAGTAGGAAAAAGTCTAATAGTAGGAAAATAATTACTAGTATACTAATCTATTCATAATTAAGAACATCTTTTATTAAATAGGCAATCTTGCGATTGCTAAAATAATGTACCTTATCTTAGTTTTGGGTCAGCAGGAAATATGAAATAGTCCAATAAATTAATTATTTATTAATTTATTGGGTACCATCCTGGGGAAACATAATTAACAACCTGGCAGCTACAAATCGTAGACGTCTTACGTAGCAACTATTATTCCTAATCTGTGGTTTGCCCACCTTGGCACGGTTACAGCGACGGGGACAAAACATGAAAGGTCTGTCTCTCTTTTTCAACCGTGTTTGGCACTTGCCATCTTGCTCTTTTTTACAAAGTAGCTATTATGGTTCTGTCTGTTAGTCTGAGATCTAAACGCTAAAAGAATGATGAATTGGGTTAGTAGCTTTACACGATGATTAATCAACACAAAATAAGAGGCCCGTTTTGACGTTTGTCATCGCGACGTAACTAGTGATGTTACCATATGACTCGGTACTCGATACTCACGATAAATAATTTCAAGTTTGTATGAGTTTTTGACGGATTTCATTATGTATTGTAAGTTAATCGGATTAAGGTTTTGATTAGAAAATTTAACTTAAACTTTAATATTGTAGGTATTCCGGAATGATAAATGGTACGATAGGTCAATTTGTCTTTAATTTAATATTTTAAATTAAGTTATAACATTCACAAAAAAAAAAAATCAAAAAATTTTTCTTATTTTTTCTTATTCAAAAAAATAAGAAAAAGCGAAAGGTAGAAAACCACTCTGTGAATTTATTTGCGTCCATTTCTTCTTGATATTCTTTTGTACTTTTAGACTCGAATGCGAGTAAGGCATCATTCACAAAACCTCCCCCGGCTGATCCAGCTGATCAATATTTAATTACTATTAAAATCGAATGAAGCTGGTGCAATTCAGTAAGTAATTGGTTACAACACTAATATTTGAAAAAAGAAGAGTGAGAACGAAACTGTTTCTGACAGTTTCGTTATAATTTGACATTGCATGCTACTATAAAGTATGCGCGAAAAGCGTTCCAAATTACATTCTAGGGGTTTCTCTGGTGTCAAAACGGGCCTCTTATTTTGTGACGATTATAGCACCAGTTTTTCGAGTGACAACCATATAATATTATGATAGTTGTCACCGTAAAAATTGGTGCTAATCATCGTACTTTTTGGTGACTATCAGTATGCTCCGTACTTTAGGTGATTTTTTTCTCAGTGTAGCGACCTGCCCCGGCTTCACACGCGTATGAAATATAGTCTATGCTACTCGCTGATGATGTACCTTTATTTTATATACGTTATGGTGAAAGAATTTTTAAAATCGGTCCAGGACTTTTTGAGTTTATTCGTTGCAAACATCCAAAACTACAAATCTTTCCTCTTTATAATATTAATGCGGATTATAAGTCAAACATAATGACCCTGACCCTGATTGGGTATTTAAGAAATGTTGTGTGGAGCGGGTTCATTACATAGTAGCTTCTTCAGAAATAAATTCCTCTAGCTTATATACTTGGCATTCGTTTAATAATAATTATTTCCTTTGACTTTTATGAATTTAAAATTGTTTTCTGTCTTTTAATTTTATGGGAAGTTTATTGCATATTTTAACGGCCATAGGGTTTATTATTATATAGAGGTCTCTTTTCCGGCTTGTAAGACAACTACACTCGCGTCTCTACCGCCGCGTTAAAAACGCTCCGTGTAAATAACTCACAAGTGATTTCAGCCAAAGCGACCAACGCATTAACTCGGTCAATATTTGCCAAAAATGAGTTATAGTATTTGTTTAATTGGCTTCATATTTAGCATTTTGCTGGCTACATTCCCTGCGTTGCCGTGTCTCACAATGGCGCCATTTGCGGTCTCCTTGCTAACTTTGGCTGTGAGCATTATTGTGTTTTTTATTGTATTTACTTGTGTCGTGTGGATAGATACATCAACTAGCAATAAAAAAAAATAAAAAAATATATACCTACCTGCAGGTTAATTCAATATTTTTATCTCGGCATCGAGGTTGTCATGAAAAGCTACTCCGGTCATAAGAAGTATATTTTTTCCGTGTTTAATTTTATATTTGGTAGTCATATAACTACTTACTAATAAGTTTATAAAACATTTTTATATTTATAAATATTTTTTAAAAAAAATATTTTATCAAGTAATTTTATTTTAATTCTTTTATCTTCGTCTTATGTATCATAAAAGCAATCGGTGTTCGGGAATCTCGCTCAAACTCAAAAACGGATTGAAAGATCGGAAAGCAGCCGCAACTGCGGGGAGCAGTTAGTTTTTTCTTAGCTTTTATAAGTCTACCAATTTAAAAAAATCGGTATTTTTTAAAATAAATAAATAATAAATAACGTTTCACTCATAGCTCCCCACTAGGATAAATCCTGTGTCGGATGCCATGGAACACAAAGACAGGGACAACTAACACCCAGACCCAGAACAGATATTTAAACTCATCATTCAAATATCTGCCCGGCCGAGAATCGAACCCGGGACCTCTAGCTTTTAAGGCGGTTACACTACCGGTTTTGGTTTCTTACCGACGAAAAAACGGAAGAGGTTCTCAAGTCGACGCCTATATACAGGGTTATTCATAAAGGGTATGCTAAGCCGAAAAGGGCTCATAGTATTCATCATTATGAACAACTTTTACTATGGGACCAACCCGAAATTCGCAAAAAAAAAACAGCTGTTCCATAGAAAAATGTCAGTGACACTCGACAAACTGTATGGAACATGTATTTTTTTTTTCTATGATAAAGTTGCTTCCAAATTAATCGAGGCAGTAGATAGCCACTAAAAAAAGTATGAAAACTTCTTCGGTCGAGAAATTGACATTTCAATTTTACTTCTTTTTTCTAGCTCTAATTTTATTAACACGCTTTTATTAGTTTCACCTGTATGTATGTATGTAACCGACTCCTTTGAGCTCGATTTTCCCCTACTTTAAACGATCAGATTTCATTCAAACTTTGCACACCTGTCAAAGATCGATGACAAAGCGTGTTTTTATAGTTTTATAAACTATTTTTTTTTTATAAAAAACTTTTATTTACTTGCAATGTTTGTTCGGGTGGAATCTTGCAACTGAATTTTGAGCCACTTCCCGATGTCCGATTGAGCTGAAATTTGGTATACCTGTGTAACTCCGATGACAATGCAATAAAAGCTTGTATATAAAAATATTTTTAAAATTAAATTAATATTCTTATTCAGGTGGCATTGCTGCGAGTTCAAGCGGAACCTCTGAAGCAACCTCTGGGTAAGTGAGGCATCATAGACCTGGACAAACAGCACTCGCTTCGTAGCGATTCAATTTCTTCAATTGCTATCGCTTACCCCATTAGCCAAGTTACAATTCTATCATCGCATAC
This sequence comes from Alcis repandata, assembly GCA_949125135.1. Classification (NCBI taxonomy): domain Eukaryota; kingdom Metazoa; phylum Arthropoda; class Insecta; order Lepidoptera; family Geometridae; genus Alcis; species Alcis repandata. The sequence goes on from OX421252.1 coordinate 3,883,705, forward strand.
GCTATAGAAAACTAATACAGGGTTATTCATAAAGGGTACGCTAAGCTGAAAAGTGCTCATGGATTATGAACTACTTTTACTATTGAGTCTACCCGAAATTAGTGAAAAAAAATACGCTGTTCCATAGAAAAATGTCAATGACACTCGACAAAATGTATGGAACAGCTGATTTTTTTTCGCGAATTTCGGGTTGGTCCCATAGTAAAAGTTGTTCATAATGATGAGTACTATGAGCCCTTTTCGGCTTAGCATACCCTTTATGAATAACCCTATATAATGCACGGGAATGTAATCCATTTATAGATTCTATGTATATTCTGTGACAGAAATGTCATTCTCATTTCCTTTCAATGTGAAAAAAAACCATCCACTCCCCACCCTCTCACACTACCCATCACGGCCCACCCTCACACTACCCTACTAGTTCGATACTCTTGTGTTTGGGGGTCTTACGTTTGACAACTCGAAATTGTAATAAAAAAAAGACGTGTGGCATTCGGGGACTGCCGCGGTAAAGCTATTGCATAGCATTTTTTATCAACTTTTCCAGTTTTAATTATTTCATTAACCAATGCCACCTAGAGGCGAGTTGCTGAACTAAAGAGACAAGCGTGATATTTCAAAAAGTCATTAAAAGTTCTGCTATTCATCGATAGATGGCAAAACTAAAAAGTATCACCGCTGTGCCTTAGGTTATTTTCGTTACGGAATTTCTGGATTCGGTCTCCACGCTCAAAGCCCGCGATAGAAGCTATGCAATAGCTTAAAACTGAGTTCACCACACCTTTTAAAGTAAAACATTTTGATTCTCAGATCAGCCGGTGGCCAACGAACAATGCATACAAATGACAGAAAGGAGAGTCGATGAAATGAAACAGATAATTCTTGAAATAACAAGTTTCCTCGAAATACTAGGAGATAAATACCAAGATTACCTCATAAAAGACGTCAATGTCGACATAGAAAAGAATGTTGATGGCGAACATACCACTCTAAAAATGTTTGTCAACGATTGTGCGAAACGATCTGAGAGTTACAATTTATACGATTCAGCAGAGAGTCAAACTACAAACGAAAATCGCGCTTCTGAAGTTTTCACTCAAGAAGAAGGATCACAAACCTCTAGCTTGAATACAGAAAAATCTAGTACAGCAAAAAATATCAAGAAAACTAGGTACCAAGTTATCAACAAGCAAAATGCACAGACAGATAACATTGGTCAAGACAACCGTGAGGATCAAACAACGATAATTAATGTACCACGTAAAAACAAATCGTCTGGAAATGAACACAGCACGAACGATGAAAAAAGATCAGTAGACAACGTTTCGAATGAAAATAGTAACGGTAATTATCAATATTTGGAAAAAAGTAGTCAATTGAATGAGAAAGCATCCAAAACTGTAAATAACTCTGAAAAGTCTTCACAAACTAATAGTTTATCGACGACAAATGCTTCAAATAACAAAGTTGTTGAGACAACATCAAACGATGTGGCAAATTCCGCGCAAAATACTACGTCAGGTACGGACAATACATTAAACCATTCATCGAAAAACACTGAACAAAACAACGAAAGTAACGAACAAGACGAATCCGAGATAACATCTGTCAAAAATGTTCAATCTACAGGACATGTTATTAAAAGCAATAAACAACACACAAATAGAATCTCACAAACTACAGCAAATACTGAAAATCATGACGACCATGTAGAAAAATCCTTGAAGTCTACAGATGACGAAGATAACACTAATGTAGACAATATCACAAAATCTTCTAAAAATGTTGAAAATAAAAGTACCTACGCAAAAAAATCCCTGCAATCTTCACAAACTGTAGAAAATAAAAATGCCTACGTAGAAAAAACAGTTCAATCTACAAATAATGATGCCAATACAGATGATACCAAACAATCTATAAAAACTGTCGATAAAAGTAATGCCTTAAATACAGATGAAATCAAGCAATCTTCCAACACTGTTAAAAATAATAATGCCTCCGTTGAAAAAACATTGCAATCTACAAATAATAATGCCCATGGAAACAAAATACCTTCAAGTCCTTCAAGAAGCGTTGGCAATGATAAGATCTACGCTGACAAATACCCATATTCTACCAATGATAACAAAGAACAAATAGATAACCAAAGAAATGGAAGATACTCCACTGACATAACCAGCTACGATCACGAAGAGAATCAATTTATAAAATTGCTTCGGCAATTTATCAGAAGAGAAGTTAATACTGTTATCAGAGGTGATAAACCAGAAAGTTCTTGTGATAACACTGACATTGCCAGTAAATATACTGACGATGAAGATTTTGATGACAGTAACGAAAGTGACGACAGAGACCGTTCTAATAAAGCAGTAACACAAGTAAAACCTTATATACGGATACTCGATTTGCCAAATAGCGTGCTACAACTAAAAAAGAGATTAGACAGAAACAGAGGCTTGGTTGTTTCGTATAACCCCATGGTTATTTACGTGAGGGAGAACTTCTGTCAGCAGTACATCTTCCTGTAAACGATTTCATACGACCATGATCCTCAATATTTTGAATAATCTTAAAAAGCAACTTAAAAAAAATTAAAGCAACTTTCAAAAGCTTAAAATTAAAGACTGTTGTTCTAAAACTTCCGAAAATTCACAAAAACAAATCAGCATCAGCATAATAAATAATTTCTTCTGTGTTTACAATTTCCGAGTTTTATTTTCTTGGCCAACCTGTTTTTACCCCCGACGCAAAAACGACGGTGTGTTATAAGTTTGACGTGTCTGTGGGTAGGTATATGTCTTTCTGTGGCATCGTAACTCCCGAACGGATAACAGATTTAGATTTTTTTTATTTTGTTTGAAAGATGTACTTTAATAGTTCGGCGTGTTCTTAACTATGTTTGATGAAAATCGGTTCACCGTTTCAAAGTTAGGGTTTTTAAAATTTTAGGTATTTCTGAAATTATTTGAACGTAGGGGTCGTCCATTAATCACGTGATGCTTTTAGCAAATTTTTCATCCCTCCCCTCCCCCTGGTAATACGTAGTAAGGTTATAAATTACTCCTGCTCCTCCTCCCCCTACCAAAATCACGGTTATTTTTTTAGTACCAATTTTATCTTTAGAAAATTCCAATTGACTAAAACATAAATTCCCGTGATATCTAACTCGACTCCCCTCCCCCCTTGTGATATTTCGTGATGTTTTCCAACCCCCCCCCCCCCCTTTCGAGCCTCACGTGATTAATGGACGGTCCCAATCAAATAAATTAATAACGAAAAGTGCGTTTCTTGAAGATTTTTTAAATCTATTTATTTTAGTAGTGGTAGGGGTTTTTTGTAGTCCGCCTGGGGACTAAGTACACACCTTATCAGTTATTCAACCGCCAAGCAATTATGTGCAAATATTACTGGCTTCCGGTTTGAAGGGCAATGTTTCCAGCGAAATTTCAGAGCTAATAGATTTTTTTTTAGTTAACCTGTAATGTCCCACTGCTGGGCAAAGGTCTCCCCCAATTTCTTCCATACCTGCCGGTCTTGGGCCAGCACCGTCCAGTCCTTTTCAAACTTCCCCAGTTCGTCGCGCCATCGCGTCGGAGGGCGGCCTGGGGGGTCGACTGTCCGGAGGCACCCACTCTGTGGAGACCTTTGCCCATCTGTCCGGGTGCATTCGGCTTGTGTGGCCCGCCCACTCCCACTTAGGATAGGAGATAAAACATCTTATATCTCAGGATGACGAGCACAGTACTAATAACGTACACTTTTGTATCGAATACACGCTACGTATTTATACATTAAGGTTGTGCTAGTTCCACAGTTCCTGTAAGATTTCACCAGACATTAAGGATTTGTTATTTGGATTAGATTGTTTGTGGATTCACAAAAAATAAAGGGTATGTTTTGACATTTGAGAAAGACCCTAGAATGTAACTCGGAACAAAACAGAAAGAAAGAAAATTTGTCAAAACAGGCCTTTTATTTTTTGACAAATTTAATAATAAAACAAAAGACATTTAAATTATTTAATAAATTGATTTAATTACTTTCAATCACAATGTGGTTTTGAACCTTTTTACATGCCGGAGCAATGTATAGGCTTGGCCGAAATATCCTTATTTTGAGACAGTCCGATGTGTCGCGACCGGCCTGGCGAATATCGACTCTAATCACTAAGACTTAGGAACCATCCATAATTTACGTTACACGTAAAGGGGGAAGAAGGGGGTCGACGAAGTGTGACCTTGTGTGACAAGGGGTGGGAGGGGTCCTAAGTTTTGTGACGTCACATTTCAAAATCCAATATAGCTTAATATTAAAATGCGTTTTTAATTTATTAATTTCTAGATATAAAATTGCAAAAAAATGTGTGACGTCACAAGGCCCGGGAGGCACAGGGACGGGGAGTGTCACAAATGTGACCAACTGTGACAAGTACGGGGGGGGACGGTTAAAATCATGAAATTAGTGAATTTATGGATGACCCCTTCTAGTAGTTTTGCGAAACACGCACCGCGCATTTCGACTGGCCCCTACGAATAGTATCGAAACTGCATAATCACGATTTTATTCATTGTACCAATTATACGAATATTTTATATACTTTTAGGAAAACAAATAATAATTTATTTATTTTTTTATGAAACTTTAAATCATCCAAAATTGATTCTACTCAGTTTAGCTTATTATAATATTTAGGTCAAATTTTGTCTTTCAAATGTTCTCCTGTATAAAATGCCATTTGCACTTTCGATAGCGTTCGTAGGGGTAGTTGAATTAGGACAATGTATTCTTGCTTGTTAGAGTCGATATTGGCCAGTTGGCTAGTACCGCGACCGTCGTACACCGGAATGACTTACATTACCTATACGTAAAATTTAGAAACATGCGTCGAATAATCTGGAAATTATAAGGAATGTGTATGCTACGTCAAAAAGGGCTCGTAGTAATTATCATTATTCATTTCATTTTCAACCTTCAATCCTCCCGCTGCTGGGATACAGGTCTACCCTCGAAAGGTGATCAGACCGTATTCCACCACGCTGGCCAAGTTTGAGTTGGTTCACATTTCACATACGCCATTGAATTTCTTCTCCGGACGTATGCAGACATCATTATAAACAACTTTTACTATGGGACCAAATACTGAAAACACGAAAAAAACCAGCGGTTTCAGAGAAAAATGTGACCCGTCACTCGACAAAATGCATAGAACATGTATTGTATACCCTTTCCTTATAACTCCGTATATTTGCCCGACGATAACTTGAGTACGAACCGATCTTCACAAAACTTTGCAGGTAAGCAGTTCGTACAAATACCTTTATAAATTTCGAATATGAACAAATTATCGAGTTTGTGAAGACGCGGTCACGGTTCGGGGCGAACAACTAGTCAATATTTTATTCGACGCACGTTTTTCTTATACAGCAATTTACAATATGGCAAGAGAATTCTACAATTGATTTATCAAAATCCAAGATACGTCACCCGGCCATCAATGCAACAAACCAAGCACTTACGACTTTAACGTATTGATTAAGTCTTACTCATAAACACTGCTTAAAGTTACTCACTGCTTAAAATGATCTTACAACTTCTCTCTGACGTGAAATGTCAAGTCCGACAACAAAACAGAATTTTAAATTGACATTAGAGTACTGCGTACATTTGAATTGCGCAGAAATTAAATGACATTTATAAATCTAAGCAACGTTCACAAAGCCTCTTTTTGAATCTTGAATCACTTTACGTTATCCGATTGAGCTGAAAAGTATACCTGTGTAACTCCGATGACAATACAATAATATGGTACCAAAGTGCTTTTGAAGCCGAAAGATGCCAATTTAAACTTCGCAACAAAACAAAATAACTCTCGTGTTTGGATTCGCTTGGTTTTTTGTTAGAACTTCTTATCAGCAACTTCTTATCAATCAACATTTCTTTTCAGAACACTTAAACATATTAACAAATGTAAATTTTGTTTATAAAAACATTTTTTTTTTACTTGTCAATACTATACTTTTATTTGACAATGTCGCGGTGATGCCGTAACGTATCTTTCCATTGATTTATCGTAACCTACATATCTCTTTACAAAATTACCTATCTAATGAATTGAACTGTGGTTGAGAAACCGATTTATTTATCTAGCTGAATTTATTCATCCATGGGTCTAGGGTGCCTTTAAATATTTAACTCAATTATTATAAATACCCTTTATTAAGTACTAGCGACCTGCCTCGGCTTCGCACGGGTTTGAAGTCTATGTTACTCGGTAATAATGAAGCATGTATATTGGTGAAAGAATTTTTATAATCAGTCCAGTAGTTTTGAGTTTTTTCATTATTAACATACAAATCTTTTTTCTTTACATTTTTTTCTTTTCTTCTTTTTCGCTCTTTTTCTTTTCTCTGTAGTGTAGAAGTGTAGATATAAACCACTTGCACGTGGATACTATAGTGTCCTTGGCACGCAAGTGCCATGGTTTGTTTTTTAGCAAACAGCGCCATCTAGCGATTTCGTCTCAAACTAATCGTTTTTCAGAGCGTTAGCAATGAAACAAGCTTACTTATAAAACCGGTGGACGTCGTATTTATGAAACTTGCTTTATATTTTATGTAAACAAAGTTGGTTTTGAGGGTAGTTATAATAATTGAATTTACTCATCTTTCTTTAACAAGCTAGGCAATTGACCATAACATTCCAGCGCAGCCGCAGCCACACTAAATAACCAAAAAATGCAAACAGACAATAGGTAAAATGTAGGTAAGATAAAATGTGAAACGTTTTTAACAAATAATCAATATATACTTAATTCTTAACTAATATAATTATTATATATTTATTCTCCACACCTTTAAACTAGAATTGGTAGCCATAACCGAATTATGAACTTTTTTTAGGACTAGAAAACCGACAAAAAGCTTTAGCATCCCACACGGCCCAACTGGTTTTCAACGTGTTTCAAAGGAAATTGTAAACTACCCTCATTTTTAACTTCCGACGCAAAAAAAGGTTTTATAAATCTAACGAGTACATACTTGTAAATCAATACAACACAATAACTTTATTGAAATCACAAACAGTAAAATACTATTAAAATAAAGGTCAAAATTTGGTCATATCGTTAAGAAAAAGAAAGGACTGGACGGCGCTATCCCAAAACAAGAAAGTGGGAGACCTTGGTCTTTTTTGACATTAGCTTTATCTTAAAAAAATGTGTGTCTGTCGCATTGTAGCTCTTAAACAGCTGAACCCATTATGACTTATATTTTTCTGTTTTAAAGATGACTCGTTCGAGTTTAATAAAAAAAACCCCAACGTTGCAACGGCCGACCCGATTTTGATAAACCATGTCTAAGAACCACCGCTAAAATCTGCTTTCAAATAAAAATTCCGCATCCAAATCGGTTCACCCGTTTAAGAGCTACGGTGTCACAGACAGACACACGCCGGTCAAACATAATCCCCCCCTTTTTGCGTCGAGGGTTAAAAACCAGTTTTAATCGAATTGAATCATGTGTGGAATGCCTTACTGTTACAATAAATTTTCAAATTAAAAGTTAAGCGAATTGAAATAGCATTACGACTTTTCCATTTCAATCGCCGCGTCTCGCTTTATTCCAATTGAAACGAAAGAGACGGAGCGATTCATTCGTCTTTTAGAACGAGCTACTCAGAAACACTGCTCAAAGTTAGTCATTGCTTAAAGTGCTCTGACAACTTCTAGCTGACATGAAATGTCACGTGCGAACACAAGACGGAGAACTTTAAGCAATGGTTAAGTTTTAAGGCAGGCAGGCTTTATAAGTTATGCCCTTAGTCTGTATGTACCAAAACATGGAATTAACAACTCAGGGCCATCCATAAATTACGTCACACGTAAAAGGGGACGGGAAGGGGTCGACGAAGTGTGACATTGTGTGACAAGGGGTGGGAGGGGGTTTTAAGTTTTGTGATGTCACATTTCAAAATGTAATATCTAAGTGTTAAAACGAGTTTTTTTTTATTTAATAATTTATAGTAAAATTGCAAAAATTGTGACGTCCCAACGGAGGGGGTAAGTCGGAAAGGAGATTAACAATCAAGAAACTTGTGTGCATAGTTTATGGATGCCCCCTTGATTGGTATTACTTTTTACAATCTGATTAGATTAAATTTAATGAACAAACATTAAAATTTTAAAGAATTTGACACTAATAGGCAGATTATATTACTTTAGTTACAATTTCCGAGCGCACACGCAAACAAACATGTATTTAAATAACATGCGATATAAAATGTGTTTAAAAATATACTTTTTAAAACATAAGTTTGAAAACATACGTAATAGAAATGTGTTTTTTATTAATTATTTTGCTTTGTAGTCTGATGCGCTTAAAGACTTCAACAATATTAACTACAACAATATGATAAAAAGATCAAATCCCATTACAAATATTCCTAAACGAAATAACATAAATTAACATTAATTGTAACATTAATAACCGATCCTATCTACTTCAAGAAAAAAATAGTAATATAATAGCAATTATTACAAAATTGCACCGAAAAATCCTAAATGACACTTGTGGAGATCATTTAATATTTTTATTTTTATACATGAACAAAACTACGGCTTTACAAAAGAGTATAAACAAGAATAACTTTTTTTGTTGGCAATACTCATGCTCATCTGTCAATGTCACAAAAATATGTTTTTATTTTTATTTTATTTTTCTAGAGAAATGTCTAAAAACCACATGGTTTGCATGGGGAGCCGTATGGTAAAAAGCTAGATGAGGGGTATAAAATGGGGTGAAGAGAACAAATAAACCTGTTTGGCTCAGCGGTAGTGTATCCGCCTTATAAGTCAGAGGTCCCGGGTTTGGTTCCCGGCCGGGAAGGTATTTAATGATGAATTTAAAAATCTGTTCTGTATCTGGGTGTTAGTTGTCCTTGTCTTTGTGTTCCATGGCATCCGACACAGGGTATCCTAGTGGGGAGCTATGAGTGTGAAACGTTAAAAAAAATAAGATTACTAAAAAAGATTGAAACCATGTGGTTTGTGGAGCTCACAAATGTTATTTTTTAGTGTTTTACAAGTTAAATAATATAACACAAAGCGACACGGATTTAAATTAATGCGGAAGAGGATGCTGTTAAAATTATGTTAAGTTTTTTCTCTTCAACATTTAGGAAAAAAATAAGACAAGCTATAAGTCCATAACAACAATGTAGCACTGTATAGAAACTATTTCAGGGTATTAAAAGTACCCCTTTCTAATTTATACCCTTTCTGCAAAGCTGTAAACACAACGATGTAAGAATTTAAACATACTTAGTAAAATATTATATTTTGCCACTATAGGAACATTTAATTATTTTTTTCAAAGTGACTAGCTTAAAATAACATATGCCAACTTATTTATAAATATTTTTAAACATATACAATTCAATAACATATCTCATGACTGCTTTAAATAAAATATCAATTAATTAAACTTATATAAAATAGCACCGCAATTTAAAAATATTTTATTTTTTCGATATTGCAACACCCTTACCATAGACTAAAAACTTTTTTCTAACAACGCCCCTTTGACAAGATTCGTGAACATCCTGCTTACCTCATTATAAAACGATCTACCTTATCCTAGGAAAAATTTTAAAAGACTTATATTTATATCTTTAAAAATATAATTTTGTACTCATACGGCCGAAACGTTTTTTTTAATTCCATCGATTCATATGCAGGGTTACTTTTCATAGAGTATATTAAAATGTGTAATTTTTTTTAATGTTAAAATCATGAAAAATATTATGGCTGGTGTAAGATATTAAAAATTGTTTTCTAAAACACATACTATCTACTTTTTTCTATTTTCTTTTCTATATTTGTATAAATTTTCATTCAGTAAAAAAATAAGAGAGATGAAAAACGTAAAAAGATTAATTTTTGTTTTTTACTATTCCAGCTATAATCAATTTTATAAATCTATGGATCTAAGGGTCTTCTATCTAAAAAGAACTGCAAAGATGCAAGGAAACTATTAAAGCGAAAAAAAAAGCAACAATCGAATTGGGAACCGTCTCCTTTCTGGGAGTCGGTTAAAAAGGTCAGACCTCATCGCATACACGACGCAAATACAGAAACTACTTCCAAAGGCTCGAACAATCCAAAAAAAATTGGAAAAAAAAGTATTTTTTCTAAAAACACTTTGTCTAAGTAATTATATTTACAAAAAAAAAACAAAAAACAAAAAACCGACTTCAAGAGACTGACTATTGAGTTATTCATCTATTTGTCGCGCACGTACCTAATGCAAATAACAAACATAAAAAAAAAACATACAGTCGAATTGAGAACCTCCTCCTTTTTTAAAGTCGGTTAAAAATCACATAATATACAACCAACAACACTGAAACTTAGAAAAACATGAAAAATAAGACATCGTCGCTAACCAACCTCGTTGGTAGTCAACCGCAGACTTATTGGCGATAAAAAATAAAACGTTTTATCATCTGGCAACACTATGAAAAATCCCATATACGACGTAAAAACACAAAAACTTAAATCGATTGTGAATTGTCCGTCTAACAAAAAAAATTAAAAAATCTGGCAACACTGTGAAAAGTAACCCTGTTAGAATCGTCCAGCAATACTATTTTACGATCACATTTTGCCAACCGATCACAGATATTATCACCCTGCCTAAAGGCACGTTTATCTTTTATATTAGGGTCAAAGCACACTTCTATAATTACACGCTTTTTATTAGCTTCACCTTGTATGTTTGTAACGGACTCCTTTGGGCGCGATTTTGACTCAATTTAAACGGCCAGATTTCGATCAAACTTTGTTGATATATCGAGGACCGATGACAATACACTAAACAAAGCGTGTTTTTTAGTTCTTTTTAACTATTAATTTTTATATTATTAAGACGTTTTTTGAATGTATTATGTATGTATGTATGTATGTTTGTAGAGGGTAATCTTTAAAAGTTAATCAATCAACTCCACCTTTAATCATCCCACTGCTGGGATACATGTCTATCCTCCTGATCACCACGCTGGCCAAGTGCGGGTTGGTGGATTCATATACGCTATTGAAGTTCTTCTTTTGACGTATGCAAGTTTCAAATGAAATAAAAGTTTTAAATGTAATAACAGACCGAGTAAAAGTTCTTGGAAAAAAAAGAAAGGCAAAGCCGGCCAATGTATGTACAATGACCCTAAAATAAAAGAAAAAAGAACCTACATTCTCTTATCGCATCATTTTCAATCTAACAAGAATTTCATTCATTTTCCAAATCTAGCTTCAGCTAAATCGATAATTACCTAAAATTAAAGAATTGGTAGTTTACCACTTTAGTTCGCGATTTCGAATAACAAGTGGCACTAAAACAAGCATTTTTTAAGTTTTTTAAATGTGTATAATTATGTTTTTGTTTTGAGCAAACGCCGCGCTTACCACCACAAAACTGAGTAGCAAGCTTTTTAAAAAAATGGAAGATAATTTTTTTTCTATGTCAAATCTGTTTAAAACTCGATACTTTATTACGTACTTAAAAAACCGTACGTATAAAATCTTAAATTTAAAAAACTCGTACGTCAAAAATCGTACGTAAGTGGTAATCTACCAATCAAAGAGTTACCTAAAACTTCTTGGTTCACTTGTTACCTTCTGGACTTATTATGTGTGACATCGACATGTGGCGCCTGAAAAAAAAACATGAATATAAATCTCAGATTAACAGATAGAACCATAATTGCTACTTTGTAAAAAAGAGCAAGATGGCAAGTGCCAAACACGGTTGAAAAAGAGAGACAGACATTTCACTTTTTGTCCCCGTCGCTGTAACCGTGCCAAGGTGGGCAAACCACAGATTAGGAATAATAGTTACTACGTGAGCCGTCTACGATTTGTAGCTGCCAGGTTGTGAATTATGTTTGCCCAGGATTGTACCCACTAAATTAATAAATAATTAATTTATTGGACTATTTCATATTTCCCGCTGACCCAAAACTAAGATAAGGTACATTATTTTCGCAATCGCAAGATTGCCTATTTAATAAAAGATGTTCATAATTATGAGTAGATTAATATACTAGTAGTTATTTTCCTACTATTAGACTTTTTTCTACTATGAGCAATTTGTGGCTTGTATATCCTTTCCTTATAACCCTGTATAACAATGTTTTATTTTGTGAAGTATAAAGATTAGGAATATTTTATGATTTTTTTTTTCTCTAAAATGGGCGAAGCTTTCCTATCCTGGCATCCATTTCAAGAATATAGCTGTCGCATGTGCGGTTACACTTTGGTTCTATCTTTAGGTAATATATCTATGATATAAATACATATACAAGAACAAAACGCATGCGTGTGTGTAGTGTTATAAGAAAAGTGTATGCTAACCCGAAAAGGGCTCATAGTACTCATCATTATGAACAACTTTTAGTATAGCAACAACCCTGAAATCGCTAAAAAAATCAGCTGTCCCATAGACAAATGTCAACGACATAATAGAAGTAACAGCTGATTTTGTCACAATTTCAGGGTTGGTCCCATTATAAAAGTTGTTCATAATGATATGTTCTATGAGCCCTTTTCGGCTTAGCATACCCTTTCTTTGTAAGCCTGTTCACTTTATTTAAATAAATCCTTACCTCAGGCCCCTTTCGCCACGAAACGACAAGCTGCACAAACTGCAACTTTTCCAATCTGTCACTTTGACATCTTTATTATACTTCTTCCTCTCATCTGACGTTGACATAACTTTACGTTTCTCTATGGGCACACTCGCTTTGTCCACCTCCTTTTTGTCTATGACTTCTGTATTTGCGACGTTACCGCTCTTGTCTTTGGACGCATTTTCTACCGTCTCTGGCGTTATGGCCACGTTTTTCACGGCCGCTCTCTCTATCTTGTCTATGAAATCTTTGTCGATGCTCTTTATTTTCTCTATGATAACGGTTGGTACTTTAATGTCGTCTGGCTTGAGCAATTCTCGAAGAGTGAGGTTGTTTGATTTTTTTATCATGTACTTTTCCTTTTCCGGTTTTGGTTTCAGTTCTGGAAATATGAAGAATTGCATTAGCCACTCGATCATCTAGTGCTGACGTCACTATATAGCTTGATTACACGTGACGAGTACTCGGCCGAGGACACTGTATAATCAACCCATAAGACTAAGAGATAGGCACAAAAAACTGCCTTATCGCTAAAAACCATCTTTTCCAAAGAATAAGAGACAGGCACAAAAGCTGTTTATTGTATTTTACTGAATTTTAGTGTTTTAAAATTGTTGTGTAATATGGACTTTGACTGAATTAAATGATTATTATTATTGCCTTTTTTATGTAACGGAATAACAAGACAAGCAAGACGCTGGCCTGATATAAGCATCACGCCTGCCTATATCTTCCGATGTTTTCTTACCAGTGGGCAGTAAGAGCGGCGTCTCGCCTCTGGAACCATTAGCTCTGCAAAGATGGGCACAAAACGCTTTCCAACGCCATCTTTTCCTAAGACTAAGAGATGGGCACAATAAGCTGTTTCATTGCTCTGGGATCATTCATAAATTACAACACACGACTTTTATGATTTTTAGACCCCCTTCCCTAGGTCTTTTTTGTGAAACTCCCCCCTCGTGTGACGTTACAATTTTCGCATTTCACATCTAGAAATTATTAAATTTAAAAAAAACTTGTATAGGTATTGAAATGTAACGTCACAAAACTTAAGACCCATCCCACCCCTTGTCACACAATGTCACACTTCGTCGACCCCCTTCCGCCCCCTTTACGTGTGAGGTAATTTATGGATAACCCCTCAACCGGTTTGTTTTCTTACCAGTGGGCAATAACCCTGGCGAGCGCCCTCGTCGCTGGAGCCCTCACTAACTGTACAGAGATGGGCATTAAAAGCTGCCTCATCGCTAGGAGCCATATCTTCGGGATCGTCCAGTAATCAAGTGACTTTTTAGCAACTTTTTTATTCCCCCCTCCCCCATAATACATGGTTAGGTTATAAATTACCCCCCTCCCTCCCTCACTAATATCACGTGTATTTTTTTGGAGCAAATTGTCTATAAATTATCAGAATTTATCGAAAAAAATAAATGCACATCTTTGAGCCTCACGTGATTATTGCACGATCCCTTCCTAAGAATAAAAGATGGGCACAAAAAGCTGTGTGCCTTCCGGTTTGTTTTCTTACCAGTGGGCAGTAGCAGCAGCGTCCTGGCGAGCGGCGCCTCGTCGCTGGAGCCCTCGCTGGGGCTGCGGGGGCGCGCCGGCCGCTTCTTCACTCGCTTGCGGAACCTGACCACCAAACTTAACATTACATCTCATATATAAAAATAAATCGCTACATACGAGTAATAAAGTAATTTATTGGCCTTTTAACAGACTAGCTGCGCCCCGCGGTTCTACCCGCTTTTTCCGGGATAAAAAGAGTAGCCTACGTGTTAATCCAGACCATGAACAACCTTCATTACAAATTTCATGTAAATCCGTTCAGCCGTTTCAGCGTTCATTAGCAATAAACATACATACTTTCACCTTTTTAATAAGATAAAATTGTAAGATAATGTAAGAATACCGTTTTTTTACTTTGTACTTATTTGACTGTTAGAAAATATGTATCATTAAACATTTGTGTGTAGGTGGCTGGCATATTCTCATTTCAACCTTTAATCCTCCCACTGCTGGGATACAGGTCTACCCTCGAAGGGTGATCAGGCCGTATTCCACCACGCTGCCAAGTGCGGGTTGGTGGTTTCACATACACCATTGAATTTCTTCTCCGGACGTATGCAGGTTTCCTCATAATGTTTTCCTTCACCGAAAAGCCAGTGGTATGTAAATTCGTACAGTTCGAAAGAACTCATTGGTACGAGTTGGGGTTTGAACCCGCCACCTCAAGAATGCGAAGCGGCTGTTCTCCCAGTGAGCTACCACGGCTGGCATATACTACTAATAAGAGACAGACCGCTTCCTGGGCCTCTTGTAAACAGTGGTCTTTCCGCGCTCCTCGTTGTTGTTGTTGTTGGTGACGGGCGGCGGCGGCGCGCGCTCCGCCTCGGTGCTGCTCGAGATGTCGCTCTTGTCGCACGCGAACAGATCCGTCTCGTTGGACAGCTCGTTGCTGTCGATTTGCTCGCTGCGGGAAACATAAAAAAAAATTATGGCTGTCAGAAAAAACAAGTAAAAGTTTTATCTGCGATCTCGAGCTAGCTTTTATTTTTAAAAACAATTTGCAATAAATTGAATTTTAATTTTTTGAAGTGATTTAAACTTTTACATTAAACTTTGAAAATTGTTTAAATCATTTTTTTTTTGTTGAGCCTGTATGAAATTGTAATTTTTCATAACTATATCCAGTATTTTATATTATTATTATTATACTATTATACAAGGTATATTATCATTATATCCGCCTTATAAGCCAGAGGCCAAAGGCCAGTGCCAGGTTCGTTTCCTGGTCGGGCAAAGGGTATGCTAGTGGGGAGCTATGAACGTCAAATGGTTTATTTACTTTTTGTTTATATATTTACTGTCTCGCCACTGTACTCCTTACATGTAATCAACATATTACTATCTAGCTTGTTATGCTTTTTCACGTACTAGATTAGATCACTCTCACTCTCTTGTACTTATAAGATTTGATGTAAACTAGCCCTTTTTAAAAGGTCAAGGTTAAATGTTCTCGCTCACAGAGAGTAAGGCCCCAGTCCAGGTTCTATTTCAGATACACAAATTAAATAAATTTAAAGTTGGTGCTTTATTTTCCCGCGAACTAACCACACTGACTCACCACAAGTAAAGTTGATTAAAGCCGAAGATAAATGACAAATTGCCTTTAAAATATTGTTACTACATACCTATTGTCCGATATGTCACTTTGGTCACCACTCTCCAACTTTTTGATTTGAAACGTGATGTTTATCCTCTTGTATATCTCCTCTGTTATATTTCTACACTTTTCATACTTCGGATCCAACTGCTGACCTGCCAAACTGGTCCACGAAGCTTGGTTGGTTTGTATGGTCGACATTTTGACAAAAATATCTTCTTAAAAGACTCCTATTGGATATTTAACCAGTTTTTCCTGTAATTTACCACCGAGCGTCGAGTTTTAGCACGATAATTGAGCAATACAGTCATTATGACGCGGGTAATACGCATAAATCTGTCGCGGCGGACAGCGGACTTTGTTTGTTGCTTTTGCTGTGTTAAAAGCACTTTTCCGCCGAATTCTTATTGAAACTAAGCGGCACTGCTCTTTTAAACACTCCTATTTCGATTTTACCGGTCCTTCTTGCTTAGACACGACAAAAATCACTATTTTCACAACAAAGGAACGTACATCAACATTTTTATGGCACTGGCGTCAGAGCATCGCGATTGCAAGTCTAAATTACATAACACAAGCAAAGGACTAGTTAAAGTTGTAGTTCAAGCATATCTAAATGCTTTATTAACAATAATTAAACAAATAACAATAAAAATAAATAAAAACTACGATTGCCTTTGCGGCTTTGATTTTTTTGACGTTTTTAATTTAGTGTTGCAACTTCGCTTGATTAATTGCTCATAAATAAATTCATAATTCTACCACAGACAACAGATTTTTTTTTCTGAGTTGGAAGGTTTGGTGCATGAAGCACGAGATCGGTAAATAGAAAAAAATATTTTGCTCTAATTTGAAAGTAGACTATTTTTGCCATTGCTTTGTTCGTTTTTAACATATTTTAAATCATGTGTCTTGGATATAAGGGTTATTATCTCAGTTCATTATTGAGTTTTATAATGGTTCTTGAGCACGTCAATCAGGAATATCAAGTAAGCCTGCCTCAAACTGCACTGGCATGTGGCGGACCGCGGACGGACGACGCTCAAAAACCGTAATGTTATTATGTAATTCAATGCAAGGCATGCTTACAACTACTTCATTTTTGCAATGTAATTTTAATGATTTATAAAAAAATATAAATGAACGAATGATTCAAACCCCAGTGCGGGACGAAAAAGTAGAATTTTTTGGAAGGGCTTGAGTGTCAATAAATAGAAAAATCAGTCTATGGTAATCACATCCGCTGCTGTCAGTTCTGCCAAATAAATGTCACAGTCAAATTCCCGCCAAAAGCCAAAATGTCGGGGAGTGAGCGATTGTTGTTATCATAGTTTAAATGGGTTTTTCTAATTTTCTATTTCATTTTCATAGTTATTTACAATTATTAGGATCGTGTTCTTTTAAACAAAATGTTATAATTATACGTTTACAGTGCCTAATATCTATATAATGTGTTGGAAGTAAGCATAAACATGGCTCGTAAGATAAGCAAGAAGGACAATCGTTATTTAGCTAAGCTCGTGACCGGAAAAAGTGCTCCATGTGTGTTTTGCTTGCGAGAAGTAGACGACGAAATCACTTACGGCAAGCTCTACGCCATTGGTGATATCCAGTGTCATTACTTTTGTTGCGTAAGTAACCAAACATACTTCCGAATTCCATAACATCTCAAGCTGTAGTGGCATTTATTTAAAACTAGCTACGCCCGTTTTCCGGGATTAAAAGTAGCCTATATGTTAATCCAGGGTACAAGCTACTTTCGTACCAAATTTCATCTGAATCCGTCCAGCTGTTTTTTCGTGATCGAGTAACAAACTTTCACATTAACTTTCACATTTACAATATTAGTAGGATACTTATTGCATAAGAAGTAGGCCTATGAACATCAAGCTGAGGCGTTATCGGGCACCAGGGACTCCGCTACAATAAAATCCTACTTGAATAGGCACAGTCAATTTAGACTAAAAATTTTGCTGTAAAAATTGTCTACGTTTACGTGGCGTCGTGGCGTATACCTAGCAATCTATCTATATCCTATCCTTACATCTTGGTTGGATTAACCATTTAGTCTTGAAGACAAACAGACTGACTTGTAATTAAAAGCTTCCCTTTGACTTTGCAATGTATGTTAGTTCAGGAGGAATCTTGCAACTCGACTTTGACACTCCACTTTGATTGAGCTGAAATCTGGTTCATGTGTGTAATTCCGATTACAATATGTGGCGGCGCATGAGCATTCGACGTGCGCACCGACTGGCAGCGCGCCGCGGACTGAGGGCCGCGCGGGTGCAGGGGGTTTATTTATACAAACGCGCTCGGATGGTTCTGAGATGAATATTTAGAGTATTGTGTTAGATTTTGATTAAGTTAGTTAATTAGTATTTAATAAAGATTGGTTAGCGTTGTAGTTTTATTCCTGGAGGTTTAGAGTTATTATAAATATGTAATTTGAGACGTTTGTGATTAAATACTGTTAAGGGTTCTCGGGTAGGTAAGGATTAGACCTAGGTCAGTAAATTATCATTATTATTATTACTGTAAGCTTAGGATAGTATATAAGGTCGAACTGGCATAAAATAAATCAGTAAGCATTGAACCACGACTTTATTTCGACATCCTGCAAACTGCTACTTTCCTCTACCAAGACCAAGATTACGGTGGATACAGTGACTCCACAATTGCATTCAAGCTTGTTTTTAAAATTAACATATTTTGATATTTATTTCCTTATGATTGTTTCAGCTACTGTCCTGCTGTTTAATACAAAAAGGTCATGATGAAGAAGGCCTATTCGGGTTCATGTATCCAGACATACTTGCCGAAGTGGAGCGGTGTAAGAAACATGTGAGTATGAAGTACGTATGCTGTGGGCCTAACACAACTTTGACGTAAAAATACGTAGCGCATAAGTGACCTGACCTATTTATTTATTATATTAATTTATAATATACATTTATTTACATGACACAAAACATTTAATAGTATTTTATACATTATACTAGCGGCTCGTCCCGGCTTTGCACGGGTAGACACTATGAATTCTATAACTATGACATCTAAATAGCGAGTTTTCGATAGAAAAGTGTACGATATTTACGCCCGTCAGGGGCGCCATTGACAGGCGTACATGGCGTACACTTTTCTATCGAATACCCGCTACGTATTTCACGTCAAAGTTGTACTAGGCCTACTGTTCATATTTGAGATAGTAACACATCTTGCATCAATACATCCTATGCAGGGCATTAGCCATTTACTTTTAATAACCTGTTTGGCTCACTGGTAGATGTCCGCCTTATAAGCTACTGGTACTGGTTCGATTCCTGGCCAGGCAGATGATTGAATGATGAATTTAAACAACTGCTCTGAGGGGCGCTACTTGTCCTTGTCTCTGTGTTTCATGGCATCCAGACAGGGACACCCTAATAGGTAGCTATGAGTGTGAAACATTTTTTACTCTGCCAATATTTACATGTGCTAACCCAGCTCCGTGAATCACCAATCCAGTGAAATTACAGGGCAAATGGGAGATTAAACAACTTATATCTCAGGGTGACGAGCGCAGTGCTGTGCCGCGCAGGGTCTTGAATTCTGCGAGTTCAAAATTCTGGGTGGTGCAGACCTGTTATGGGCAAACGTGACGTTTAACATCAGGCGCGCGATTTGCTCGTTTTGTCACTTAATCACAAAAAAAAAAAAAAAAACACCAAAGCAAGGCTGAACCACTGGTATTAACTATATTATGACAATCATTATAATGCACTTATTTACTTGTAAATTAGACCTAAAGATTTCTATTTCTAACCATGTTATAAATGCAAAAGTATGTAACCACCTACCTCTGACTACTAAACCAATATTCATGAAATTTTGAAAAGAGATAGCTTACTAATATGGTTTTGACACATTTCGTTATAATTAACACGGAATACTTCCACTCGCTACAGAAATGTTCTTACTGCGGGCGTATCGGTGCCAACCTTGGCTGCAGTGTGAGTGTATGCAGAAAGCAGTTTCATTTGCCGTGCGGCCGAGACAAGAATGCTGTCTCACTCTACTACGGAACCTACAAGTAAGTAGCCTACTGGAAAGTGTTCCACTTAACACAACGGATTTCACTTACACACTCACACTCATTTTGTTTACTACAAAACATATTACATTTACTACAAAAAACATGCACTTTCCAAGAAAACACATTCAATTTACTACAGAACACATTTCACTCACCTACTCCAAAACATATGCTACTTCCAATATTATAAAACAGATTCCATGTATGTTCTAGAAAATATGTTTCAGTTACTACAAAACACATTCCATTTACTACAAAACACATTCCACTTATAACAAACCATTCCACATCAACAAAACAATCTATTTACAACAATATTCATTCCATTATTACAAAACTCTTCATTTACGAGTTTACAACAAAACATATTTGTTTTACTAGACTACATTTTGAATTCATTCATTTTATTTACTACAAAACACATTCCATTCCCAAAAAAACACATTCAATTTTACAACAAAACACATTTCACTTACTAAAGATCCCATCGCACTTGCAGAACTATTGTTAACACCAGTTTGTTAACAAAAAATAAATGAAATGAAATAGGAACATATTTTTTTTTTAGTAAACCTTTAATGTCCCACTGCTGGGCAAAGGTCTCCCCCAATATCTTCCATAACTGCCGGTCTTAGGCCAGCACCGTCCAGTCCCTGGGCGACCTGGGGGTCGACTCTCCGGGGGCACCCACTCTGTGGAGAGCTTTGCCCATCTGTCCGGGTGCATTTGGCTTGTGTGGCCCGTTCACTCCCACATAATTAATAATACAATCTTATATGTATATAAAATTCTCGTGTTTAAATTGTCACAATGCTAGTTACCATACTCCTCCGAAACGGCTTGACCGATTTTTATGAAATTTTATATGCATATTTAGTAGGTCTGAGAATCGGCTACTATTTTTCATACCCCTAAGTGATAAGAGTTGTCAAACCCTAACATTTATTTTAATTTTTTGGACAAGTTTTTTATTTTTTTACAATGTGGCTTATGTAGCACTAAAAAATTAACTCAACCCTAAATTTTCACCCTTCTATCACCAACCCCTATTTTTTAATAGTCACTAGAAATAATTTATATAGCAAAACAATGTTTGCCGGGTCAGCTAGTAATATGAATTAATATTAAAATATTATTATTAACAGATCATTCTGCCAGCAACATGCTCCGAAGCAGAAGATTCCAGAGCATATCATGGCAAAGGCTCAGCTACGGAAGAAAGTTGACAGGATCAAGGGCAACTACATCACTGGAACCTTGAAGCTAGATTGTGGTGAATAAATCTTACTATAGTCACAGCATTACCAACTGAGTCGTGCAGCCATAAATCATTTCTCTATGTCTATCTCGCTCGCACTTGTGGGTCTTATGGAGCCGCATAGTGATGTGCGTCAGTGCGTAAGATGGTTATAGGCGCATATCGATAAGAATAATAAATAGAAACATACGACTAACGACGACTCAGTTGGTTGCGCGGTGACACGTAATACAGGGTTATAAGGACTGTTCCACATACTATAAAGAGTTAGAAGGAAAAAAGAAGAAGAGTTAGAAGGAAACAAAAAGTGACAACACAAAGTTTGTGTAGCATTTTTATTTTTATATTTTTTTATGGACGTTGTTTCACCCTTTTTACAGGTGAAACTATTTCAGGTATGTTAGATTCTCAATTTTAATTTCATTTTTTACTGTGAGTTAATTTTTATTTTATTTTTTTCCTATGTGTTTTTTTTACGCATGAAATAAATGATTTTTATTTATTTTATTTATTTATTTATTTAAAGAATATGCTAAGCCGAAATAGGCTCATAGTACTCATCATTATGAACATTTACTATGGGACCAACTCTGAAATTATGAAAACAATATCAGCTGTTCCACAGAACAAGAACATTATTTTTACAAAACAAAAAACAAAAACCGACTTCAAAAGACCGACTATTGAGTTATTCATCCATTTGTCGCGCACGTACTTAATGCATAAGACTTATATGGTTTTCTCATGGATACCATTATCAGAACTGGACTAAATTGAAATGGGACCAAATGGGAAGCGTCAGCTTTCTAATAAAAAAAGAATCATCAAAATCGATTCACCCAGCCAAAATTTATTAGGTAACAAACATAAAAAAAAACAAAACATACAGACGAATTGATAACCTCCTCCTTTTTTGAAGTCGGTAATAATGATTCGACTAATTGCATGGAATAGCTGTTATTTTGTTCTATGTTGTTGTTGGTTAATAGTAATAACCCATTATTCTTATTCGGAATGGGGGCGATAAGTCCCGCACTGGCGTCCCGCAAAGGGGTGCATTGTGCGTTTCCTTGCCAGTGATTACCCGAGCCAACCCAGCTCCTTAAAATAACGGAGCGAGGCCCTGAGTCCCTGGCACAACTGCTCAAGTGGCAGAGATGGCATTTGTGTGTGTAGTGAAGTGAAGTGGCATACCCCATGTTTTGTGAATAAAATATTTGTATTTGAATAACCAAAGCCCTATTTCAATATTGCAGGTGATGATAGTACAGAACAGATGGTGTGCGTGATTTGCTATGAAGAAGTGGACGGGTTCCCCACACCAAACACTTTCTGGCCGCCGTGCTGTGGAAAAGACGCTTGGTTTCATCGGACTTGCTTGCAGGTATTACTTATCTTCTGTCGCCCCTTGGTATTATTTATCTTTATTATTATTGTCAGCCTGTAATTGCCTACTTTTTAACCGACTTCAAAAAAGAAGGAGGTTCTCATTCGACTGTATGTATGTTTTTTTTAATGTTTAACCTCATAACTTTTGACTGGGTGAATCGATTTTGATGATTCTTTTTTTATTAGAAAGCTGACGCTTCCCATTTGGTCCCATTTCAATTTAGTCCAGTTCTGATAATGGTATCCATGAGAAAACCATATAAGTCTTAAATTTGCACTAGGTGCGTGCGCGACAAATAGATGAATAACTCAATAGTCAGTCTCTTGAAGTCGGTTTTTGTTTTTTGTAAAAATAATTATTTTATGCTGTTAAGTGACGAGACGAGCAAATCGCTCACCTGATGTTACACGTCACTTTTGCCATCACATTTACTGCAGAGCATAGGCTTTTTTTTAACACTTTGGCTGCGGCTAGTAATCTCATGCGCTAGCCTCAGGCGCGGCTAATAGTCAAACGCGTTGTTTTACGCGCCTGGCGTGTGTAGCCGCACTCGCGTCACGCAAAGCAAAACAAGGTATGTTTCCCGCAGCCAAAGTGTTAAGATGTTTGTTAGAAACCACAGTCTGTGAGTTTTTACAATTACAGGAATTTTTTTACCATTACAAATTTTTACAACTTCATTTTTCCGCATAGGTTTTGTATTTGTGGCCCAGAGAGGTCCCGGGTTAGTTTCCCGGCCGAGCAGATGTTTGAATGATGAAATTAAATTCCTAAACTGGAACGTTGGTGATGCCTAACCGCTTTTTGCCGCTGTCAACGAACGAACGAAGCCACGGTGACGTCATATAGATGAGCCGTTTGTCGTTTGCCGAAATAGCGATTTTGGTCCGTCTCAAAATTGAATTGACAGCGGAAAAAGCCAGCATCATCAACGTTCCAGTTTCGAAACGGCGACGGTTAACTGAATAGATACCCTGCTCTGGGTCTGGGTGTTAGTTGTCCTTGTCTGTGTGTTCCATGGCATCCGACACAGGGTATCCTAGTCGGGAGCTATGAGGGTGATATTTTTTTTATCTCTTCTATTTTGACTTGGTAACCAACCAAATATTGTTTCAGAGAATGGCGTTGAGCGCAGGCATGCACTACTTGAAATGTCCTCTCTGCAATGACAAGGAAAGTTTTTATGATGCCGTTGTGAATCAGGGATACTACGTGCCTGATAGGTTAGTATTAAGTTTATTAACCGACTTCAAAAAAGGAGGAGGCTATCAATTCGACTGTAATTTTTATTTTTTTTTATGTTTGTTACCTCATAACTTTTGACTGGGTGAATCGATTTTGATGATTCTTTTTTTATTAGAAAGCTGACGCTTCCCATTTGGTCCCATTTCAATTTAGTCCAGTTCTGATAATGGTATCCATGAGAAAACTATATAAGTCTAAAATTTGCATTAAGTACGTGCGCGACAAATAGATGAATAACTCAATAGTCGGTCTCTTGAAGTCGGTTTTTGTTTTTTGTTTTGTAAAAATAATGTTCTTGTTTTAGGGTTCCGTACCCAGGTCATACGTCAGGTATGAAACCCTTTTGGGTTGAATGCACACAACAAGTAAAGTGACGAGACAGTGCCCTCGAGCACTTGGGGTGTATAAATTTAAATTCAAAATAACTTATTCAAATGTGGGTACATCAATGTACACCTTTGAATGTCAAATACAATTTTTGATGAATAAATTAAAACAATAAATTAAATGTCAAAAAAATAAAATAATAATTGCAATGTCAAAAACAGTTAGACGAGGCGCGGCAGTCGCTAGAACCATGTTTTGTTCTCTCGGCCGAGTGTGCCCATTTACTGTCTCGCCACTGTACTCGTTACGAGTAATCAACCCATTATGGTGAAACTCCAGTGTCTGTCAGAGAGCTAGCCACTTGGCTTATACAATCTTACTTTATTTACCTTTTTAGGGTTCTGTACCCAAAGGTAAAACAGGACCCTATTACTAAGACTCCGCTGTCCGTCTGTCTGTCCCCAGGTAGTATCTCATGAACTGTGATAGTTGGACAGTTGAAATTTTCACAGATGATGTATTTCTGTTGCCGATATAACAACACTTATCATACTAAAAAACAATGAAATAAATATTTAAGAAGGCTCCCATAAACCAAACGTGATTTGTTTGCCGTTTTTATAGATGGTACGGAACCCTTCGTGCGCGAGGCCGACTCGCACTTGGCCGGTTTTTTTATTTTCATGTTTTACTTTTTTAGGGATGCAGCATGGGAGTTAGAGCAAAACGCTTTTGCGGAGATATACGAGCGCGTCGCGAGTTGCGTCGCGGAGCGCTGCCTGTG
The DNA here is from genome assembly GCA_949125135.1 of Alcis repandata. Taxonomy (NCBI): domain Eukaryota; kingdom Metazoa; phylum Arthropoda; class Insecta; order Lepidoptera; family Geometridae; genus Alcis; species Alcis repandata. The sequence continues at coordinate 3,908,628 of OX421252.1, forward strand.
TCCGCGAGGCAGGGGGCATGATGCTGAGAACGGGTGAGAAATACAGAGATAATATGAGACCAACCCAGAATTGGCGAAAAAAAAAATCAGCTGTTCCATACATTTTGTTTAGTGTCATTGACATTTTTCTATGGAACAGCGGTTTTTTTTTTCGCGAATTTCGTATTTGTCCCATAGTAAAAGTTGTTCAGAATGATCAGTACTATGAGCCGGTTTCGGCCTAGCATACCCTTTTTGAATAACCCTATAGATATACAAGAAATATAAGGAAAGGGTCTGCTAAACCGAAAAGGGATCATAGTCTCGAATCAAGTAGAAAGGCAGATAGAGTCCCGCCTTAGATACAGGTGACGCCAAAAACTACCCTACTTCCCGTGTATATATACATACTTCAATCACACATGACGCATAAAAACTCCCGGATCAATCGTCAATTCTTACGTCAGTTGCTCAGAGAACGTGGACAAGAAAAATAAGTAGTAATAAGGGTAGTTTAATGCGTCAATATGTGCTTGAAGTATACGTACACGGGCAGTAGGGTAGGTTTTTTGGCTTCACCTGGATTTAAGGCGGGACTCCATCTGCCTTTCTTTTTTTTTATGTAATTGAGTGACGAGACGAGCAAATCGCTCGCCTGATGTTAAACGTCACGTTTGCCCATAACAGGTCTGCGCCACCCAGACTTTTGAACTCGCAGAGTTCAAGACCCTGCGCGGCACAGTACTGCGCTCGTCACCCTGAGATATAAGTTGTATAATCTCCCATTTGCCCTGTAATTTCACTGGAAACAATGCCCTTCCAACCGGAACACAGTACTTGATCTGAGCTCATAGTACCTGTCTTATGAACAACTTTGAACCACCCACCCGGTATGCTGTAGAGGCCTCAGTGGCCAAAAAAGCAAATAGTCATCCCAAAAAAAAAAGTAACAACCTTTACTATGGGACCAATCCTAATATCGCGAAAAAATATCAGCTGTTCCGTACATTTTGTTGAGTGTCATTGACAGTTTTCTATCCTAGCTATTTTTTCATACTAAAAATTTATTTATTTCAGTAAATGGGACATAAAACTGTGTTTGCTATGTGGCAGCGCAGGCGCACACGCACATTGCATCATCCAATCTCAGCCTTTGAAACAAGAACCACTCTTAATTGACCAATCAGAGAGGTCACGAGTCGACACTCTTATTCTCGACCAATCGGAGAAGATCACAGAAGTTGACCAATCACAGACGAAAGAGTTAAATGATTTATCAAAAGCAAATGGATTGCTAACTGAAGGCACATTGTCTTTGGAACAGTCAAACACATCCGATCAACACAACACATATAATCAACTAAATACCTCCCTTGCTCGGCTAAACACATGTGAAAATTCAAACACACATCCTGAGAATTCAAGCACAACTCCTGAGAATTCAAACACAACTCCCGATAAATCAAACACAATTCCCGATAAATCAAACACAACTCCCGATAAATCAAACACAACTCCCGATAAATCGAACACAACTCCCGATAAATCAAACACAACTCCCGATAAATCGAACACAACTCCCAATAAATCGAAGAAATGTGTTCGATTTGTGTGCCGGTCGTGTCTACCGGCTGCTCCTGAAGATTTAGATTCTCTAGCTTCGAGTTTGGAAGCAAGTAAGTAATACTTTTACAGGCTTACAAGTAAAGGGTATGCTAAGCCGAATAGGGCTCATAGTACTCATCATTATGAACAACTTTTACTAAAGGACCAACTCGAAATTCGCGAAAAAAAAACAGGTGTTGCATAGAAAAAATTCAATGACTTTCGAAAAATGTATGGAACAGCTGGTTTTTTCGTGATTTTCGGATTGATTCCAAAAGTTGTTTACAACGATGAGTACTACGCGCCCTCTTTTCTTTTGTCAAATATTAGTGAAAAAACAATCAAAATAATTATAATTCAATATCCGAATGAAAAGAAAAACAACGTTTTTCGTTTCATTCGTTGTTTTCTGTTTTTCCACAAAGTATTGTCAAATTGCTCAAATAAAATAAATACATAAATAAATGTTTCACACTCATAGCTCTAGGAATAAATAATGTGTCGGGGATGCCAAATTATAATGAACAAACATGATCAAAATCATTATAATTCAAAATCCGAAAGCAAACAAAAACAATGTTTTTCGTTTCACTCGTTGCTTTCTGTTTTCCACATCAAAGTATTATCAAATTATAATGAAAAAACATAATCAAAATCATTATAACTAAAATCCGAAAGAAAATAACGTTTTTCTTTCACGTTGTTTTCATATTTTCCCGCATCAAAACGTTCCCAAATATTGCAGTGATACAGCAAGAACAAGCGCAAGCGCAGCCTGCTAACGAAACCCGCCGTCCCGTCATGCCGAGTCGGATGTCCATACGACGGACTAAAGGACGTCCTGTTTTAAACCGGTAAGATCATATTAACACTTTGACTGCGGCTAACAATCACATGCGCTTGCCCCAGGCGCGGCTAATAGTCAAACGCGTTGTGTTTTACGCGCCTGGCGTGTGTAGCCGCATTCGCGTCGCACAAAGGAAAATACAAGGTATGTTTTCTGCAGTCAAAGTGTTAAGATAAATCAAGCTTCACTATCGGACCAGCAGTTCTGGAGGTTCAACTCTACAAATATACAAACTATCTCAATGATAATGGTACTCATTTCTCGTAGCTTTTTTGTGGTCACTCCAGTTTTAGCCACAATTTAATTTGAGTACCATGAGCCTGTTTTGGCTTACCATCATATGTAACCTTTAATCCTCCCACTGCTGGGATACAGGTCTACCCTCGAAGGGTGATTAGGCGGTATTCCACCACGCTGGCCAAGTGCGGGTTGGTGGATTCACATACACCATTGAATTTCTTCTCCGGACATTATGCAGGTTTCCGCACGATGTTTTCCTTCACCGAAAAGCCAGTGGTTTGTAAATTCGTACATAAGTCCCAAAGAACTCATTGGTACGAGTCGGGGTTTGAACCCGCCACCTCAAGAATGCGAAGCGGCTGTTCTCCCACTGAGCTACCACGGCTTTTTTACCATACCCTTTTCTTATAACCCAGAGTATCCTTACCATGCAAGAGCAGAGGTTCAAGTTTTTAGGGGGTCCTTCAGACACAAAACATAAGACGGTGTATAATAGTGAAGTCAGCATTGGATATATGATTGATTAATTTTTTTTATAGGCCATCGACTTCAAGACTTCCTAGGATTGAGAATGACAACAGATCATCAGGTAATTACATTTAATTATGAAAAATGAACATTCTACTAATATTATACATGCAAAAATAATTAAGTTCGAATAATAAGTGTATTCAATTATTTATGATTCAAACAGAGCTTCAATTTATTTAATTATAAAGTCACAAGTCAACACAAACAATATTCAAACACGTACATAAAAAAAATATATATTTATATAATTAAAGCCAAAATATGTCAAAACTTAAGTTTTCATAGCAAAACAGTTGCACTAAGCCGGCGGAATATCCCCGTTTCCTATTTCCTCTGCTAAAATTGATTTAGTTTTAATTTTTACTATGTTTTCCAGAGTCTTCCAACGTAGTATCGAGTCGTCTAGAACTCAATTTGAAGCCACCTCGCCGACTTCGCAGCGACGTCGAACCTATTGTTTGGGGCTGCAGCGGCGAAACCAAACTATTGTCACCACTCAAACTGTTAGAACAGAGTTTTAGAGAAAAGGTATTATTTATCATCTGATTAAAAAAACAAACGTGGTGTTGAACAAACGAGTTGTCTAAATCTAAAGGAACCGCACCAACTTCACAGCGACGTCGAAGCTATTGTTAGAGGCTGTAGCGGCGAAACCAAACTATTGGAACAGAGTTTTAGAGAAAAGGTATTTATCTATTAATAGTATTGACTAATTAAAAACAAATGTGGTCTCGAATTATCTAAATATAAAGCCATCGCGCCGACTTCGCAGCGACGTCGAACCTATTGTTTGGGGCTGCAGCGGCGAAACCAAACTATTGTCACCACTCAAACTGTTAGAACAGAGCTTTAGAGAAAAGGTATTTATTTATTAACGAATGAAAATCTATCTCTAATGGGTTGATTACACGTGGCGAGTGGCGAGACAGTGCCCTCGGCCGAGTACTCGGTTTGTGTAAACAGACGAGGCGAGACAGTAGTTAGGACCATGATTTGTTTGATCGACCGAGTGTGCCCATTTACTGTCTCGCCACTGTACTCGTTACATGTAATCAACCAATTGAGTCTCTTAGAATTAAATCTAAAGCCACTGCGCTGACTTCGCGGCGACGTCGAACCTATTGTTAGAGGCTGCAGCAGCAAAACCAAAGTTGTCAATTATAAAGTAAAGTTTGCATGTATAATATGTTTGTAGAATATAATCTCCGGAACTACTCGATTGATTTTACAAATTCTGTTACATGTTTGTAAAAAACTACAAAAAATATATTTCTTGTATCTTTTTATGGGTCAAATCATGAAAGATAAATTAGAACCACTTCCCGATGTCCGATTGAGCTGAAATTTGGTATGTCTGTAACTCCGATCACAATTCACAATATGTACAAAAGCTTGCTTTTAAAAATATTTTGATAATTAACTTATTTACTCTTTTTATTCTTTTTTTTCTTTTCCTTGTTTTTTCTCTTTTCTTTCTTTTCCTTTTTTTTTCTCTTTTTTTTTTCTTTTTATAAGGGTAGGCAGATGATGAACTCTTTTTATTCCCAGATGGTGTGCGCGGGTGTCTGCGACGCGGTGTTGGACGAAGCCACGGTAGACACACTTCGCCGCAAGTTCCGTACGCCACGACCTGCGTCTGAGCGAAGGAGGATCGTCGAGTGAGTACTTTATATTACTAGCTGCACCCGGCGATTTCACCAGCTGTTTTTTTTTACTATTCAATTTTCCCAGAATTTCCACAAATATTTCAAGATCAAAATTAGCGAAATCGGTCCAACCATTCTCGAGTTTTAGCCAGACAAACGGACAGCGATTCATTTTTATATATAATAATATAAAAGACTAGCTGCACCCGGCAGTTTCACCCGCTGTTTTTATTTTACTTTTAAACCTTCCTTGAACTCATACAAATATTTCCAGATCAAAATTAGCGAAATCGGTTCTGCCATTCTTGAGTTTTAGCCAGACAAACGGACAGCGATTCATTTTTATATATAAGATGAAAAAGTATTCTGAGTTTTGTATACTAATTCTAATAATTTAATATTCAAAGAATGTTAAGCCGAAAAGGACTCATAGTACTCATCATTATGAACAACTTTTACTATGGGGCCAACCTGGAAATGTCGAAAAAAAATCATCTGTTCCATAGAAAATGTCAATGACACTCTACAAAATGTAAGGAACAGCTGATTTTTTTCGCTTTTTTTTTTTTTTTTGGGATTTTATGACCTGGTAACTAAGACCTTTAAGTCAAGACTTATCCTAAAGTTGCCCTAGTAAAGTAGTGGAGACTTTACTAGAGGCTTTTCTAAGGAGTTTTGGAAGCAACACGAAATGACACGATTCACTGCATTTTATGATTTGCCCACACTCGTGCACGTCCTCGAGCACTTAATGGTTATTTTCCCCACTTAAAATAAACATTAACACTCAAAATTACACAAGTTTAGTAAAATAACAAAATGAAGCAACATGTCTCTTCCACGTTCCCGCCAAAAAACCAATTTTTTTCGCGAATTTGGCATTGGTCCCGTAGTAAAAGTTGTTCATAATGATGAGTACTATGAGCCCTTTCCGGCTTAGCATACCCTTGCCTTCGACGATATATAGTAAAAATGGTTCACAATGAACTAGTGTAAATAGTAAACCTGTTAACACTTTGACTGCTGAAAACACATACCTTGTGTTTTCCTTTGTGCGACGCGAGTTTGGCTACACACGCCAGGCGCGTAAAACACTACGCTTTTGACTATTAGCCGCACTAAAGGCAAGCGCAAGTGATTATTAGCCGCAGTCAAAGTATTAATATTTTGTTATAATAAACACGGGGATACTCACGTAAAAATTGAGTTGTCTACTGAAAAAAAAAAACAAAATGTGTCAATGCCACGTTTCCATAGTAAAACTGTATTAATATTATTGTAATTTACAATTAACTAGAAAACATGTTTATTTTAATTTACAGTGACATCCTGAATGGAATTTTCGACAATCTCCTGAAAGACTCGAAGCAAAAAGAGCAAGCCGAAGATTGGTGTTCGCCGAAAAAATGCTTCAACACCTTTAAACAAGTAAGTAAGGTTGTCTGGAAGAGATCGTTCTTAGTAATAAGGCCACCTTTGTGCTGTGTCTTTCTGTTACGATGTTAACTTTTTTTATTTTTTCAATCTCTTTTATTTATTCGCAATGTATGTTTGGTCGGGTGTAATCTTGCAACTCAATTCTGAACCAGTTCCCGATATCCGATTGAGCTGAAATTTGGTATACCTGTGTAACTCCGAAGACAATGCAATAAAAGCTTGGTTTTAAAAATATTTTTTAAACTAACTTTTGTTAGGCAAGTAGGTAGTTTGTACTATGGATGGTTTGCACTTTTTATCCCGGAAAATGCGGATAAAACCGTGAGGCGCAGCTAGTAGCTAATGATAGTAAATCCAATGTTATTGTTCTTATTACAGGAACTACAGAATGATTTCAGCGATTCTTCTACAGAAATAGACAAAAGTGAAGGCAAGGAAAACGACTCAAATGTAACAAATACACCTTCTAAAGATCACAGAAATATCAAAGTTGACACTTTACTAAGTCTAAATAAAGACGAAAATATCAAAAATGATGTTCCAAAACATGAAAATGTTATACATGTTACAGAACACCAAAATTATGATGAGAATGTAGAACATTTTGATGAAAATATGAAAGATGATGTTACAGAATGTCAAATTGTAGAACACAATTATACAGAAAATCAAAATGTAAAACATAATGTTACCGAATACCAGAATACTGTTGAAAAGTTAAACAATGATGTCATACAGTATGAAAATATGAAACATGATGACAATATAAAAGCTAATGTTGAAAAACGTCAAAATGTAGAACATAATGACACAGAATGTCAAAATATGACACATAATGTTACAGAATACCAGAATGATGTTGAAAATTTGAGCAATGATATTACAAAACATCAAAATATGAAACATAATGATACAGGATACCAAAATGATGATGAAAATATAAACAATGATGTAACAGAACACCAAAGTGAAGAAAACATGAAAAATATTGATGTCTCAATCTCTCTCGATAATAACGACAAAAATATAAAAAACAAAGCCACTAAATGTGAAAACAACAATGATACTTTTGAAAGATGCGACGTGAAACAAAACGAAATGAAAGAAGTAACTCAACCAAAAGATTCGCAAGAAAATCTCAATTCATCCGACAAAGTTAACATCGAATCCGAAACCGGAACCGATGCAAAAAAATCTCCATCGCGAAAAAAACGAAAACATTCAAGAAAACATAGAAAATCACTTAAAGGAGTTGAAAAAACTAAGCATTCAACTAAAAATAATCCTATTGATAAACAAAAACATCGTTCACAGTCAGAATCTTTAACAGATATCAGTATTTTAAAAAGGCTATTAACTGAACAAGACCTTTGTTCCCAATTGCTTCTAGAACTAACCACAGGCAAAGTCGTCGACAAAAATATAACTACTTTAAGTAACTCTAATAACCAAGTAACTAACGCTAGTTCTGAGACCCAAAAAAATGACGACACTCAATCCAACTCAACTGAAGACCCAAAACTAACTAACGACTCAAAGCTATGCGAGACTCCAAAACACAAATCACAAAATACCCGAAAACACAAAGAATCTTCCAAGTACTCAACGAGAATTTTAAAATCACAGGACCCAAAACGCTTAAGCAAGATTTTGAAAGACTTGGAAACGGACCCAAAAGACCTAAAAATCGTCAAAGATTCAAATGAAAGCATAAAATACTTGAAAAAGACTCTGCAAGACATAGAAAGGGAAAAACAGAAGGATGAGTTCTCAAGAACGGACTCAAAAAGCTTAAAAACGCCAAAACAGAAAGATGAAATCTTACAAACGAACCCAAAAAGCAAAACAACAAAACATTCGGACAAGATTCCAAAATCCGCACAAAAGACCGAAAAAAACTATAATCAAAGCTCGTCTCCAAAACACTCAAATAAAACAAATCACGAAACTCCAAAAGACTCAAAAAGTCCAAAACTGTCAAACAAATCAAAGTCTGAGACCCCTAAAGACTTCGATTCTTTAGCGGAATCTCAAATAAACTTAGACAAAAATCAAGAAAGTTTAATCGATATCCCCAAACACAAAACAATAGAAATGCAGCACGACTCTAGCTTAGAAATATCAGAAAACGACCAACACATCAACATAGACGTTATAACAGTCGAAGACAGCCCCACGACAACAGATTCTTATAAAAAACTAAAAGTCAAACTCCCAGATCAATTAAAAACGTGCTTTAAATTCAGCCCCATAGAAGACAGTATAGATAAAAATGAAATAGGCATAGACTTGGAAAGTTTCAAGAAAGAGTATCTAAGTGAAGTTGATAGAGAGTTTAAATGTAGTTTCGAACACAAGCATGCCGACAAAAATTCGCCAGAACGAAGATTTTGTTCGACAATAGATTTTGCTATAAACGCTGCAATTAAAAAAGACACTGTAAAAACAGATAGTAAAAACAAAAAAAGGAAACTATCTGAAAACGGAATGAAGTTGGTTTTCGATCATAACGTCGTTAAAAGAAGAAAAACGTCTGAGAGCGATTTGAAACTTGTCTATGGTTATGATAAGATTTCAGAAGGTTCTGAAGGCATAGACAAAACTTCAGTCGGAAATAATGGAGGCAAGAAGAAAACTAATAAAGATAAACTCAGAAAGAGGGAAACAAAAGAGGAGCGTAGAGCTAAAAGAAACAAAAGAAGATCGTCAAGCGACAAAAATATAGAAGTGACAATAGACTCATCCGAGAAAAGAAGAGTCAAAGACAAGAAAATAAAGAAAAAGATCAAAACTAAGTTCGCGATTCAAAATGACAATATCAAAGTCAAAATCAAATGGAAAAAGGAAGAGTTCAGTTTAAACATCGAATCCAAGAAACAGGATAAAAAAGAGAAAAAAATTAAAGACAATTCGAAATTCAAACAGTACATTTTACAGTTTCCCGAAGGTTCGTCGAAGGAGGTTTTGATGAAGCCCGAAAAAGAGGTTCTTCCATTGAAAAAAAAATATTTTAGAAATGAAAAAAGTCCGGATAATCTAAAGCAGATGTCTATACAAAGCTTTTTTAAAGTGAAATCTGAACAGTAATTTATGAAGTCGAAAAGAAGTATGTTTTTATCTTCAAGACTGAATCGAATAATTTATAAAATACACTGGTGCTGAGAAAAAAAAATTGTTATTCAAATATCCATTAACATATTTTTAAATGAGATTTACAATGAACATAATATATTTCTATAAATATTTCGTCATCATTTTTAAAAACTAGGTACTGAAAAATACGTATTCGATAGAAAAATGTATGAACAATCAGTTTCCATTTACGGCCGACAGGGGCGCTGTTCTACTTTAAAAGCTTTTATCTACACTAATGTTATAACATTCTACTTATGTTTCCAATACTGGTGTTATAATGACTACTGTTATAGCACAGACAACATTTAAGCGATGTTATAATGAGTCGATCGATGTCGTAATGAGTCATTATAACATCGCGCTCTCGCTCCTGATTGCGCGCCAAGTTCACTGTGACAACTGACAATACACGTTTTTATTAGTGAAGATAAACGTATTTTATCAAGTATTGGAAACATAAGTAGAATGTAACAGCATTAGTGTAGATAAAGTAGTGTATGCAACTGCATATAACACAGGTATTAAAACACTCGTTTCTATTATGAAACTCGCTCCGCTCGTTTCATAAACACACTCGTGTTTTAATACCCTTCATTATATGACAGTTGCATAAACTACTATTATGTAACTTGCAATGTATGTAACTAATATTATATATTATGTTTGTTGGGGTAGAATCTTGCAACTGAATTTTGAAGCACTTCCCGATGTCCGATTGAGCTGAAATTTGGTATACCTGTGTAACTCCGATGACAATGCAATAAAAGCATGTTTTCAAAAAACTTATTAAGTTTTATTTTGTACATAAATCTATCGAATAGTCGCTACGTATTTGACATCCGAACTTATGCTAAGCCTACTGTTCGAGTTTTTAACCTATGTTTCACTTGCCATTTCTCGAATGAAATGTACCATTTTGTGTAGTTTCCTTCCTATGTATCGTTTTATATAATCTGTAAGTTGGCTCTTGTATAATTCATTATCGTTTATGTTTATAGGATTTTTATTTTGTATAAACTTATTTACGCAGCACGATCTTATGTACTTTTAAAGATCTGTGGTACAAAGTGTAATAATTACAATATTGTATATTTGTTAAGTTAGACATTAAAAAGAAAAAGTATGAAACGTGTTTTTTTGTTACACCTTTTATCGCTACACCCTTGTTAAACCGTTGTTCCCCGATCTCGCGAGATCTCGTGTAATTTTTCGGGATCAATCCCAAAGCATAATTTGACGAGATCCCGTTCGAGATTGACGAGATTGGGCGGCAATGGTCAGCAACGCTACACATCTACTCGGGGCGCTACATAATACTATTGCTGCGCACACAAAATAATACATCACTTTAAGAAGAATTAGAAGAAAGTTAGCGAGCGTCTGAAAATTCTTTTACACGTGTATCCACGAGCTTAGATAAATTAGACATTCTTATAAAAATAGATTTATTAGTGTGGAGGAACAAGGGGGAGATTTTTGCAGTTTGCATTTAATTGTTTAGTCACGCTGTTACCTACCAGTATAGAGTCGGAGAGGGCATTCTCAGCAGCTGGCTACATTGCAATATTTGCAACGGACATTAGATGCCGTTTGGCAGATAGCACTCTTAATGCACTTTGTTTTTTAAGAAACTACTTTCGCGTAACTACTCGTAGGTACTTGAGTTATATTTTTGTTTTGACTATGCTAATTTCCAAAAAAAAACTTTAATTAGGTATTTAGTTAGTAAGAAGAATAAGGTTTTTGTTTTCTTTCAAATAATATTTTATTTTTTATAACGTAACTATGACAAACAAGCAGTTTTCAGTCATCCGAACTTTACATTTTTTTAAACTAGACGAGATCCTGAAAATTCCGGGATCTCGCGTGATTGATATTTCTAATCCCGCGGGATCTCGAATTTGCGATCTCGAGTCGGGATTGCATTCCCTACCTATTAGTGAAGTGCATACATGTGATTGACTTCTGTACCCTTAGTCTGAGTTTTAATAGTTTTCAAAAACGTTTCGTAAAGCTCCATACATTATAATAGTTCCTTCACGTCTCCGCCAGGGGCGCAGGTATGGATCCTTACGAAACGTTTGATCGTTTCGAAAACTATCAAAATTCAGACTAATGGTACCGAGTGCCTAGTGCGAGTTTTTTCACATTCGATCGCGTTAACGTAAACTACAATTTGTATGGAATAAAAACCGCGCCACCTAGTGTTCATAATATGAACTACAACTAGTTCATACAAATTGCAGTTGACCATCGAGTAGTGAAAAAACTAGCACTAGCCAGTGTTTTGTAGCTTCGTAGACTAAAATGATAGAACAAACAAAAAAATGGTACAACTTAGTATATTTTTTTATTTCATTAAAAATACATAATTTTAATACTCAGCCTTATCATACACATCATTATATATTACAATTATTTTATCCTACTTAATATAACTTTAATATAATATAATTATACTATTTACATGATTTATCATTAATATAATGAAGTGAGATGCTTAATTAACTACACCAAGTGAAAAACAACGTACTTATGTACAATGGGATAGGGGCCATCCATAAATGACGTCACGAATATCATGTTTTTTTACCCCCCCCCCCCCCCCCTGTCACAGCTGGTCACATTTATGAGACTACCCCTCCCTAGGTGTGATATCACAACAATTTTTGCAATTTTAAATTAAGAATTAAAATAAAGAAACGCGTTTTAATACTTAGATATTAGATTTTAAAATGTAACGTCACGAAACTAAGGACGTCCTACCCCTTAACACATTTCATTTATTCAATAATAGGCTTTTGTTTGCCCGCCATCTCGCCTGATGGTAAGCAATGATGCGGTCTACGATGCAGCACGCGCGCCTAGAAGAAACCGAGTCACTCGCGACTTGAAGACACGGATTATATCTATCGGGAAACACCCACTCGGGCAGAGCATTCCACTCTAGCGGTACGCATAACAAAAGACATCGTCGACCTCCCTCCCCTTTACGTAACGTAATATATGGACGGCCTCATACTATGGTGTGACCAACTTAACAAACTTGTTCATAGAAATGAGTGGAAAATCACATATCTAAAAACACTAGGTCTCACAGAAATTCTGAGGTAAAATACATACATAGACATGAAATGTATGAAAAATATTACCTACATACAGCGCCCCTGTCGGCCGTAAATGGAAACTCCATTTATTCACACATTTTTCTGTCGAATACTCGCTACGTATTACGTCAGAATTTGTGCTAGGCCTACAAATATGTTAGTGTGAAAATAAATCTATCAGCGTTTAAATCTTAGAGTAGAAATCTGAAAGCCATTTCACAAATATTTTTCATACTGTGTATTACGTATTTTTTTACAGGTTTATAAGGAAAGGGTATGCCAAGCCGAAAAGGTTCATCATTATGAACATCTTTTACTACGGGACCAACCAGGAATACGCAAAAAAAATCAGCTGTTCCTTAGAAAAATGTCACTCGACAAAATGTATGGAACAGCTGTTTTTTTAATAGAATAAGAAATCTGGAACTCATCTTTCAAACATTTTTCAATTTTCTATTCAAACGATTACGAATTTCTCTATAATTTCGTGTTAGGATTACAGTAGCATGAATTCTGTTGAAATAACAAAATAGTTATAAAAAACTAAAAAACACGCATTGTCATCGGTCCTTGACAGGTGTGTAAAGTTTGAAATTAAATCCAATCGTTCAAAGTAGGGGAAAATCGAGTCCAAAAGGGTCAGTTACAAACATACAAGTGAAACTAATAAAAGCGTGTTAAAAAGGAAATATTCGAACTTTTTTGTTTGATCTGTCCCCATGACAGGAAAGACACAAAAGACAAAACTGGGGGACAGATCGGAATAATCCGAATATTCGGTAGAAAAATATACGACAATGAACGATACAAGGAGATTCAATTTTCCGCCGATAAGAGGCGCTGTCGTATTTTTTATACATTTATCTATCGAATAACTGGATTTGTAAGTTCACGAAGAAATACAGAGTAAAAAGGAAAGGGTATGTTAAACCGAAAAGGGCTCATAGTATAGTACTCATCATTATGAACTACTTTTTCTATACAATTTACTTATGTTTTAGGCAAATAAATAATTCTTCATCTCAATACATTTTGTCGAGTGTCATTGACATTTTTCTATGGAACAGCTGATATTTTTCGCAAATTCCGGGTTGGCCCCATAGTAAAAGTTGTTCACTATGATGACTACTATAAACCGTGTTTGGCTTAGCACTGAGGTAAAGTTCGTATATTTGTAGAGGGAAACCTCCAGAAATGGTCTGACTGTGAAGATTGATTTATCTTAAAAACCCTGAGTGCTACAAGCTATAATCATATTTTATAGCCCCAACACAGCACCATCCACAAAATCCCAGACATCAGCCAAAAAAATCTAAGAAAATAAAACTAAAAATAGTGTAAAAATAAAAACATTCTACCTGATTAAAGCTGTTAATTAAATAAACTATTTACTCTTATAGTATGCCTCTATATCTATCACTTTAGTTTTACATTTATGTCTTGTCACTTTATAAAACTGCACCATTGTCACTCCACATCTTACACTTGCCTGTCTCACTTTAAAATATGACCAATTTATTCTTCAGTGCATAAAATTAGCTATCATCCTTTACTACTAATATTATTAACTTAAGTGGCAGTTGCATATATTTGGTCACTAAGTGGCAATAGCCAATATCTGGTCACTCTGTAGTTGAACAAGTGGCAATAACCAATATCTGGCCACTCTGTGAACGAATAAATGGCATAAGCGAATATGTAGTCACTCTCTGTAAATTAACAAGTGGCATTAGCCAATATGTGATCACTCTCTGTGAGTGAACAAGTGGAATAGGCAAATATCTAGTTACTGTAATAGAAGAAGTGCCATTAACCAATATCTGGTCACTATGTCAATAAACAAGTGGCAATAGCCAATATCTGGTCACTGTACCTGGAGCAGTGCCATTAACCAATATCTGGTCAACTGGTAATTCTAAGTAATAAACAAGTGGCAATAGCCAATATCTGGACTTTATGTGAATGAACAAGTGATATTGGCCAATATCTGGTCACTCTATGTGAATGAACAAGTGACATTAGCCAATATCTGCTCACTCTCTGTAAATGAACAAGTGCCACAACCCAATGTGGTCACTCTTGGCATAACCCAATTTCTGATCATTCTGTAGGTCAACAGATGGCAATAGCCAATATCTGGACTCTGAATGAACAAGTAGCATAAGGCAACATGTGGTCACTCTCTGTAAATTAACTAGTGGCAAAAGCCCGAATTTGTTCTATTCTATTGGTGTTTGAACCTTATTTCAAATGGAAACATTTAAAAATGGGAGTAATCATGCCCTTTTTTTAAAAACGTCAAAAAGGTGTATGTGCAAATGTGTATGCTTGTTACTTCACTATCACTAAGTGCCGTAGCCTTTGTTTTACAGCCAAAAACCACAGCAGGCAAAGTCCTGGACATCACCTAATGTATTATAACTTACATAGATTTTTTTGATTTATTTAGCTAATTTTATGCACTGCATAACGCTGGGTGTACATGGACATGTTAACTTGAAACTATATTTTCCGAATTTTTACACGTCATTGTCATTATATTTAAGACTGAAAAGGAAGAGTCAAATATAGTTCTATCTCTATTTTAAATGATGATACTTGTAAGCTAGCACCAATGACGCCTATTGCTGAAAAATGTTTTGGTTTTCAAAATTTTATGAGGGTAGTCTTAGTATTTTAGACCACCAATAGTTATCTACCGTGAGATTTTAGCGCGAGCCTAAACTAGATCGGCCTGGCTTTTGTCGCTCTATCAACTAGAGTAGAGATAGCGAACCTTTTAAGGATCAACATGGCAATTTTTTTAAAGAAATTTTTAATGAGTTCATAAACGTGCCGTTAAATGATTTTACTTAGTGATAATTGGGCGGTGGCGTGCTCAAAATCTTTTGTCGCGTGCCATTGGTTTGCCATCCCTGAACTAGAGAATAAGACAAAAGTCACACAAATTAAGGTTAGGCTTGTGCTGAGTTTACAAAACATGGCCTTAATGGAATCTTGAACATTTTGCACTGAATTCTTTGATGTGTTTCAAGTTAAATGTACACCTTTGCCTCTTTATTAATAAACACGCATCGTTATAAACGCCTCATATTCTGACAAATGTCATTCAATCATCTTTGCTCTAAATGACTTAAAACAGAACTGCAGAATGAATGAATGATGCTGAATGGTTTTGATTCTGGTCTACAAAAAACATTAAAAAAAACTAATCTGACAAGCCTAAAATTGAGACTATTTTAATCTTAACAAGTCTGAAGTCTGAAAAGAATGCCAATAGTTTTAAAGCCATAGGATAAAAAAGGATAAAGAGCGGGCTCTTTTTCCGCAACTAGGCCTGTAATCGGCCCTTTTTGCGTGACATATGCGGGTTTCCTCACGATGTTTTCCTTCACCGAAAAGCCAGTGGTATGTAAATTCGTACATAAGTCCTAAAGAACTCATTGGTACGAGTCGGGGTTTGAACCCGCCACCTCAAGAATGCGAAGTGTCGGTTCTCCCACTGAGCTACCACGGCTCACTGTTTTAAAGCCATAACAGTTAGTTTGGTTTAGGAAATGGTCCAGAATTGTGGTACTTTTCACTTAATTTTGAGAGGCAGTTTTAAGGCATTTATAAGACTTGTTGTAGCTTTGAAATAGTTACGATCTTTCTCAACCCAATAAAAAAATTATAGGGAAGAGAAAGACAACATGGAAACAATTTCAACACTTTGTTTATGAATAAAGAGGATATAGGTAGTTTAATGCACAAAGACACTTTCCACTCTTGCACTACACATTCTTAGAAGAAGCGCTACACATTCTTATTCAGAATGGGGGCGATAGATCCTGCACTGGCGTCCCGCAAAGGGTGCATTGTGCGTTTCCCCTTGCCAGCGATTACCCGAGCCGACCCAGCTCCTTAAAATAACGGAGCGAGGCTCTAAGTCCCTGGCACAACTGCTACACATGTGTATGTGATAAGCAGATTGGTATATTTAATTCGGATTATTACATGTAGTGGATGTTATGTATCTAGTGCCAATTAGGTAGCACTGCCTAATTTATATTGTCTTATGACTTGGTAGCCTTTTTCTTGAACATTCATATTTTTTATACATAGGTACAAATATTCCAATTTGAGCCTCAGCTGTACCGATTAATGGCCGGCCTGCATAAGTGTGTAGCGCACCGAGATTGAGAAATGGTTAGTAGCTTTGTGAAATAAACTATCTATATAATAGAATTAGGTCATATGTTTCCTAATATGTGACAGGCTGCGATTGCTAGTAAGAGACGGGCGGCACATGCGGCATCATATGAGTGTACACACACGTCATATTATTGTCCTGAGGCTTCATTTGCTGCATTTGAGGATGTACAGGCATTATCTGCTGCATTTGTTGCTGTATTTGAGGCGGCGGAGCCACCGGGGGCTGTTCCGGAGGCTTCTTATTCTTCTTCTCACACTTCTTAAATTTTATGCCTAATTTATTCAACAATATTAACCTCAGAGATTCTTTTCCACCGGTATAGTTTAACTCGTTTCTCGCTGCGGTCAATATCTTACCTAATGTAGGAACTTCTTTACGCACTGAATAGCTGTTCACAATACCTCTCAGAGCACATAGTTGGTAGTAATCGAGTTGTACTTTAGTTTTCCGTATGCGTTTTTTCTTTGGGCCGGTCATTTTAGTATGCGTCGCTTCTGCTTTGATTCCGTCCCGTTTGATGCGTTTTATTGTACTTTCTGATAGACCCGTCGCTGCACAAGCTCGCTTAACTACGTTTTCGACTGGAAACGTGTAACCTCTGTTCTGTTTTTCGCTCTCAAAGAACTTAATTACTCTGAAAATGACTTCTTTCGCTTGGCCCTCGATAGCTTCCTTTTTCTTTTTCTCGGTTTTTGGGGGTTTCTTCTCGATTTCTACCAGTGACGTGGGCGGTTCTTGAGGGACTGGTTGCATGTTGATGATGACCGGAGGCTCTTCGTGATGCTGAGAAAGCCCCTGTTCGTGCACCTGGATCGCAGTCACCTCAGTTGGCACTCCAGTCACTTCGTACATTATATTTATGTTCATTTTGACTGGGTCTATTATGTAACTTTCCTTGAAAATGAGAGCCAGGCTTACCGCACTAATTCTGAATTAAATATATTGGTCCATTTGCAAGGACCGTGTATATTTACGAAAAATTATAATGGAAAACAGTGGGACAAATTAAAAACGCCAAACGAAACGCCATTTCTGTTCGGTTCTGTCGGGTGCAGTGTAGCCAGCTGTAAAAGTAAAACAAACGTATTTTCCGTGAAAATAAACGTACTCAATTACCTCCTTGGTGTTAGTCGTTATATGAAGAAAATTATTGTACTGAAAGAGTAATTTGATTCCCGTTTGATTGGCCGCTATCGTCCTATTGCTGGCACATGTGATAAAACCCAGAAGCACATACCGTAAACCTCCCGTAAACGTGAGTTATATATTATTGTGCTTTAATAAATGATACATTAAACAGCTAGTTATTCAATGTAGATGTACTCCAATTATCGTATCGCAGATTATTTTGAAGAATAATATCATTCAGTATATTATCGGTAGCGTATATTATTGTTATTGACATTTGACATTAGACAGATTTTAGATTCAGTGACAGTGATTCAGAAAAGTTTTGTTTTGGTAAATAGACGACGACGCGACGTAAAAGAAAATAAATACATTTTGTACAATAGCATATATTGTATTGGCTATAGATGAAAGTTAATTACTCAGAAATTGCTTACAATTCAAAAGTCATTCACAAAAAGCAGTCAATAATGTCAGAAATCTCAATAAAAGGTGTTTGTTGCACTTGCCTTTCCACCGACCGCAAACTTGGTCATTTATACAAAATTCTGGATGGAATAAACCTGTTGTATATGCTTCTATCTCACGATCCTGAAGCTTATAAGGTGAGGACTGGTGTTCTTCACACTCACATAAATGCGAACTTTCATACTTGGCAATTTAAAAATAATAATAAACGTTACACACTCATAGCTCCCCACTAGGATAGCCTGTGTCGGGGATGCCATGGAATACACACAAAGACAGCTAACATTCAGACCCAGAACAGATATTCAAATACATCATTTAAAAAACATCAGCCCGGCCGAGAATCGAACGGATCTTGGAATCGGATTTACCATCATATCAAAAAAGTCGTCAGTTTGAGCTTGTGTTACTTCTTCGCACTGCAACGGCTGTACGATTTTAGATGGATTATGATATGATTATTTTAATATACTTGTTGAATCAAATAGACCAGTGCGCCTAGCACAAGTACGTAAAAACACGTAGCGAGTATTCGATCGAAAAGTGTAAGCCATTTACGCCTGTCAAGGGCGCCTCTGACAAGCGTAAATGGCGTACACTTTTCTATTGGTACTCGCCACGTATTTTTACGTCAAAGTTGTGCTTGGCTGGAGCCGGGGTCCAACCCTAGAGTCTTAGAATACGGCTTCGGTATCCCCTGCCTGTCGTAAGAGCCGACCAAAAGGGGCCTTTGGGCTTGTGGGTGGTCAGATTTGGGGATCTGGCTACCTTCTCGAACGAGCCCAGGGAGACAGAGGCTGGCCACCGAGGGGGTTTTAGTGGGTGTAACCTCACATAACCCGGTTGCTCCCCAAAGCAGCCAGGTATCTTTCTAAAAAAAAGGCTCACTGGTGGGCCCTGGTGTCAGTGTATACTTCTAAACGATAACTATGGTAAAACTATGACTGTTTGAATACCAGGAAGGGTTCTACAAAGAAGCAGCGAGCCTGCTCGTGTGCTGGGAGTGCAGTGCCGTGATCCACCGAGTCAAGAGGTTCCGAACACAAGTGTGTGTCGCTCAAAAACGTTTAACTGCTATAGCTGAAGGTAGAAAGGTAAGAAACCTTTGTTATAGACTAAATAAATAGTTCAAACTAAAACACACACTTTAAAATCGCGCCCAAAGGAGTCGGTTACAAGCATACAAGTGAAGTGTGTAAAAACAATGTGTGTGTTGTTTTTTGTCTTTATGTTTTTTTGTTTGTTGTTGTTTTTGTTATTAACACGAGAATACTTATTAAAATTAAGTCGTTTACTACAACTAGTTTCACCTCATGAACGTCACCAAATGTTCTGTGGTGCACTACTCCTCAAACTAGGTGCATAGCACCTGTATCTCGACGAGTAGGCCTTCCCGTTATGAAATTGATGTTCCATTTTTGAGTACTCTACAAATTAAGAATGATGAGTTATTAAAAAATTACCCATGTCACCACAACAGCTTGGCTGCAGCCAATCTATTATATTTCATAGTCAATTGTTATACTTATTTTCCTTTTTTCAGGTAAATCCAAAAACCTTCTCATGCTTAAAAATAGTTCACGACACAAAACCCCACTATCAATTTCAGTCTGGCTTCATAACTGAAAACTTCATAGACTGTGGACCCGTTACAGATATAAAACATGAAAGTGATTCAGATGATATACCCCTCTCCGCGTTTTATTGCGAAAATATTGATTCTGACAAATCTGACAACGTTGACAAGGACCCTGACAACAGTAACATGGACCCTGACAAAAGTAGCTTGACAACTGACAAAAGCAACTTGAGACTTGACAACAGTTATATGAAACCTGACAGTGATATTAATGCTGACAAAAAAAAGCTTCCTGACAAAAGTAACATATATTGTGACAACAGTGACATGAAATCTGACAACACTAACTTGCAAATTGACAACAGTAATACACATCCTGACAATAGTGACATAAAACCTGGCAAGATCAAAGCAAATTCGAAAAAAAGGACAAAAATGAAATACAGGAAATATTTTACTGTAACCACTATGAATGAAGAAGAGATGCTCAAAAGCGTTGAAAAAAGAAAAATGGATTTATTCGGAGATGCAGCATTTAAATGTGAAACTTGTATTATAGTATTTAAGACTGAAGATGAATTTGTTAAACATAATGAGGAACTGCATTCACAGGTATGTATTGGGTGACCGTGTGTAGGTATTTACAACTGAGCGCTACCATGGATGGGCTGACACGTTAACACTTTGACTGCGGGGAAACAGATACCTTGTGTTTTCCTTTGCGCGACGCGCCAGGCGCGTAAAACAACGCATTTGACTATTAGCCGCACCTAAGGCAAGCGCATGTGATTATTAGCCGCAGCCAAAGTGTTAAATTGTAGGCCCCGGGTGCTTTTTTTTGTCCTAAAACACCAATTGCCGAACCATATCAGTAGCTGTCTTATTACAAGCTTTTATTTAACTTGCCGTGTGTATGTTTGTGAGCCAAATCTTTCAAACAAGTTTTTGAACCACTTCCCGATGTCCGATTGAGCTGAAATTTCGTATACCTGTCATGAGCAAACGTGACGTTTAACATTAAGCTAACGATTTGCTTGTATTGTCACACTAGTGCATAAAAAACGGAACTCCGATGTCAATGCAATAAAAGCTTGGTTTTTTGAAAATCTTGTTTCTAATTTTTACTTTATTTATTTCAGGGAAACACCAGTCAATGTGATATCTGTCACGCACACATAGAAGACTTACCCACACATAGACAGGCACACTACCATCGCTACAGCTGCATGCTATGCACACATATAGCATACATTCACACAGACATAGCAACACATATAAAACATGAACATTATGAGATTTGTTATGGAAAAAGAAAAGTAAGTAAATTACAGAGTTATAACAAACTAGCGACCTGCCCCGGCTTTGCACGGGTATAAAATATGGCCTATGTTACTCAGGGATAATGTAGCATTCCAATGGTGAAAGAATTTTTGAAATCGGTCCAGTAGTTTTTGAGTTTATTCAACACAAACATACAAATATACAAATCTTTCCTCTTTATAATATTAGTAAAGAAGAGTATGCTAAGCCGTAAAGGGCTCATAGTACTCATCATTATGAACAACTTTTACTATGGGACCAACACGAAATTCGCAAAAAAAATCAGCTGTTCCATACATTTTGTCGAGTGTCATTGACATTTTTCTATGGAACTGCTGATTTTTTTTTTTCGCGAATTTCGGGTTCATAATGATGAGTACTAAGTGCCCTTTTCGGCTTAGCATACCCTTTATAAATAACCCTGTATAATTACTACGAACTAAGTTTATTTTATTTCAGCAGCCATGTCATAGTTTTTTAGACTTTTTACTTATTGACATGTATGTATTTGTTTTTTAAACTATGACTTTTGTTTCAGAATCTAAAGAAAATCGTAAAACTGGATTCTGAAGAACTGAAATATCCCTGTCCAGAATGCGATTTCAATTTTCAGTGAGTATTCCTATTTCGTGAAAAGACACAGTAATGTGCAAACATTACTGTGTTCCGGTTGGAAGGGCATTGCTTCCAGTGAAATTACAGGGCAAATGGGAGATTAAACAACTTATATCTCAGGGTGACGAGCGCAGTGCTGTGCCGCGCAGGGTCTTGAATTCTGCGAGTTCAAAATTCTGGGTGGCGCAGCAGACCTGTTATGGGCAAACGTGACGTTTAACATCAGGCGCGCGATTAGCTCGTCTCGTCACTCAATTAAATAAAATAAAAAACATAAATACATAAAGGTTGTATGTATGTGACAATGTTATTGTATTTTAAATGATTTTATCTCATTTTTTACTCCAACTTTTTAACTCGGCAAGAAAAACAGTCGTCGGTTATCTTTTTCGCGCATTAAAGATATAAAAATGTTAAAGTCAGATTACAAAAATAACATTTAAATGTTAAAATGACAATAAAAAAATAAAATAATTTGAAATAACATTTAAATGTCATTTTAAAATAACAACAACAATTAATAATAACAATTAAAAAACCCCCAACGCTGAAACGCCTGAACCGATTTTCTACCGACTAATTCAGCTTTCAAACAAAAAAAAAACAAAATTAAAATCGGTCTAGGTCGAGCTACGATGCCACAGACAGACATACGCACACACGTTAGACTTATAACACCCGTCATTTTTGCCTCGGGATTAAAAAAAAGTTTTGATATGTGTATTTTCATTTGACGAATGATTTTACAGAAAGCGGTTCTTTTGGTTATTTTTTATTCCTCCGTCAAAACAGTTTTTAACCGACTTCAAAAAAGGAGGAGGTTCTCAATTCGACTGTAGGTATGTTTTTTTTTATGTTTGTTACCTCATAACTTTTGACTGGGTGAATCGATTTTGATGATTCTTTTTTTATTAGAAACTGACGCTTCCCGTGTGGTTCCATTTCAATTAAGTCCAGTTCTGATAATGGTATCCATGAGAAAACCAAATAAGTCTTAAATTTGCATTAAGTACGTACGCGACAAATAGATGAATAACTCAATAGTCGGTCTCTTGAAGTCGGTTTTTGTTTTTTTTTTGTAAAAATAATAATTATTATGTTTAAAATGCTCGAATTGTTAATGTTTTATTTAAATAACATGTTTCTTTTAAATTATATTTTGAAAAAAACATGTGCGAAAGAGACAACCGACGATTTTTTATCTCCCTCTAAATAGATGTTCCCTGTTTCAGCAATAAAGACCTCCGTTGGAAGCACATACAGAAAGCTCATAGGGAGGGATTCAAGTGCAGCTCCTGTGATAAAAAGTTCGCTTTTAAAAACAACTTGGAGAGACATGAAAGGTTAGTGTTCTGCCGTTTGAAGCCAAAATATCTTTGGCATAAAAAAATTAAAAAACAAATATATCTACAGGGTTATTCATAAAGGGTAAGCTAAGCCGAAAAGGGCTTATAGTACTCATCATTATGAACAACTTTTACTATGGGACCAACCCGAAATTCGCGAAAAAAAATCAGCTGTTCCATACATTTTGTAGAGTGTCATTGACATTTTTCTATGGAACAGCTGATTTTTTTGGCGATTTCTGGGTTGGTTCCATTTAGATTTTTTATCTACGGTCTATTTTTACAAGCTTTTATTTAGCTTGCCCTGTTTGTTTTTTGGGTCAAATCTTGCAACTGAATTTTAACCACTTCCCGATGTCCGATTGAGCTGAAATTTGGTATACGTGTGTAACTCCGATGACAAAACAATAAAAGCTTGTTTTTACTGATTCCAAAAAAGGATGTTATCAATTCGATACATTTATATGTCGGTATGTAATATTTCTGGAACTGCAAAAATATTCAAAAATGGTCGATGCCAGCACTCAAAAAAATAAATTTCGTGGATGTATAAAAATATTATATCAAAATTTTGAGTTTAGCTTTTTTGAAGTCTTTTTTTTAAATCACTTTTTACTAAAATCAAATTGTCAACCAAACCTTGTCAAAATGACCGCTAATAAATTAAGATATTTTAATTTCAGAATCCACAGCGGCCCTTTACCCCGCGAAGAATGTCCTATATGCCACAAGATGATACGCATTGACCTGCTCAAAGTGCATTCAAGAATACACACTGACAGACAGAAGTACACCTGTGTGGAGTGTGACAAGCACTTCGTAAGTCGAGAGACGTATGAGAGCCATCTGAAGTATGCGCAGGCGCACGCCACTGTTGAAGTGTGCAGGTAAACTTGAGTTTTTGACGTGACAACGTCTAATAAATCGATGAACGCCGGCTGCACGCACGAAATGTCCCGTTACGCTCATTGTGACGTCACGATCGGAGCGAGAACAGTATGCAATCATTTCATCAATGTTTTGTTATGACGTCGTCACGTTAAACTATCGTCCGTAAACCGACTTTACAGACAACCTATTTTTTATTCTATGATAGGCTTGCGTTTGATCGCCATCTCGCCTGATGGTAAGCAATGATGCGGTCTACGATGCAGCACGCGTGTAAGTATAGAAGAAACCGGGTCACTCGCGACTTGAAGACACGCAGATTATATCTATAGGGAAACACCCACTCGAAATTTTTAAAAAATCGAGTGCGTTTTTACAAGCTTTTATTTAGCTTGCTCTGATGTTTTGAGGTAAATCTTGCAACTGAATTTTGAACCACTTCCCGATGTCCGATTGAGCTGAAATTTGGTATACCTGTGTAACTGATGACAATGCAATTATTATTTTTTTAAATATATTAAATTTTTTTTTCTATCAAATTTTGAAGTTGTTGATCAGTTTGTTTGTTTGTAATAGACACAAGTGCGGGATGTGTGATAAGCGGTACCGGTCCCGCGGTGAGCTTCGAGATCATATTAACTACCAACACAAGGGACAAGCGGAGCATAAGTGTCCTGTATGTAATAAGGTAGGATATTTTTCTGCCGTGCTTTTGTTAGAAAGCAGTTAAATTAGACATGGTCCGATGTATGTGAACCTCGCCTTGCATGTGCCTAATACGGTTATAAGGTATGCTTAGCCGAAAACAGCTCATCATCATTATCAACCTTTAATCCTCCCACAGCTGGGATACAGGTCTACCCTCGAAGAGTGATTAGGTCGTATTCCACCACGCTGCCAAGTGCGGGTTGGTGAAAAGCCAGTGGCATGTAAATTCGCACAAAAGTTTGAAAGAACTCATTGGTACGAGTCGGGGTCTGAACCCGCCACCTCAAGAACATGAAGTGGCTGTTCTCCCACTGAGCTGATAGAGGTCTTAGTTCTCATAGTTATGAACAACTTTTCATACATTCCATACATTTATCGTACAAAATAAAGAATTTTGAATTTGAACAATTTATCGAGTGTCATTGACATACGAAACAACTGATTTTTTTTTTCGCGAATTTCGAGTTGGTCCTATAGTAAAAGCTGTTCATAATGATGAGCACTATGAGCCCTTTTCCCTGTTAATATAATATCCCTGTTTTTATCTTATGCTATATACTTGATAATATTCCCAGGGTCTGGCGACAAAGCGCTGTATAAGGAGACATGTGCGCCGCGCTCACGAGGGCATCAAGGAAAGTGCTAAGGACAAGATCTGTCAGCAGTGCGGGCGAGCGTTCAGGGTGCGTATGACAGGCTAGGCGGACGACCATAGCTCATCAGTCTTACCATGAATTTATAGCAATCGTCGCGACGACGGCGTAGTTTTCTGTGGGAACTTGTATTAGTGGTTATTTACGTGGATATAAAATCAATAGATAGGTCTTGGGAAAATAGAATATAAATCAAAATAGAAACGGAACATTTAAATTGAAGCTTGTTTTTTAAAGTACTTTTTAAACTTAATACTAAATACTTATTTCAAAAAATATTGTTTAACACTTTGACTGCGGCTAATAATCACATGCGCTTGCCTTAGGTGCAGCGTGCAGCTAATAGTCAAATGCGTTGTTTTACGCGCTTGGCGTGTGCAGCCGCATTCCCGTCGCACTAAGGACCGCAGTCAAAGTGTTAAGCATGTTGTTTTATAATTTGTCTTCACTGGTAGTATCTTCAATTTTTCTATTTACTTAATTTCAGGATAAAAAAGGTCTAATAGAGCACGAGCGTGTGCACTCCGGCGCTCGTCCGCTCGCGTGCGGCGCGTGCGGACGAGCGTTCAGGCAGCGAGCCGCGTTACATGCGCATATGCGGCGGATGCATGGCAACACTTAACTGGAGGGGGGGGGGGAATAACGCCACAGAAGAAAGATAATGCAATAAAAGCTTGTTTATAAAAACACTTTGTTATTTTTTTTCCTATTTACTTTAAAAAGTGCTCTGGTAGAGCACTCTACTCGAATAATGAGCATTTAGGCAGCGAGGTGCGTTACATGTGCATATGCGGCGGATGCATGGCACGCCATGCAACGAACGCCACAAAAGAAAAATTATGTCAAAAAACCTATTTTTAAAAACTCATTCTACTACACTTCACTCAATAAAACTACACTCGTCAACCTATTTTATAAAGAACTCGATTTAATATCTACAAGAAATAAGAAGTAAACGTAATTCACCAAGAATCTTCGTTTCATTGTTCTTAACGAACACTGGTTATAGCCTAAAATATTAGAGTTCTTTGATACCACGTTTATATCAAGTATTTACCAATAAGATATAGTGTAGTATACGAAAAAGAATGAAAACCAAAAAAATTGATAATAAAAGTGCAGTTTAATATGTATTTTATAATTTATTAATAAAATATACCTAATAATACAATAGGGTAAATACATTATTTATTGACTAACTAATCAGATTTATTGCATAACGTTTTATTCACATTTTATTAATTTTGTCATAATTTTAAAAAGGAGGTCGAACACTTTTCTATGGAAGCAAGCATAACAACCGCCATTTTGTTTTTTTTTTCAGTTTCTGTGCTCGAGAAAAGTATTTTAGGTAAGGGACACTTATACAAACAAAAAATGTTAAGTTATATGGTATGAGTGTCTTCTACACATACAGAGGGTTACAGGAAAAGGGTATACTAAGCGGAAGAGCTTACAGTACTCATCATTATGAACACATTTAATATGAGACCAACCCTGAAATCGCGACAAAAAATGGTCCATTCATTTTGTCAATTTTGTCATTGACATTTTTTTATGGAACAGCCGATTTTTTTTTTCGCCATTTCACGGATACATTGGCACTACAAATTGATGTAAGAGATTTTCTCCTTATGTTAATAAAAAAGCACATAACATTCAATTTAAAATTTAAAAACCCCCAACTTCGAAACGGTTTAACCGATTTTCATCAAACATTGCTAAGAACACTCCCGACTAATACACCTTTCAAACAAAATTAAAATCGGTTCATCCGTTCGAGAGCTACGATGCGACAGAAACGTCAAACTTATAACGCCCCGCCCCGGGTTAAAAATAATAGTCGCCAATTCAATCCCCTTTTACCGAACGAGCGCCGAGCGCTCATTACCTTGTTTACCAAAAATTTAAAGCTGGTTTTACAAATACCGCCATCTATCGGTTACATTAGTAAACTTTTATTGCTAACGCTCTGAAAGACGATCAGTTCAAAGCTAAGTCACTAGATGCCGCTGTTTACTAAAAATATCATCATATGAACCGATTTTAATAAAACATGTCTTAGAACCACCGCTAGAAAACCAACTTTCAAATGAAAAAATCCCATCCAAACCGGTTCACCCGTTTTAGAGCTACGGTGTCACAAAAACACATAGCGGTTAAAATAACACCCCCTCTTATTGCGTTGAAGGTTAATTAAACCAGGGACTTGCATGCTAAGGGCACTACAGAGTTATAAGGAGACACTACGCTAAGCCAAAAAAGGCTCATAGTACTCATTATAATAAACAACTTTTATTACAGGACAAACGCGAAAATCGCAAAAAAAAATTAGCTGTTCTATACAAAAATGTCAATGACACTCGACAAATGTATGGAACAACTGATTTTTCTTCATTTCGGGTTGGTCCCATAGTAAAAGTTGTTCATAATGATGAGTACTATGAGCCTTTATCGGGTTACATACCCTTTCGTTATAACCCTTTAGTATCCAATACGCAAGTGGATAAGCGTATTGGTCATGGATTTCCTAAATGATTATTCTACATTTCATAAAAAATAGGTAAAACGTTAAAATACAATTGGAAGAACAAAAATTACTTCCGAATAGTGAAAAGGGTTACTTATAAACCTGCCTAAACTTAACCAGCGCTTAAAACTTTCTCTTATTTTCGCACATGACATTTTACATCAGCGAGAAGCTGTCACACATATTACTTATAGATGGAGCCATAATGTAACCGCACATGCGACAGCTATATTCTTGAAATGACGCCAGGATAGAAATGCTTCCCCATTTTAGGGGAAAATTTCATAAAATATTCCAAATTTGTATACTTCACAAAATAAAACATTATTAAACAGAGTTACTAGCTGACCCGGCAAACGTTGTTTTGCCATAAAATAAAAATTATTTCTAGTGACTATTAAAAAATAGGGGTTGGTGATAGAAGGGTGAAAATTTAGGGTTGTATGTATTTTTAAATGCCACATAAGCAACAATATAAGAAATAAAAAATTTGTCAAAAAAATAAAAACAAATGTTTGGGGTGGACAACCCTTATGACTTAGGGGTATGAAAAATAGATAGTAGCCGATTCTCAGACCTACTCAATATGCTCACAAAATTTCATGAGAAGCGGTCAAGCCGTTTCGGAGGAGTATGGCAACGAAAACTGTGACACGAGAATTTTATATATTAGATAAGGAAAGGATATGCTTAGCCGCAAATGGCTCATAGTATGAAAAGGTCAAATAGTAGGAAAATGACTACTAGTAAAACGCAACCGTGAGCGCGTCACGTTTGTAAACTCGCCTGATGAAGGTCACCGAATGTGACCGAAACTAGTCGTAGTAGACGACTTAATTTATACGTGAGTATTCCCGTGTTTAATTATAACAAAAATGACTACTAGTAGGTTTACTAAACAGCTTTTATTAAAAGGCCAATCTTGCAATCGCGAAAATAATGTACCTAATCTTAGTTTTGGGTCACAAGGAAATCTGAAATAGTCCAAATAATATTTATTGGGGACAATCCTGGGCAAACATAATTCACAACCTGGCAGCACTAAATCGTAGACGGCTCACGTAGTAACTATTATTCCTAATCTGTGGTTTGCCCACCTTGGCACGGTTACAGCGACGTGGACAAAAAATGAAATGTCTCGTCTCTCTTTTTCAACCGTGTTTGGCACTTGCCATCTTGCTCTTTTTTATAAAGTAGCAATTATGGTTCCATCTGTTTAATCTGAGATTTCAGAGCATTTTAAACAGTGGCTAACTTTAAGCAGGCTATAAGTAAGATCTAAAATGTCAAACTTATTTACACTACGCTCTGCAGCGCGCAAATAAAACCAAATATTAAACATGGCGAATACATTTTGTTGGTCATTCCTAATTTAACTTTATGTATGTTTAGTTCATATCTTGCAACTGAATTTTGAACCACTTCCCGATGTCCGATTGAGCTGAAATTTGGTATACCTGTGTAACTCCGATGACAATGCAATAAAAGCTTGTTTTTGACGTGACAACGTCTAATAAATCGATGAACGCCGGGTGCACGCACGAAAGTGTCCCGTTACGCTCACTGTGACGTCACGATCCGAGCGAGAACAGTATGCAATCATTTCATCAATGTTTTGTTATGACGTTGTCACGTCGTCCGAAAACCGACTTTACAGACTACCAATTTTTTAATTTAATTACTCTATTGTTTATTCTAAAGAAACAAGTAAGCCGGCAGTCTGTTTCTTCCCTAGCTGTATGGATCAGTAGGCCTAGAACAAATTCTGAAATACGTAGAAAAATGTATATTATGAATATAGGAGGTCCCGGGTTCACTTCCCTGCCGGACAAGTTTTTAACATACAAAAAGGTTTACTAAAAATGATGATGCAGTTTCAATGATGAATTTAAATATCTGTTCGGGGTCTGGGTGCTAGTTGTCCTTGTCTTTGTGTTCCATGGCATCCGACACAGGGTATCCTAGTGGGGAGCTGTGAGTGAAACGTTATTTATATTCAGTTTCCATTTACGCCCGACAGGGGCGCTGTCCCGTTTCATACATTTGTCTATCAAATACTCGCTACGTTTACGTCAGGGTTTATGCTTGGCTGACGGAAACGTAGGTTCAAATTTTTTCTTATCGATTTCTCGCGTTTGTTAATTTTGGTAGAAGAAAAATATTTTATCACGCCTTCATTTGCCCTTTTTCTTTTCTTTGTTTTTACTAATGTGTTAATTACACATAACGAGTACAGTGCTCTAGGCCAAGTACTCGGTTTGTAAACAGTTTGACGAGGCGAGACAGTCACTAGAACCATGATTTGTTCTCTCGGCCGAGTGCCCATTTACTGTCTCGCCACTGTACTCGTTATGTGTAATCAACCCATAACAGTATTTTTTATCACGTCTTCGTTTGCCTTTTTTCTTTCATAGCTTCTACTAATAGATAGTTATTTATTGACATTTTTCTTCTTTGCTTCTACGAATTATTTTGATTCTGCAAAAAAGATTCTTGGATCGTTTCAGCTTGCTGTTGGGGCTTCGTTCATGTAACGAACTTCTTTCTTCGTCGGAAATACCTGAAAATAACAAAACATTGATGAAATGATTGGATACTGTTCTCGCTCCGATCGTGACGTCACAACGAGCGTAACGGGACACGTAACGGGACTTTTTTTTATTCTTACACTAGGTGACTCGACAGACGTTGTCCTGTCAAAAGCCATTGCGTCAATTCTATGTCAAATGTCAAAGTTACATTAAAAAAGTTTACATTGTCCAAAGCGCTATATGGTTTAAGTATTTTTAAATTTTCTAATTTTTCATGTTTTTTTACTATAAATTGAGATGTGAGCTATCCTATCTCCTAAGTTAGATCGAACTGCACACGGTGTGCAAATTTGATTGAAATCGGTTAAGTAGTTTAGGAGTCTATAGCGGACAAACAACGTGACACGTAATTTATATATATTAAGATAAGATGAAATTTGGAATTAAGGTCGCGTTCATGGTCTGGATTAACACATAGGCTACTTTTTATTCCGGAAAACGGGGGGAAACCGCGGGACGCAAGTAGTTTATAATGTTTTTAGGATAGTAGGATCACGTACCTTATGAACCCTTTTCCGATGCGTGTAGAGAGAGGCTTTCTGTTTGAATGTCTGCTGGCAAATGTCACAGGAGAGCGGCCGAGCACCCGAGTGGATAACTTCGTGCTGCGTCAGCGCTTTCTTATCCTGAAATATCATGATTAAGTTAAAAATTTAAATAACCCCTTTTAGGGTTGTGTAGCCAAAGGGTAAAACGGGACCCTATTACTAATAAATAAATAAATAAACGTTTCACACTCATAGCTCCCCATTAGGAATAAATGCTGTGTCGGGGATGCCATGGAACACACACAAAGACAAGGACAACTAACACCCAGACCCAGAACAGATATTTAAATTCATCATTCAAACATCTGCCCGGCCGGGAATCGAACCCGGGACCTCTGGCTTATAAGGCGGATATATTACCGCTGAGCCAAACAGGCCGACAAATTTACTAAGACTCTATTACTAAGACTCCGCTGTCCGTCTGTCACCAGGCTGTATCTCATGAACCGTGATAGTTAGACAGTTGAAAATTTCACAGATGATGTATTTCTGTTGCCGCTATAACAACAAATACTAAAAAACAGAATAAAATAAATATTTAAGGGGTCTTCCACACAACGTGATTTTTTTGCCGTTTTTATAGATAATGGTACGGAACCCTTCGTGCGCGAGTCCGACACGCACTTGGCCGGTTTTGATAAATGTAGATTTTATACATTAACTAGCGGCTCGTCCCGGCTTCGCACGGGTATACACTATAAATTGAGATCTTAAAAAAAAATATCTAAAAACTATCCTATCTGTTAAGTTTGATCGAACTGCACCTGGTGTGCAAATTTGATTGAAATCGGTTAAGTAGTTTAGGAGTCTATAGCGGACACACAACGTGACACGTAATTTATATATATTAAGATATTAAATTTAATTATTATATTCTCACCGTGAACGGTTTCCCGCAAGTTTGGCAGACGTGATTCCTCGGCTTCTCTTTCTTCTCGCCGTGAACTCTGGCTATATGTTTTTCTACGTTGGCGCGAGACGCTATCGGCTGTAAAGAGGTATTTGATAAGATGTTGAACAAAAGACGAAAAGTCACACTGTTGGTTGACGGGAATCTTTCCTTTTTAACACGCTTTTATTAGCTTCACCTGTATGTATGTTTGTAACCGACTCCTTTGAGCGCGATTTTGACCCACTTTAAACGGTCAGATTTAATTCAAACTTTGTAGATATATCGAGGACCGATGACAATACACTAAACAAATCGTGTTTTTTAGTTTTTTAACTATTAATTTTTTTTAACACGCTTATATATTAGCTTCAGCTGTATGTTTGTAACCGACTCCTTTGAGCGCGATTTTGACCCACTTTAAACCGTCAGATTTCTTTCAAACTTTGTAGATATATCGAGGATCGATGACAACAAATTATTTTACAAAAAATAAAAAAAATATACTTATAAATAAATTAAAATAATTATATGAGGCTAATAAATTGTGTTTTTGCTCCGGACGCGATTTCTACGATTACTGTTAGCTAAGCTGTGACTCGGTACGCGAATTCTGTGACTACTGCTGGCTAAGCTGTGGTTCCCCACGGCTACTGGTACATATTCTGCTACGTGCCGCGTTTGTCAAAGAGCGATGACAATGCGTGTTTTTTAGTTTTTTAAACTATTCTATATTATTTAATAATTCCCAACGAGTAACGCTCAGTGTACAGTGCGAGTTGTTGGAAAAAAAATTGGTTAACTGTAAAGTCGGTTTACGGACGACAGTTTTTGATGCAATGATTGCATATACTGTTCTCGCTCCGATCGTGACGTCACAATGTGCGTAACGGGACACTTTCGTGCGTGCACCCGGCGTTCATCGATTTATTAGACGTTGTCACGTCAAAAAAATCCCAGCCACACTTCACTTTTTCACCGTTAGTGTTTGTTAGTATAATACAGGGTTATTCATAAAGGGTATGCTAAGCCGAAAAGGGCTCATAGTACTCATAAATATGAACAACTTTTACTATGGGACCAACCCAGAATTCGCGAAAAAAAATCAGCTGTTCCATAAATTTTGTCAAGACGTGTCATTAACATTTTCTATGGAACAGCTGTTTTTTTTTTCGCGATTTTCGGGTTGGTCCCATAGTAAAAGTTGTTCATATTTATAAGTACTATGAGCCCTTTTCGGCTTAGCATACCGTTTATGAATAACCCTGTAAATTAGTATTACCTTATTGCAAACAGGGCACTTGTGTGAAGTCTTCCCCAGATGTTGGTAGTTGAAATGGTCTTGCATCGACTCTTTTGTTGGGTAGCCTTTATTGCACATTGGACATGGATACCTGCAAATAAATAGTTTATTAAACTAAACAAGAACATTATTTTTACAAAACAAAAAACAAAAACCGACTTCAAAAGACCGACTATTGAATTATTCATCTATTTGTCGCGCACGTACTTAATGCAAATTTAAGACTTATATGGTTTTCTCATGGATACCATTATCAGAACTGGACTAAATTGAAATGGGACCAAATGGGAAGCGTCAGCTTTCTAATAAAAAAAGAATCATCAAAATCGATTCACCCAGTCAAAAGTTATGAGGTAACAAACATAAAAAAAAAAACATACAGTCGAATTGATAACCTCCTCCTTTTTTGAAGTCGGTTAAAAACACGCATTGTCATCGGTCTTTGACAGGTGTGCAAAGTTTGAATTAAATCTGATCGTTCAAAGTAGGGGAAAATCGAGTCCAAATGGATCGGTTACATACATACAGGTGACACTAATAAAAGCGAGTTAAAAGGGTGACAACTAAAGGTTAGCGCACATTAGGACGGGCCGCAGCGAGGCGCAGCGACATTTCAATACAAATTCTTGCTGCGGCCCGCAGTAATGTGTGTCAGTTCATACAAAATGTACTATAGTGATGCGAGAAGATTTTTGCGTTGCAATGCGGCCCGTACTAATGTGCGCATCTCTTTAAACAGCAAACGTCCATTTTAGAACGTATTTTTTATGTCATCTCTTTCCTACACCTGCTGTTTCCTATTACTATCTCTTTCATACTTTTCAATCTATTACATCTTTTTCATACTTGAGATTTTTGAAATTCAGCCGCCTCTTTCACTCATGGGTTTAATATAATCAGAGCTTAAGAATATTTATGATTCTAACACGTTCCATTCTTTAAACCTACTTTTAGAGCATAATAACTTCACTTGAACTTTGAACGACCCTACCCTACACTTTGAACTACCATACCCTACACTTTGAACTACCATACCCCACAACTTTGAACTACCATACACTACACTTTGAACTACCATTCCCCACAACTTTGAACTACCATACCCTGCACTTTGAACTACCATACCCTACACTTTGAACTACCATACCCTACGCTTTGAACTACCCTACCCTACACTTTGAACTACCATACCCTACGCTTTGAACTACCCTACCCTACACTTTGAACTACCATACCCTACACTTTGAACTACCCTACACTTTGAACTACCATACCCTACATTTTGAACTACCATACACTACACTTTGAACTACCATACCCTACATTTTGAACTACCATACACTACACTTTGAACTACCATACCCTACGCTTTGAACTACCCTACCCTACACTTTGAACTACCATACCCTACACTTTGAACTACCCTACACTTTGAACTACCATACACTACACTTTGAACTACCATTCCCCACAACTTTGAACTACCATACCCTACACTTTGAACTACCATACCCTACACTTTGAACTACCATACCCTACGCTTTGAACTACCATACCCTACGCTTTGAACTACCATACCCTACACTTTGAACTACCCTACCCTACACTTTGAACTACCATACCCTACACTTTGAACTACCATACCCTACACTTTGAACTACCATACCCTACACTTTGAACTACCATACCCTACATTTTGAACTACCATACACTACACTTTGAACTACCATACCCTACACTTTGAACTACCATACCCTACACTTTGAACTACCATACCCTACACTTTGAACTACCATACCCTACACTTTGAACTACCATACCCTACGCTTTGAACTACCCTACCCTACACTTTGAACTACCATACCCTACACTTTGAACTCCCCAACCTACTTGAAGACGTGGTCCGAGGCGTGCGCCCTGGAGTACTTGAGGTGCGCGTGGTAGGTGGCGAGGTGCGAGAATATCTTGTTGCAGTCCGTGCACTCGTAGCGACTCTTGTTCTGGTGGCGCTGGATGTGGTACTTCAGTTGTATTGTGCGGACTTGCTTGTGGCAGATGGGGCATTCGGCGCGGGGGAGCGGGCCTTCGTGGAGCCTGGGGCACAGAAATCGATACATACTTTTGATTTTATGTATACTTGCTTAACGAAATACGACGCGACGCTCCAAACAAGTTTTTACACATAATTTAAAAAATGGGCATAACTTAAAGCCTTATGTTCAGGTATTGAAACTTATTTGAAATCAAAATTATAATTTTTTTTTTGTTTAAGCTCTCTGATTTTATTCTGAGCAACTTAACTTTATGCGATTTTTAATAAAATTGATCAGTGATTTTAAACTTTCAAAAATGTTGATATGAGCGTGCAAGACAGTGGCGCATCATATTCTGCCCCTTAACAAGTAAGGGTATGCCAAACCGAAAAGGATTCGTAAAACTACTTTTACTTTGGGAGCAAATAAATCAGCTGTTCCATATATTTTGGTTAGTCTTTTTCTTCTTTGAGTCATTGTGATTTTTTTATAGAACAGCTGTTTTTGTATTCGCGATTTCAGGCTTCCAAGACGTTTGTTACCTGAGATGCGTGGCGAGCGTGGTTCGGTTAACAAATCTCTTCTTACAGTGGTCACACTGTAGCCCCTCGCGGTGAAACCGAGCCACATGGTTCTTGCGAGCGCGGGACGTTCTGAAATACAAATAACAAGCTTAATACCAAAGGTATTGTGCGTCCCTCTGAGGACTCTATTAACGCTTCGATTGAATAAATAAAAAACACACTCATAGCACCCCACTAGGATACCCTGTGGCGGATGCCATGGAACACTCAAAGACAAGGACAACTAACACCCAGACCCAGAAATTTGGCTCCCAAGAAATAATGACGGTAAGCAATGCTGCGGTCTACGATGCAGCACGCGCGTCTAGAAGGAACCGATTCACTCGCGACTTGAAGACACGCAGATTATATCTATCGGGAAACACCCACTCGGGCAGAGCATTCCACACTCTGGCGGTTGGCACAATAAAGGTGGAATCAAAGCGTTTCGTACGAGTTTTTGGTAGGTATATCAACCATAAAACGATGTTTCTTTTTTGTGCCCTTGGTGGTCCGATAGTAGAACGGGCCAGAGGGTATAAGATCACGCAGATCAGAAGCACACTTTTCGCAATGTTTTTTTAAATACTATTGAGTGACGAGACGAGCAAACCGCTCGCTTGATGTTAAACGTCACGTTTACATATACATATGCAACCTTTAATCCTCCCACTGCTGGGATACAGGTCTACCCTCGAAGGGTGATCAGGCCGTATTCCACCACGCTGCCAAGTGCGGGTGGATTTACATACGCCATTGAATTTCTTCTCCGGACGTATGCAGGTTTCCTCACGATGTTTTCCTTCACCGAAAAGCGAGTGGTATGTAAATTCGTACATAAGTCCTAAAGAACTCATTTTTACGAATCGGGGTTCGAACCCGCCACCTCAAGAATGCGAAGCGGCTGTTCTCCCACTGAGCTACCACGGCTTTTTTACTACCACGCTTTTGCTTTTTTAGCGTCACGTTTGCCCGATAAAAACTTATTGGATATTTTTGGTTCCACAGACCTACAAGTTAATAGATAACGTACTTAAAGAACATTTCACACTCCAAGCACTTGTACCCTTCTATGGTAGTCTTGGAGAGCAACCGGCGCAGGTCGCCGGGTTTGGGCGGGTCGCTCGCTGCGCTTATCATTCCGTGCTTCTTCTTCTTTTTACTCTGAAACAAATGTTAAAAATAAAAGTTTTTTAAAGCTTTTTCGTTCCCATTATCGAAATTAAATAATATGTTATATCATTATTTGTTTTATTTTTAAGCTATTGCATAGCTTCTATCGCGGGCCTTGAGCGTGGAGACCGAATCCAGAAATTCCGTAACGAAAATAACCTAACACCCCGCAATACCACCTAGGCTGTTAACCGTAAATCGCCATTATATGACGTTATATATTGTCAGTGTTTTGTAGACAGAGTGAATAGGCCAGTCACAAAAAATCAGGAAAAAGCTTTTTAACTACTGACAAAATTTAACAACTTCTGATCTGACACAACAATCAAACAACTTTATGAAACAAAAATTAAAGTACTTGTCGACGCAACAACTCTTAAAAAATATATTAGAGGAGTTTTTAATCTTTTGACACAGTTTAACAACTTCTGACACACAAATTGAACAACTTTCTAGCACAACAACTAAACAACTTTCTCACACAACAACTAAACAACTTTCTGACACAACAACTTAACAACTCAACTCACCTTCTTAGGGCTGGTCCCCTCAATCTGTATCACAGCCGACGGCACAGTTTTACTCATATGACTGTCAATATGTAGCTGCATTAATTTCAAACTGTGTTCAACCCTAGAACACAACTTGCAAGTGTATCGCATATAGTGCAAATCTGTGTGATTTGACAACTTGGCTTCGTCTACATATAGATAGCACACTTTACAAGTTTCTAAGCCGGGTTTCTGAAAAAAAAAACACGTTATTAACACTTGAGCGTCCGTGGATACAAAAGTACCCAAGCAGTAAAATTAAAAAAAATCCCAACGTTGAAAGGGACCATTAATAAATTACGTCACACGTAATGAACGAGGGGGGATTCGACATATTGTGTCATTGTGTGACAAGGGGTGGGAGAGGGGTCCTAAGTTTTGTGACGTCACATTAAAATCTAATATTTCAGTATTAAAATCGTTTTTATTAAATGTTAGTTCCTAGATGTTTTGCAAAAAATATGTCACGCACTAGGAAAGGAGGAGTCTCATAAATGTGACCAACTGTGACAAGGACAGGGAAGAGCTCAAAAATGATAAAATTTGTGTGACATAATTTATGCATGACCTCAAACGGCTGAACCGATTTTGATAAAACATGTCTAAGAGGCCGCTAAGCCTGGAAGTGGTTCCACCGACAAGAGCAACGCTCTTAAATTCGCTTCTTAATTTATTTTTCTTTTTTGAATGAATGAATGTAATAACACAAGTTCCACTCACCGCTCGGTGCGCATTCTCGAAATGATCTTCGACCTGCTGTTGAGTGTAGAAACCAATGATACACAGCTCACACTTGTACACGGAACTCGCATATTGGACTTTCTTCTTCGCTTCTTCTCTGGAAAAAAAGATGAGATGAGATGAGATGAGCTGTCAAAATGGAGTTGTAGTCAAACTGTCAAAGTCAAAAGTTAGGCTGGTCAAGCACGAATTTATTAACTAAGTAGCTGCACCCGGCGGTTTCACCCGCTGTTTTTTTTTACTTAAACCTTCTCTGAACTTCCACAAATATTTCAAGATCAAAATTAGCGAAATCGCTCTAACCATTCTCGAGTATAGCCAGACAAACGAACAGCGATTCATTTTTATATAATAAGAAGACGATCCGAATTTGATACCATTTTACCTGAAATTGATAATTCCATTATTGGCTGCTGTTCAGATTTTCCTAATTTTCTTTCTCCATAAGTCATAGCAGTATCGAGGCGAGTAATACGAAATAAAATCGGTAAAGATATTTTTAAATTGTGTTCATGTTAATTTTTTTTTCTTTGCTCTTGTCGGCTTAGCACAGCCTTTACGCGTAACCATATTTATACAACTATATTGTTACCTGGTTGCAAGCATTTCAGCTTCCGTCATGTATTCTGTCACATATCCGAGTTTGGAAACTTTGGGTCCTGGTTTCTCAACTTTGGGTACCAGTATTTCCGGTTTTGTTGATATTTTGAGAGGTCTGAAAAAATAGCAAAATTTTTATCTGAGTGGAGTTAGAGGTCTCAGGGAAGAAATTATTGAAACGAGTTTTATTTTATTTCATGGTTTCTAGATGTAAAATAGCCAAAACTGTGACGTCACACTAGCGCATCTCACAAACGTGACCAACTGTGAAAGGGATGGGGTGAAAAATGATAAATTCGTGTCATGTTGTTTATGGATGGCCCCAAATCATTAAACAAGGACATCAATACTTTTAGAAAAAATTGATCTGCCTAAAGGCCTATTACGCCCAAGTTCGAAGACTTTGTTTGACAGATCTAAACTTACTAAAAATATACCTGTCTTTGTCATTGCAACCTATTAGACAAGGACATCAACACTATTACAAAAATTTGATCAGACAACTAATGCGTTCAAACTTGGTCATTATTGCTAAAATCAAGTTGTTTTTTTGTTGGTGTCAACAAAGTGCAAACTTGTGTTGTTATAAAAACAAGTTGTTATTTTGTTGGTATCAACAAAGTGTTGTGTATTGTATTATACATACTCGATAGTAAGGTGCGGCATTCCTGACATGGTTTCGTCTTTTATAAAAGCGCTCGTATCCACCACAATGTGTGATAGAACACCGGAGCTTGAGTTTTCTAGAACTATCTCAGGCACTGGAAAAAAGGACACAAAAATTATTATCCTACTTCTTACTAATATTATAATGTGAAAGTTTGTGTTTATAACTCAATCACGAAAAAACGGCTGAACTGAGTATGAAACTATGTAGCTTATACTCTGAATTAGCTTATAGGCTAATTTTTATCCCGTAAAATGCGGGTATAACCGAGGGGCGTAGCTAGTCCTACTCCTACTATATCCTGCTAATATTCTACTAATATTATAAACGCGAAAGTTTGTAAGAATGTATGTGTGTTTGTTACTCTTTCACGCAAAAACGGCTGCACGGATTAACTTGAAATTTGGAATGATGGTTGTTCATGGTCTGGGTTAACACATAGGCTACTATTATCCCGGAAAACGCGGGGCACTAGTAACCAACACTCAGCGGCGGCCTTAGGGTGTGGCGAACAGTGCAATCGCACGGGGCCTCGCTCTTGCAGGGGCCTCGCGCAACAACCCGAGCAAATTAAAAAAATATGTACTCTTTTAACTATATCGTTTTTGTCTTAGGAAAGACCGCAAACATCAATTTTAAAATTTTATTATATCTGTATTTGTTAATTTTGTAAATCTTTCATTGTAAAATATTTGAACACTCAAATTTTATTTTATAAAAAAAAACACGACAAATACCTAAACCAAACCACCAAACCTACTTTCGCATCACATACTTTCCACGAAAGACAAAGGGCCTAGCAAAGACCTGCTGCTGCCAAGGGCCTCGCAATGGGTAAGGCCGCCGCTGCCAACACTAGGCCTCATACTCTACCT
Source organism: Alcis repandata (assembly GCA_949125135.1). Classification (NCBI taxonomy): domain Eukaryota; kingdom Metazoa; phylum Arthropoda; class Insecta; order Lepidoptera; family Geometridae; genus Alcis; species Alcis repandata. The sequence goes on from OX421252.1 coordinate 3,949,119, forward strand.
TCCAATATATGATCGTCAATATCCAAACTGATTGCTTCTCTCACGCTTTGCTCATACTGCTCATTCTTGACATCGTGAGCATTGCTGACTGTAATGTATTGGATGCAGTCGCCCGGGGCACTGGAGTAGTCGAAGAATATCTTGTCATAGTCCTGCTTGCTTTCGATGACGAGGGTGGATAAGGACTGGGACATGTATGTGTGGTCCATTGTCTGGAAGAAATAAAAAACTAAGTCAAGTTAAAAATAAATAAATTTGTTTGTAATTGAATTTCTAGTGTACTTCGCCTTTTTTTTTTCGCCTTCAAATCAGGTCAAGTACAAATAATATCTTTCGTTTGATGCCACACAAGACCATATTGTTTGGTTTTAAAGTTTTAGGTCCCCATTTCAGGACCCAATTATTAAGTATGGACCTATTTGTCAGCTTTTATTTTCGATGAATTCTAGCGGTTAGCAATCTAGCGTCATACCAAATTTCAGACCGCTAGAAGATCAACTTCAACAAAATCCTGACCAAAGTGATTTGATATAATGGTGCGTATATTGTTTGTTGCTCAATCACGCAAAAACGGCTAACAGATTTAGGAGGCAAGAAGCTAGATTTTACCATGGATTAATTATTATTATTACTTTGATTCCCTGAAAACGCGAGTGAACCATGAACCATGGGGTGCAAGAAGCAAAAAAGTAAAACACAAGCCTATTGATAGATAAACATTATTAAATGTTAACCTCCTGTGACTGGCTGAGGGCGAGCACTCTCAAATGCTCCTGTGCATTGTGCACCTGCCATTTGAACTTGTTAACCTTCTTAAACAGCGCAAGACACTCCCAGCAGATCAGCTGCGTAAAGTCTGGAGTTTCTAGCTGAAATCACAAATTAATCAATTACAACCTAAAACACTCTTAAAAGTAACTTAAACTTGTGGATTAAAAAAGAGAAAACTGTACTGACGGATAGTTAATAAATTTCGACACTGCGAGATATAGGTACATCAGCTTATGCTGCTCGCCTATCATCAAATAAAAAAATATTTAATAACTGGTTGTTTATGGCAAGCTGTGACTTCCCAGCCACTATTTCTGCAACGGAACAGAGCCTCGCTCCAATATTTTAAAGAGTTGGGTTGGCTCGGGTGACTGCTAGCGAGGGAAACATGCAATGAACACCGGTGCGGAACCTATCACCGTCATATCGAATAAGAATAAGCCTTCGACTGGTTTCAGATTTACTTAACTTTTAACCTTTTACACACTTTATACTTTTGTTTTTTTTTGACTTGCGCTGAAAATAACATTAATAACAACCCAGGAAGGTACGGTACTTCGCCGGTGCCGGTCAAATTAACCAATGTAGAGACAAACTGAAGATCGTTAAGACATTTATTTACTCATTCAACGAAATCACTTATTTTTCTTTCGTTTTAGTCTCAGCTATTAAACAACAACTAAGTTTTTTTTTCTAAGATGCAGTCGTCGAGGATATTTCTTTTACTCGTTCAGGGCAATGACTTTTTTACGTAACTTTGACCTCTTCATTAATTAATGGTAAAGTTTACGGCTTCTTGAAGAATAAAAAGTTTAAGCACTCACCTGCCCTCCTGCAAAATCATACATTATCCAGCGGAATATTTCATAAATCTGCGGCATTGCGGAAAGAGCAAATAAATCCCTGTCGCTGCTCAGACAAGTAGAGCACACAGTACTGTATCCCTGTTCTACGTCTTGCTCCATTTTTTAGCAATTTTTAAAGTAAACTTTTGCTATACTTTTGCCGAAACTTTATTTTTGTTTTGATTACTTTTCAAATCACAACAAAAAGTAATACTCCCATGTAAAATAGACAAAAATTCAGAGGGAATTTTCAACGCGCCTGCGACACCACAAAATGGCTGCTTTACATGGTGCTACCATTGTTAAAAATTATTTGCTAAATATCATTTGGTAGAAAAAAACATTTTTATACTGGCCACATTTTAGTTCATTCAACCTGAATTAACCGGATGAAGTCAATCCCTAGTGATCCATTTTATCAAACAAACCAATCAAACCTATTGGTTACCAAAATCGAAAATGGCTGTTTTGACGGCTGATATTTTTGTTTACATCTGACAAAACTTTAGATAATTGAATTGGCCTTATTATTTTCGTTTCATGCGCATGTTCAGTGTTTGGTGTTTACAAAATTCCGACCATAATGTTAAAACTTTCTTATAATTTACCTAGAACACCGATATTCTTATTGATTTTTCTGAGATAAAACCTTCTCTAGTGGTGAAAGTATAACTAATTAATGATGTGAAAGTATTCGCAACGATCTAAAAACATCTTCGCTTCATTATTCATACACTGCCGTTATATCCTGACAAGCTTGAGATGCATTAACACATAATTTACCCATCGAAGTAATCGAAAATTCCCATCGAAAATGGATGTAATAAAAGAAGAAGACTCAATGCAAGTACTCTGCAGTGCTTGCCTGTGCTTCGGACGAAAACTATCCAAGATCACCGATAAGAACTTAAACCAGTACTACCTTAGTGCCCTGAGTGAAATCCCTGTAAGTAATTTTACATAACAGCAGGGACCGAAGCAGATTTCTTTGCAAGAAGAATAGACGCATACCCAGCAGTGAATTTAAAAAACGGGTTGTTGGTGACAAATACTAGTTTTATTGACAACAAGTTGTTAGCTCACTAAGCCAACACAGGGTTATAAGGAAAGGGTAGCCTTTTTCGGCATAGCATACTCTTTCCTCATGATCCTGTATAGTTGCTTGATACAATTATTCTATATTAAAGACAACTTGGTAATAATAGTACCTACCATAACAAATTATATCTATCAGGAAATACTCATTCAGGTAAAGCATACAACACTGGTTTGCACAATAAATGTGGAGTCAAAGCATGTCGTCTGGGTTCTGTGTGTCCACCATAAAACAATGTAGCTTTTTTTGTGCCGATAGTGGTCCAATAATAATGGGAACTTAGAAAAAAGCCCCATTATGTATTTGAAATTCAAAACATACTTTTAAGTACTATAATATTTTTTCAGCTATCCAACACGATGGCAGTGTCTCCAATGGTCTGTGTGGACTGCAGAGCATTGTTGCGACGATCATACGAGTTCAGGGAGCAAGTTAAGGACTCACATCGGATACTTATGACTTACACTAGTGAGGTGTGTTGACTATCCATCTTTTTGTATCTTAAAACGGAATGCCAATGCCAGTTCTTACTCTATTTCGAAAAGGTAATTTCGATAAGTCCTGTAAAGGGGGTTTTGTGCGTTTCCCCCTTGCAACCCTTCTTGATATACCAGAGCGTGGCTCAGAGCTGCTAATCCATGGATAGCTTTTTGCTGTGTTTGGTTAGATTGTGGCAAAAAGAAAAAGATATTGCTTGTGTTGGTATCTTTTTCCATTGTAATTTTTTACTAGCAGCACTTTGCTTTTTCTCAGTCCAGGCTTCACTCCAAATTTCATCTAAATCTATCCAGCCGTTTTATGTGATTGAGCAATAAACATCCAAACTTCGACATTAATATCAGTAAGATCATATTAGACATATAGAAAATTTAATTTACACATTTTTTTGCAGAATTTAAATGAATGTCTACTAACGGATGTGTCCAGGCCGCCACGGTTAAAGATACAGAAAAATGAGTCTGTAGACATCGAACCGGAGTTCACCGCTGCTATAGATAAATATACTCATAGGAAACACAAGAAATGCAAGCGTACCAGTGATATTGTTGAAAGTCAGGTATGAATAGGGTTCCACCCACCCATCTATTCTCAACACTGCTGGGACACAGGTCTACCCTCGAAGGATGATTAGGATATATTCCACCACGCTGGCCAAGTATGGATTGGTGGATTCACATACTCCATTAAATTTCTTCTCCGAATGTATGCAGGTTTCCTCACAAAGTTTTTCTTCACCGAAAAGCCAGTGGTATGTAAATTCGTTCATAAGTTCGAAAGAACTCATTGGTACTAGTCGGGGTCTGAACCCGCCACGCCAAGAATGCGAAGCAGCTGTTCTCCCGGAGGCCCTGAGCTACCATGTCTTGACTAAATAGGCTAAATCGTTTCAATTCCAGATTAAGGATATTCTAAGTGAAACAATGCCAGATCCATCTCCGAAGTCTGCCCCATACGAGGCTGTTATTTCGACGGGCTACCGGAACACGCAGGAAGTCTATGTGAAAGAAGAGCTGAAGATTGAATACTATGATAGCGACAGAGGTAGATTTCATTTTATTTTCTACCCTTTTTTTCTATTAAACCGCCCCTGTATCAGCAAAAAAATAAATATTCAATTCGGTCCAGCCCTTCTCGAGTTTTAGCGAGCCTAACAAACAGCGATTCAAATAAGTTCTGATTTGGATATATGATTGTAACACACCCTCTCAATATTATCACACCTTTTGTAACACCTAGTAAGTATTAAAGTTTTACTTTACCTTCTCTTTTAATTTCCAGATGCAGATTTCGATATACCCCTAGTAGAGCTAAAGCAAGTAGATACCCTAGCCGATGACACAGAAATGACATCAATGATACACGAAGATGGAAAAATAAATGATTTTCTAGAACAAATGAAGAAGAATAAAAAAGAACTGAAGAGAAGTAAAAAAACGGGAAAGATTAAAAGCAAGAAGTTTAAGAAGAATGAAGAAGTAATCATAAGTAACATTTTCTTTTATAAAGCATAGATTTATTTCATTCAAAATTTTTGCCTCTTTTTCTTCAATTTTTTTTTCCCATCAGATTATTTTTCGAATTTTGTATTAATAAAAAAAATCGGTTGTCTGTAAAGTCGGTTTACTGACGATAGTTGAATGTGACAACGTCATAAGAAAATACTGATAGAATGGTTTCATTTTTCTAAAGAAAATTTTTAATTTAATTTTATTTTATTTAATTATATTTAAATTTATTTAATTTTATTTTATTTAATTTTACTAAAGTGTAGTACAAAAGTAATTGACAAATAGGAAAATATAATAGAATATAGGAAATCACAATTTCACTCAGAGCGAGGTAACGCCTCATCGAGGTAACGGCACATTCGTCATCTTTTTTCGTACTTGCACCCGGCTCCATCGAATTATGACGTTATCACGTCAAAAATAATAAACATACAATATTAAAAAGATAACTCTACTTTTGGGTAGTCTGGTAAAACATTATTTTATTTCTGGGTAGTAGGGTGAATATTATTACTTTTGTATAGTCTGGTAAAAACATTATTTTACTTCTGGCACAGAATACATAATAGTATATAGGGTTATTCTATATATAGTATAGTATGTATATAAGGTATGCTAAGCCTTTTCGGCTTAGCTTTATGAATAACCCTGTATAATGTATAGGCTTCTGGGTAGTTGGGTAAAAACATTACTCTATTTCTGGGTAGTTTGGTGAAAACATTACTCTACTTCTGAGTAGCCTGGTAAACTCATTACTCTACTTATGGGGAGTCTGGTAAAAACATTACTCTACCTTTGGGGAGTCTGGTAAAAACAATACTCTACTTTTGGGTAGTTGATTGAAAACATTACTTTTGGGTAGTCTATTGGCACTATAACATATTTTTTTTTGGTTTCAGAAAATAGATATTCCAAGCATAATACCTATACACATGACATACGAGGAAATGATGGAAGAAAGAGAGCGGGAGAGCAACAGAGACAGCTATATGAATGCAGAGTTCAAATGCGAGACGTGTATCATTGGGTTTAACTACAGCAAGTCGCATAAGAAACATTTAGTTGACAGACATTCGCCGGTGAGCTTTTAAAATAACTGTTTTCAAATGTATTGTGTTGTGTACAGTTTTTGAAGTGAAAACTTCTTTAGCGGCGTTGTACACTTTTTTGGAATGGGTAAAAAATGTTAAACTCGCGACAGGGTCACGTGACCTGATCGAAAATTCGTAAGACGGATGGAGTACTCTCCAATCAGTAGACAGCTATGTTAAACTCGCGACAGGGTCACGTGACCTGATCGAAAATTCGTAAGACGGATGGAGAGTAGACAGCTAGTATCCCCCTCTCTTTCTACGGCGCGGCGAAAATGTATGCCTGCGCCGGCTGTTTCGTTTAGGCGGCGCAGGGCGCTTGCGCGAATGTTCTAATTTGACAGTTATAGTGTTGTGACCTAGTGATTATAGTGGACACGATATCGATTCATTTTTCTATTAAAATAATTAAAGCAATTCGTGCAAAATTATTCCCTAACCATTCCAAAATATCCAAAACGCACAACGTTAATACTTAAGTTTTCACTTCTGCCGGCACTCCCGGAGTGCAACCCGTCGTTTTTTTTTTAGTAGTATGTCTGTTTTGTTTTGTTTTTAGGGTTCCATACTCAAAGGGTAAAACGGGACCCTATTACTAAGACTCTGCTGTCCGTCCGTCTGTCACCAGGCTGTATCTCATGAACCGTGATAGTTAGACAGTTGAAATTTTCACAGATGATGTATTTCTGTTGCCACTATAACAACGAATACTAAAAAACAGAATAAAATAAATATTTAAGGGGACTCCCATACAACAAACATGATTTTTTTGCTGTTTTTATAGATAGTGGTACGAACCCTTCGTGCGCGAGTCCGACTCGCACTTGTCCGGTTTTTGTTTTGTATTTGTTTTTGTTTAGTGCTATTATTTACTTGCAATGTTTGTATATATGTTCGGGTCAAATCTTGCAACTGAATTTTGAATCACTGATTGAGCTAAAATTTGGTTTACCTGTGTAACTCCGGTGACAATGCAATCAAAGGCAATTTCTTGTGTTATACACATAAATTCTTAAAAAACTGAAAAACGTTTTTGTCCGTGTTTTTGATTTTTTTAATTTTGCTTTTTTTTTCAGAATATTGGCAAATATACATGTCCTATATGTAGAACTATTTTGACTTCAGTGGAATCATTTTCGACGCATTACAAAAGGCATATGAAAAGGTAAAAATGCTATTTATTTTCTCCTTATTCAAAATCATTTAATAAGTAAATTCTTTAATTTTGTAATTATTAGCTTGCTCTGTTTGTTGTTTGGTTTTGGATCAAATCTTGCAACTGTATTTTGAACCACTTCCCGATGTCCGGTTGAGCAAATTTGGTACAACCCGGTCACATTATCTCGAGACCTCGCTCCCGCCCCGTTCTCCTTTCACCTCCCCGCGCTCGCCACGGCGCGTCAGTACGGTTAGCACTTTCGTTGCCGATACGCGTCGACTTGTTTTCGTGGTATATTTTTAAACATTTCATTGTTACGTTTGCACCATATCAGAGCGCCGACGCGACGTGACGTCATCGATCTAGGTTACGAAATAATGTGACCGGGTTATATATGTGTGTAACTCCGATGACGACGCAATAAAAATTTGTTTTTAACTCCCGGCGCATAAAGAGGGGTATTATAAGTTTGACCGTGTCTGTCTGTGGCACCGTAGCTCGCGGCTGAACCGATTAGGATGCGTTTTTAAAAGCTTTTATTTAACTTGCAATGTATGGAACTATGTTTGTTCGGGTCAAATCTTAAAACATATTCTGAACCTTTTCCCGATGTCCGATTGAACTCAATCGATCAGTGCGTCCTACCTGTACTAACTCACCGAGCCGAAACGTGGACACTAACAGTGAGGCTGGTCCATCGATTTAAAGTCACTCAGCGGGCTGGCCATATCTGTAGGAGAACCGACAACCGTTGGGGTAGACGGGTTCTAGAGTGGAGACCACGGATCGGCAAACGTAGAGTAGGGCGCCGCGGCCAGAGGGGGCGCCGAGCGGAGTGAGGCGGCTGGGAGCAAATGGATGCGTGAGGCAGAAGATCGTGCCTTGTGGCGTTCGTTAGGAGAGGCCTATGTCCAGCAGTGGACAAACATTAGATAGGCTGATGATGATGATGATTGAGCTGAAATTTGGTGCACTTGTGTAACTCCGACGACAATACAAAAAAAGCTTATTTTATTTTAAATATCTGTGATACAGGTACGAATGCAGTATTTGTCAGAAACGTACGACTGATCTGAAGGCGATGCAGCAACACTACTACTCGACTCACGAGATATCGCTCAAGCAGTACAAGTGCAGGGACTGCGGGAAGATATCCAAGTAAGTGTTGTGTTGACCGAGCGAGCGAAGCGTCTCTGGAACAACTGGGGAAATTAGCTTTTATCTGTCCGGATGTTTTTTACACAATTTCCAATAACGTCTCATATTATCACAATCAATTTGAACTATTCCCCATTTTATCACAATATCTTATTTTTACACCATTTCTCATTTCATCACAATGTTTTTTTGTCACAATGTTGTTTTTTCACAAGACCCATTTTCTGATAATGTCACAATTTATTACAATGTTACATTTTATAACATTGGCCATGAAGGATCAGCGTATCACGATATCCCATAATATTACAACGTCCAATTGTGTCACAATGCCCCATTTCATCACAGTGGCCCATTGTCTCACAATGCCCCATTGTCCCCAGCTCGGTGGACTCACACCGCTATCATACGGACACTCACAAATCTCGGCTGCAGTGTCCGGACTGTGACAAAACTTTCCCTACTACTCAACTATTTATTAATTACTATGCCCCATTTTATCGTAATGCCACATTGTATCACAAAATTCATTTTTTTTACAATGTACCGTTATATCACAATGCCCCATTGTCCCCAGCTCGGTGGACTCACACTGCTATCACACGGACACTCAAGTCTCGGCTGCAGTGTCCGGACTGTGACAAGATTTTCCTTACTACTCAACTATTATATAATTACTGTGCCCCATTTTGTCGTAATGCCACATTGTATCACAAAATTCCATTTCTTTACTATCTCCCACTAAATCACAATGTCTTACTATATCACAATGCCCTTATCTAACACAGTGCCCTATTTTATCATAATGCCACATTGTATCACAAAATTCCATTTTCTCACAATGTCTTATTATATCACAATGCCCCATTATATCACAATGTCACATTGTCCCCAGCTCGGTGGACTCACACCGCTATCACACGGACACTCACAAATCTCGGCTGCAGTGTCCGGATTGTGACAAGACTTTTAGACACCGAGGAGGACTACTTAACCATAAGCTGTAAGTTACGATCACACAAATTGACAATTTTTATTACGTAATTAACACTTTAACTGCTGCTAATAATCACATGCGCTTGCCTAAGTGCGGCTAATAGTCTAATGCGTTGTTTTACGCGCCTGGCGTGTGTAGCCGCATTCGCGTTGCACAAAGGAAAACACAAGGTATGTGTTTTCAGCAGTTAAAGTGTTAACATGGTAGTTAATCAGAACAAAATAGTTACAATACAGGGTTATAAGGAAAGGTTATGGCTAAGCCGAAAAGGGCTCATAATCATCATTATGAATAATTTTGACTCTGGGATCAACCCGGGTAATCAGCTGTTCCATACATTATGGTCGACAGTTCTGGACATTTTTCTACAGAACCGCAATTTTTTTTTCCCATATTTAAAGTTCTTCTTAATGATGAGTACTATGAGCCTTTTTCGGCTTTTCTTATAACCTGTGTAGTGATAATTGGATATAACGATAGTAATAATTAATAAATGTTCGAAAACCTCTCTGTAAAGCGGTTTATTAGCATAAGAAATGGTTTTTTAATGGCTTATTTGGCTTTTTTTCAGTACAGTCCACGAGGCGCGGAACAAGTTCCCCTGTCCGCACTGTGGAAAGGTTTTCCGATGGAAAAACAGTCTCAAGCGACATTTGCCCATTCACGATGACAAGGTAATCATCCTATAAGGGTAAAGGTTAAAGGGTGTTTCGGGAAGTCGAATTATTCCGTTCTGTCCCCCAGTTTTGTCCCCTCATGGGGACAGATCGGACAAAAATGTTCTGTACAGGGGGACAGATCGAACTCTTTTTTTTATCTGTATTCATGAGGGGTCAGATCGGAATAATCCTAATTCCCGGAATTGCGTTTCCTATCCTACCTTAATCCAGGAATTTCGTATGAATGAGTACTATGAGCACTATTCATCTTCGCATACCTACTCCTTACAACCCTGTATTAGTAGTATATAACCCGGTCACATTATCTCGAGACCTGGCTTCGATGACGTCACGTCGCGTCGGCGCTCTGATATGGTGCATAACTGTGCTCTAACAAGTCGACGCGTATCGGCAACGAAAGTGCTAACCGTACTGACGCGGCGTGGCGAGCGCGGGGAGGTGAAAGGAGAACGGGGCGGGAGGTTCGCATTCCAGCGAGGTCTCGAGATAATGTGACCGGGTTGTAACTGTAATATTTGCACTATAAGAACTTACTTACCTTCAAGGCTGAGATAGGATCCCCTTTCGGCGTATCATACTTTTTCTGTCTAAAAAGATGATATGAAAGAGAAGGGAGTGAATTCAGAGTGATAGAGATGAATGGAAGAAGTGTACATACTGTACCGACCCCACGTAGGGGGGGTCAGGGTAGGCAGATGATGATACCCTTTCTGTCTAACACAATTCCTGTTTCTAGGATAAACCTGAATCTGTATGGCAGTGCTGTCTTTGCCGCGTCAGTTTTGCGTCCCTGGGTTCTTACAAGCGACATATGAAGAACAGCCTGCGACATGTCACCAAGGAACACTTGAGGTAATACACACTAACACACACACTCCCACACACACACACACACACACACACACACACACGCGCAACACAACAGCGTAGTTGCATAGCCCCAGCCAAGTTAATCTATGATATATCTAGGTATGATCGCAAACGCCATACAAAAAAAAAATGTTTCATAGAAAAATGTCAATGGCATTCGACAAAAATTTCGAAAAGCTGATTTGTTTTTTCGCGAAATCACGGTTGGTCCCATTGTAGAAGTTGTTCAAAATGATGAGTACTATGAGCCCTTTACCCTCTCCTTATAATTGTGTATTACGCGTAAAAACATAATTAAGTAATGGTAGGTTCACACGCGCGCGTTCAGAACATTCAACGTGCACATTCACATTCACGAGCGTGTAAACGGTACGCCCGAGCCCGTGAACGCGCCTGTGAACGTGAATGCCGCGAATCGGGCAAGTGTCGATTTTTTGGCAAAGTTCAAAGAATGAATGTGCGGGCGCCCGGTGACTGTTTACACGCGCGCGGGCAGTCAGTCTCTCCCGCGCTTTCGCGACGAGTGGATCTTCATTCAACGTTGCTAAGAAAGTCGCTACGATCGGAGATTACAACATGGCGGAAAGGTCAATTTCTCCGTCGTTCATAATTTTGTTTCTTTTTCCAATAAAAATAAGTTAAGCCAAAGGATATGGCAGCAACAACACCGAGATCCTCGCTGCTCGCCATTCTGGCACTGACTGACACGACAGCTTGAATGTGCGGCGGCGCGCGTGTGAACAGCTTGAATGTGCGGCGGCGTGCGTGTGAACAGCTTGAATGTGCGGCGGCGTGCGTGTGAACAGCTTGAATGTGCGGCGGCGCGCGTGTGAACAGCTTGAATGTGCGGCGGCGAGCGTGTGAACAGCTTGAATGTGCGGCGGCGTGCGTGTGAACAGCTTGAATGTGCGGCGGCGTGCGTGTGAACAGCTTGAATGTGCGGCGGCGTGCGTGTGAACAGCTTGAATGTGCGGCGGCGTGCGTGTGAACAGCTTGAATGTGCGGCGGCGCGCGTGTGAACAGCTTGAATGTGCGGCGGCGTGCGTGTGAACAGCTTGAATGTGCGGCGGCGTGCGTGTGAACAGCTTGAATGTGCGGCGGCGTGCGTGTGAACAGCTTGAATGTCCGCCGGCCCGGGACGGGCTGCATGCCGCGCAGCCCGCCAGGCTGCACGGCGCGCGTGTGAACCTACCTTAAAACAAAATATGACAGTGACATTTATGTGCCCTTCATTTAATAAAGTTTGCGCTGTGCTCTGATTCGTCAGCTTAAGTCTTCACTGCGCTTTGATTAGTCAAATTAAACCTACGCTGCTCTTTGAAGCGCTAAGATTATATTAAAGTTTCAAATTCTAAATTTACAGATTCATATGCGACCATTGCAACCGCCGGTTTGCGGACAAAACCAAGCTCAGAGACCATATCGAAGAGAAGCATCTGCACAAGACTTATCAGTGTAAAATCTGCCTAAAGGTATGTTATTTTAAGATCGTTTTTAGATTATCCGATACAATATGGGGTCGTAAAAAAATCTGACGACCAACATGATTGGTACATATTTTTTTTAATTAGTTACACATTGTTTTAATTATTTAACATAAAACATTATTCACTTATTTATCAAACTGGCCATCATTTGTAATTAACTGTAAAATTTCGGGGTTTTTCGTCAACACCATAAAAAATGATAAAAAAAGACCATGGCTCAAAAGGGTCTATAAAATTAGTAAGACTATGTCTTAGACAACCATGGCTCAAAAAGGTCTAAAAAAATTAGTAAGACTTTGTCTTAGACAACCATGGCTCAAAAAGGTCTACAAAAAATAGTAAGACTTTGTCTTAGATAACCATGGCTCAAAAAAGTCTAAAAAAAATAGTAAGACGTTGTCTTAGACAACCATGGCTCAAAAAGGTCTAAAGAAATAGTAAGACGTTGTCTAAGACAACCATGGCTCAAAAAGGTCTAAAAAAATAGTAAGACGTTGTCTTAGACAACCATGGCTCAAAAAGGTCTAAAAAAACAGTAAGACGTTGTCTTAGACAACCATGGCTCAAAAAGGCCTAAAAAAATAGTAAGACGTTGTCTTAGACAACCATGGCTCAAAAAGGTCTAAAAAAATAGTAAGACGTTGTCTAAGACAACCATGGTTCAAAAAGGTCTAAAAAAATAGTAAGACGTTGTCTTAGACAACCATGGCTCAAAAAGGCCTAAAAAAATAGTAAGACGTTGTCTAAGACCAACCATGGCTCAAAAAGGTCTAAAAAAATAGTAAGACATTGTCTTTGACAACCATGGCTCAAAAAGGTATCGAGCTGCCAATCAAGTTGTATAATTATGTTTTTCCCTATCGGCTGATTTAGCAATCCGAAATTCGAATGTATTCGACGATTATCTTCGAAAAGTCTTCCGCCTTCGGAAAGAATTCGAAGACGGGAGTTTTTCGTGATTCATATCGTCGGAACGTGATCGGATTTTTTTCGAATTTATATGTCGAATCTCGGAAAGATTTGACATATTCTTTTCGAAAGCGGAAGACTTTTCGAAGATAATCGTCGAATACATTCGAATTTCGGATAACTGAATCAGCCTGCTGGTCCATTTTCGCGTGACATTCGCCTTATTATTATTAACAATCTAGACATGCGTTTGACCATAATCTCACCTGATGGGAAGCGACAATGTGGTCGAAGATGTAGCACGCTTTCCTAGCAAATACCTATTCACTCTACTTTTAAATAGCCCTGGGTTGTAGTTTTCGGGAAGACAGACTCCCGGCAAAGAGTTCCACACCTCTGCCGTTCGAATTAAAATACATAGTGGAATGGAATTTATTTTATTTAATACTAGCGGCCCGTCCCGGCTTCGCACGGGTAGACATTAATTTTTTAAACATTTTGGGATAAACGTAGAGTAAATGTGTCTTGATGATATTTGAGCACGCAATTCAATGTCAAATGTTACATTAAAAAAGTTTACTTTGTCCAAAGCGCTAAGTACCTATTCTTAAATTTTCTAATTTTCGCGTAATTTTTTTTTTTTTTTTATGAACCTTCTCCTGACAATAACAAAAACAACAAAAAAAAAGTGAAATCGGTCCAGTCGTTCACGCGTGATGGCGTGACCAAGGGAAATAGGGATTCATTTTTATATACATATATAGATTGTTTCTGTTTCAGACTTTCATGAATCGAGTAAACCTAGATCAGCACATACGGAACGTCCACAAAGGAAGGCCTAACAACAAGATGTGTCACCACTGCGGGAAAGGATTCCCGGTTAGTAGCGCTTTTGTCAAATAAATAATTTAATTTTTAGAGTTCCGTACCCTAAGGGTAACACGGGACCCTATTACTAAGACTCCGCTATCCGTCCGTCTGTCACCAGGCTGTATCTCATGAACCGTGATAGTTAGACAGTTGAAATTTTACAGATGATGTATTTATGTTGCCGCTATAACAACAAATACTAAAAAACAGAATAAATAAATATTTAATTTTATTTAAAAAATCACGTTTATTGTAGGGGAGCCCCATACAACAAACGTGATTTTTTTGCCGTTTTTATAGGTAATGGTACGGAATCCATCGTGCGCGAGTCTGACTCGCACTCGTCTGTTTTTTTTATTTAAACAAGTAAATTTTGCTTTTTTTATGTATTTTTACCACTTCCCGATGTCCGATTGCGCTAAAATTTGGTATACCTGTGTAACTCCGATGACAAAGCGATGAAAGTTTGTTTTTTAAATATGTACTTTTTTTTATATTTTTCTTTTGTTACAGACCAAAGCCCAGCTAGATTCCCATATACGGACCCACACTGGGGAAAGACCCTTTATTTGCGAGTTCTGCCCCACAACATTCTCGCAACACTCGAACTTATACAAGCACAATCGACAGGTAAGGACCCAAACTGGGTCTTGTTTTTACAACAAACTAACGCGTTTGACCGCAATCTCACCTGATGGGAAACGACGATGTGGTCGAAGATGTAGCACGCTTGCCTAGGAAATACCTATTCACTATTCTTTTAAATAACTCTGGGCTGTACTTTTCGGATTGTTCCCGCGACGCCGCTTCTCACTACGTCGCTCCGCGCCTATGGACTAGTCCCACGACGTCACGCGTCGCATCTCCTATACATTACTTCCCGCCACGCCGCTCGCCGCCTCAAAGGCTGTCCCATAACGTCGCTCGCTCATTTAAGGCGACTTCGTGGTTGGATTCATGAATTTTGTGCGATTTGTAAGGAGCCCAAAGTAGTTGTAAAATTTTCACGGGTGCATAATCATGAAGAGGTAAAAACACTTGTACATTTTTCAATTAAAATCTTTATTTAATTAACATTTTTACCTGACTGGGTTTTATAAAACGGTTTTATAAAACAATAAAAAAAATGTACTAAAAACCAAAAAATAATAAAATAGATACAGTCGTGGGAATTATAAACATATGCATAGACTAGACTAAAATAAAACCGTGGGGCAAGAAAACCGTGGGACGTGCTCCACGGTTTTATTTTAGTCTAGTCTATGCATATGTTTATAATTCCCACGACTGTATCTATTTTATTATTTTTTGGTTTTTAGTACATTTTTTTTTATTGTTTTATAAAACCGTTTAACTTAAAAATTTTTTTTACCTATTTTTATTTTCTAGTTTTTAGTTTTTATTTTATATAGTACATTGTATTATACTGGTTGAGCACTTTCATTTGATACCCATATTGATGGGATCGATAAAACCTACGTTATCCGCCATTTTGTAGCGGCCGCCATCTTGTATTTCAATTTTTTATAGTGTATTGTATTCTGCTTGTTGAGCCCTTTCATTTGATACCCATATTGATGGGATCGATAAAACCTACGTTATCCGCCATTTTGTAGCGGCCGCCATCTTGAATTTCAATTTTTTATAGTATATTGTATTCTGCTTGTTGAGCCCTTTCATTTGATACCCATATTGATGGGATTGATAAAACCTACGTTATCCGCCATTTTGTAGCGGCGGCCATCTTGAATTTATAATGATAATGAATAAACATAATTGTATTGTCACCAAAATCCAAAGTGTATACAAAATTTCAGATAAATCGGTTGACAGGAAGAGGGTGAAATTTGAATTACTAAATTTGACCCAAGAAAAAAGAAACGTGAGCTAAATAAAACCGTTTAAAAAAAATAAAAAACACACAGTCGAATTGATAACCTCCTCCTTTTTTGAAGTCGGTTAAAAATAAAAGGTAATATGAAAATAAAAAAAGAGAAACTAAAAAATTTAGTATTAAAAATCATAGATCCATTATTGGATTTTCAACCAACACACTACATAAATTAATTTTAAAAAAATTGTCAAACTTTTTTAATGTGTATACTTTTTCAGGTACATCTAAACATGAAATCGAAGCGATATCCAGCGGTAAAGAAAAGGAGGGAAGATAACCTACAAATAGCTATGGAACAGACAGTCATACCGATGGAATACCCTGTCGAAATTGACTTTGCTATGTGAAGTTTTATTTTATACATTCAATGAGCCCAAATTACAGATTACAGATCTAAATTTTCTAAAAGTATTGATGTCCTTGTCTATATGGCTTGCAATGATAAGACAGATATATTTTTAGTTAGTTTAGATCTGTCTTAAAATGCCTTCAAACTTTTGCCTAATGAGCCCAAATTTTTAGGCTTACAGATCTAAATTTTCTAAAAGTATTGATGTCCTTGTCTAATAGGTTGCAATAACAGATAGATATATTTTTAGTTATTTTAGATCTGTCAAATATAGCCTTCAAACTTGGGCTCAATGTTTTTTTTTAGTTATGAGTTGTAAGAAAAAGGTATGCTAAACCGAAAAGGGCTCATAGTACTCATCATTGTGAACAACTTTTACTATGGGACCATTCCTGATATCGCAAAAAAATCAGCTGTTCCATAGAAAAATGTCAATGGCACTCGACAAAATGTATGGAACAGCTGATTTGCTTTTCGCGAATTCCGTGTTCGTCTCTTAGTAAAAGTTGTTCATAATGTTGAAAACTGCCACTTTCGGTTAAGTATACCCTTTCCTTATAACTTTGTATAGCAATCGTTTTTTTCATGTATTTACTTGTATTGTTTTCAAATGTTTTATTTATATCTTTTTTTAGAACCGAATTCTGTATAGACTGTAAAGCATTTATTTTTAATTAAAGAAATAGGTTAAGCGTGCAATAATGATTATTATTATACAATAAACGTATATTTATATTTTCAAGTATTTTTAATTGTGGTTTCATTTTATTGCCCCATATTTATCCGGCAGTTCCACATATCCCTACTGATCTATCCCTACTGGTAGAGAAGAATGGTTTTTTTCCCACCTATTACTACTAGGGGGATACTTTTCCACTTACATCCACTGTTATAATAAATCCAGATATAAATATCTGTGCCTCCTGTGATGAGTGATTTATGTCGAGTTGTACCCTTTTCGTGATTTTAACAAAAAAAAATTTTTTTTTTCTATTATTTAAGAAGTGTCAAAAGAACATTTCTTAATAAAATTACAATCTAGCCTCAGGCTAATAAGTAATTTAAATCTAACTTAAATTTCTAGGTAACTAATTACTAAGAATGTGTCCATTAACACTTTTCTTATTGTTTCTAATAAGGCGAAGACACAATGTTCACGTGTTCTATAAACTTTACACTTTGACTATAATCACTACTTATGACTAACACTACACTAAAAAAATGATGAGAAAAAAAAAATGCGATTTTTTTGGTCCAACTCACGTTTGTCTATCTGCTATAGTTTCGGAGATAATTTTGTGCAATGTGATTTATGTGCCAGGATTTTGGTAAAAAAATCGTGAATTTAGATTTATGCCAAGTTGTAGCTTGTAGCCCCTTAAAGTTATTGTTCCACACGTTGTTTTTCGTGCTTTGTGGTATAAAAGCGATTATATTAGTTTTCACACTTTATTTTTCGGCATATTTCTCGTGAATATTGACATATTTGGAATTAAATCGCTTTGAACCAATTTTTCTCAATACTAATTAGGGTACAATTCAAGTAATTCAACATGTACCGATTAATCCGAATCTAAATATTTGCCTAATTTGTGATAAGTGATACATCTCGAATTCGACACAAATCAATTTTTATGTGTAAACGAATATAAATAGAATTGTATCTAAAACTCCAACTAAATTAAAAAAAAATATGAAGAACAAGATGTGCTAAATGATACAAGTGCTAAATTCCTGTGGGGCGACGTTCGTTCTGTTTTATACACACAAAAGAAAACATATGTCGGTTTTCTTATAAAAAAGAATTCCATGATGACGATGCCCTACATGACCATGACCATGGATTGGTCAAAAAGGGGTAAAGCTTACGACATGATTTCAATAAATACGGTACCGAAAGCCTACCACTCCAAGATTACTATTTCAACTGAAAAAGAAGGATCTGTTAGATTTGTTGTGCTTTATTCATGAGAGCGCTCATGAGTTTTACAGAAGTTTGAGCTGCAAGAATGATGTCAAAGACACTCCTCCGGAATTCAAATTTAAATATTTTTATTTCGGACAACAAAGGATCCATAAATTGTAACAATAAAAGACTTATAAGCTAATGTTAGTAGACAATATTTTACAAAAAATTAAATAAAAACTAATGAGTCATGTACTTACGAGGCATGTCGTGAGGAACAATAGTCCGCACGAGATGCCTCAGTACAGGAGCTTGCGGGTCATCCGCTACTACTTTCAGGATGCTGTTGTCACTCCCTCGAAGCCTCTTCACCAGCGACGCTACTTTCTTCCGCAGTTCCGCACGGAAGCCGTGAGTATGGGTTTGAGCAAACATCTATGAAGCACTGCAGAATCGAGGGAGTTTCAACATCATCCTGAACACATTATTGTACTGGATGCGCAAGGAGTCTAACGATCTTTGCGAACAGGGGAACCACAGACCACCCGTATACATTCCCTGACAATAAGCTTTAAAAAGCGTAATTTTGACCTGGTCAGTACAACGGGCAAATCTACGGGCCAGCATGTTCCCTCGGACCGCCAGAGCCCTGCGCTCCCTCTCTACATCGTCATCGTCCTTAAGGCTGTCGGTCAGCATATGTGCGAGGTATTTGAATCGACACACCTGGTTTATGCTCATGCCATTTAGGGTAATCGAAGGGACGGGACGGTGTCTGGGCACTTACCGGCAGCCTTAAAGACCATGAACTCGCTCTTTTTTACATTATAAATTAGGCCGTGGGATGCCGCATAGCTCTCACAGACCCTCAGCATCTCTCCGATGGACCTCGCAGTCGGGCCCAGCAGCACCATGTCGTTTGCGTAGCTGATGTTGTTCATACAAACACCCCCCACGCGGCAGCCGACACGCAAGCCGCTGCGCTCAACTATGAGGTCGTTTACATAAAGGCTGAACAGCTTTGGAGACGACAACCCCCCCTGCCTCACACGGTCACACCGACTCCAAACTATATGACTCGAAGAGGCTGCTTGACCACTTTACATTATTGGTCTGATTCGCATACCAATATTGAAAGATTTTCAATAATTCTGCTGGCATACCCCTCTCTTCCATCTTTCTCCAAAGCTCATCATAACAAACGAGATCGAAGGCTTTGGAGAGATCCAGAAAACAGGCGTACAGCGGAGTCTTTCGTTCAGTATAATATTGGACAATATGCTAGAGAGTCAGGATCTCGCTTTCCGTGGATAGTCCGGGCCGAAACCCAAACTGAGCGTCACGTAGATGTAAGTATTTATCCAGGCACGACTCAAGCATACTATCCAACACCTTGGCTACAATTGTTGCGAGAGAGATGGGGCGATAGAGATGGGGCGATAGATTCCCTTGTCCGAGATATCTCCTGTCCTAATGATGAGGATTCTGATGTAGAGTAATTTCTAGTTTACCTACGTTTTTCTAGAGCTTTAGCTCAAGACGCAGAGAGTCGTGCTCATCAACTGAGCTATCAGGCCAGCCAAATAAGTAACTCCTATTAGGATTTTTTATTTGTATTTCTAATAATAAGTAATACCTCGTTATATTATCGACACTATAGCCACCGAGCGTCGCGGTAGGTATCTGCCCACGCAGAATCACGCGATGGTTACAGGAATGCAGTGGCATCCGTCATTGCGGGAATGCTGCGTCAACATCTAAGATAAAGCTCTCCTCATATGTAGGTACGATAACAAATGAGCTGACTTTATGTAAACTGTTGTTGTACACTCACAAATTAAAATTAATGGTGTCTATGTAACTGTTATAAATTATACAAGTACCTACCCTACATAGAATAGGTACTAACAGCGCCCCGCGGCTGCGCCCGCCATCCTACAGGGACTTAATTTTACCAAATTGAAAAGTATCATAATTATTGTCAGGGTATGCGCAATTTCCTATAATAACTCTTAGACTAAAATAAATTTTAGTCTAAGTACTAAGGTAAATTGTACGTAATTCCGGAGTACTAAGGCATTCTTGTCTTTCCTAGCAATTTCCAGTAAAGCAGGAAAAATCAGCGAATTGAAGTTAGTTTAATCGTAAAAAGAGGTTTTCAGAGAAGAGATTGTTATGTACTTATATAACACTACTACTATATTTAAACTATTTTATAAAAGTAATCGTAATTTTTCTGGACCTAGTAAATGTCCGTTAATACGGTATAAAATTTGACTCTCCAGGTAATTCCGTAAATGGGTGCTGGTATTTCCGGCATATGCAGAAAAATGCCGTTTTTCTGCAGGATTACATGAAATATGAAACATAAATTTAATGTGACGTGTTCTAAATAAGTTTATTTAAATTTTTAGGTAGGTACTTATAGTAACTTTATAAAACAGTTTATTTAAATTTTTAGGTAGGTACTTATAGTAACTTTATAAAACAGTTTATTTAAATTTTTAGGTAGGTACTTATAGTAACTTTATTACTTATAGTAACTTTATAAAACAGTTTATTTAAATTTTTAGGTAGGTACTTATAGTAACTTTATTACTTATAGTAACTTTATAAAACAGTTTATTTAAATTTTTAGGTAGGTACTTGTAGTAACTTTATTACTTATAGTAACTTTATAAAACAGTTTATTTAAATTTTTAGGTAGGTACTTATAGTAACTTTATTACTTATAGTAACTTTATAAAACAGTTTATTTAAATTTTTAGGTAGGTACTTATAGTAACTTTATTACTTATAGTAACTTTATAAAACAGTTTATTTAAATTTTTAGGTACTTATAGTAACTTTATTACTTATAGTAACTTTATAAAACAGTTTATTTAAATTTTTAGGTAGGTACTTATAGTAACTTTATTACTTACAGTAACTTTATAAAACAGTTTATTTAAATTTTTAGGTACATAAAGTAACTTTATTACTTATAGTAACTTTATAAAACAGTTTATTTAAATTTTTAGGTAGGTACTTATAGTAACTTTATAAAACAGTTTATTTAAATTTTTAGGTAGGTACTTATAGTAACTTTATTACTTATAGTAACTTTATAAAACAGTTTATTTAAATTTTTAGGTACTTATAGTAACTTTATTACTTATAGTAACTTTATAAAACAGTTTATTTAAATTTTTAGGTAGGTACTTATAGTAACTTTATTACTTATAAGTAACTTTATAAAACAGTTTATTTAAATTTTTAGGTACTTATAGTAACTTTATAAAACAGTATATTTAAATTTTTAGGTACCTACCTAAAGTAACTTTAAACTTTCATGAATCAAATTGAACTTAGATGCACGATATATGGTCATGGATCCATTTTTTATATCCTCTAAAGCTTTGGCGAGGTCCTCGTTGGAGTACTTTTTGTTTGACATTTCGACCTGTAAAAAAATTAAAATGCAGTAGCTCACTCAGGTACTTCTATATCTACCGTAATGAGAGACACAGCCAAAAACAGTGAAGGTAATTGCGGTAGTCAGATTATCATAAATTTCCAACGAGTAACTCTTCTTAACAACATAAAATGACTTGAATTGTATAGGAATGCAATCATACTAGTAATAGGTACCAAAAAATATACTGGAAGATACAATTAAACAAATTAATGATTTTGTACCGATGTTATTTGTGACGAATCTGTTTAAAGTAAAAAAATGTTTTCTCTTTACACACGTATTTCATAACATAGAGAAATAAAATCGTAATACGTAATTTGATTCCAAGAAACTATGTTATACTATGTTAGTATATTAGACCAGTAACAGCTTTTTTTTGTTTACTTATCTCATCTCGTTCCTGACAAATTACAAAAAACAAAATCACCTTCCTTTCCTCTATTCCGTAATGGTTACGTAATAATGGACACGGTTGGTTTTTGGTGTAGGTAATTCCGGCAATCAGAAAATTTCAATTAACTCGCTAAAAACTAAATGAAGTAACTTGAAACGGTAATCAATCAGTTTGTTTTAAAACCCTTAAAAATAATTACATTACTTAGTTAAGAAAATACTTACATATCACTCGCAATATCCTTATGAAAATCCGCGCGGTAGCTTACGCGTACGCAACACACACACTAAAGCGTGATTTAGACGATACAATTTTCTTGTACATTCAAGTGCAATTATAATAGTCTCAAGCGACATATTGTTGAAGTGGTCACTTTGTCTGCCTTTTGAAATTTAGAAAACCGGGGTTTATGGGGAATATCAGGTTGAAGTTCACCATAGAATTTACCTTTTATGGTTTTTGAAACTTGCCATTTTTGTGACCAACATTTGTGAAGTATAGGTTTTAGGGTAGTGCACATGTCATGGGAGAATATCTGGGAGTAATCAAGAGAGCCTGTTAGTGAAGCTGTCTTCGCATGAGAGTCAGCAAATTCGTTGCCAAGGATACCTGAATGACCGGGAATCCATGCTAAAACAATGTTGATGTCGGCGGAGTGGCATTCTAATAAGGCTTCTCTTATTTTAAGAATTATAGGGAATCTGGTTTTTGATCGGAATGGGTTGGAAAGTATAGCTTGGAGGCAGCTTTTAGAATCTGTTAAAATGATAGGATTATTAAGATGATGTGATTTTATAAATAGGATTGCTTCTAAAATGGCAATTGACTATCCTGTAAACACGGATGTGACTGAAGGGCACTTATACATACATACATACATATTATCACGCCTCTTTCCCATTGGGGTAGGCAGAGACTACATCCCTCCACTTGCTACGATCCTGACATATGTCTTTCGCTTCTTCTACTTTCATAAGTGTTTTCATACAAGCTCGTCGGTTGCGGGTACTTTTTACGTGGCCTTTACTGAGAACGTCTTCGATTTGATCGTGATACGTTCGCCTACGTCGACCTCTACCAGCTTGTCCATTCACACTCGCCTCATAAATCTGTTTCGTCAATCGTCTTTCATCCATCCTCTCTACGTGTCCGAACCATCTCAGCATCCCTTTTTCTATCTTTGTCACTACATCTTCTACCACACCACAACGTTCCCTTATCACGCTGTTCCTCAACTTATCCATCAATGTCACTCCAGCTATACTTCTCAGACTTCTCATTTCCACAGCATTAATCTTACTTTCATGCTTCTTCTGCCAAACCCAGCATTCACTACCATACATAAGTGTGGGGACCAGCACTCCCCTATGTACAGCCAATCGTGCCCTTTTCGATACGTTCTGGCTGCTCATAAAGTTATGCAGGGCTCCATTCACTTGGTTTCCTGCCAACACTCTTCGCTCAATATCACAATCATACTTGCCGTCTCTCGTAAACTTTGATCCCAAGTAAACAAACTCTTTCACTTGCTCCACTCTTTCTCCTTCAATCATAACTCTACAATTCGACATACTTTCTTCTCTTTCAAAAACCATTACTTTCGTCTTACATACATTCATTTTCATACCTTTGCTTTTTAGGGCACCATGCATAATATCAACCATCGCCTGCAACTCCTCCTCTGATGATGCTAATATAACTTGATCATCAGCGTATAGGAGGCATTTGACAGTTAAATCATTAATTCTTAACCCATACGCACTTTCTTTCAAATCCTTCAAGCAATTGTCTATAAATAGGTTAAACAGCCCCGGCGAGGCTACACATCCCTGTCTAACACCTTTTTCGATGCTAAACCAGTCTGTGTAAGCCCCGTTTACCCTAACACAAGCACTGGAACCTACATACAGTGATTTCAGCGCTTGTATCAAGGAGCTGCCTACCCCATTCATAGACAAGGTCGACCACAATTCATCCCTCACCACTCTGTCATAGGCCTTTTCCAAGTCCACGAATGCGCAATAAACCTTTTGACTTTGAGCCAAGAATTTTTCGGTTATGCTTCGTAAGGAAAAAACCTGATCCGTACATCCCATTCCTCTCCTAAATCCCGCTTGCACATCCCACATTTTCTCTTCAGTTTCATTTATCACTCTCTTAATCAACACTTTTGCATACAGTTTACCGACAATGCTGAGTAAGCTAATGCCTCGGTAGTTCTTGCAGTCTTGCTGCGACCCTTTTCCTTTATACAGCGGTACGATAACGGCCTTGCACCAGTCTACTGGTACCTTGCCGCTCCTCCAGCAAAGGTTAAAAAGGCGGTACAGCTGACTAGCTACCAGGCCCTGTCCAGCTTTCAGCATCTCGACCGTAATCCTATCATACCCAGCAGCTTTGCCGACTTTCATACTGTTCAACGCTTCTACAATCTCTTCCATACTAATTTCACTTTCATCGCAACTTTCATGCATGTCTCCAGGTGGGGTTTCTGCTTGCATATCCTCTTTCTCAAACAAACTTTCGAAGTATTCCTTCCATCTCTTTAGAACACATTCTTCTCCTCTCATAATATTTCCATCCTGGTCTCTGATTATATTCAGCTCTGAGGTCGTGGTTTTGCCTCTGGCTGACCTTATGGACTTCCAGAAGAACTTAATGTTATTCCGTAAGTCGTCAGATAACCTTCTATCAAACTCATCTCTATCATTCTCTTTCTTTCTTTTTACAACCTCTTTTGCCACACCCTTTAATCTTTTATACTCCTCCCTTGCCTTGCTTACGTCCTCATTCGTTGCCTTTTGCATTCTTTGATTGGCTCTTGTAGCCAACCAGTCTCTCCAAGCTTTCTTCTTCTCTGACACTGCCTTCTGCACTTCTACACAAACAGTCCTGAACTCACACCCTTTTCTTCTCTTACATACACCACACACGTCAGTAGCAGCTTCCACAATTCGTTCTTTCAATGGCTTCCATAATTCTTCAATCTCACATACCTCGTCTAATTTGTCAAAACTTTCGCTCAACTTCTTCACAAATTCTTCTCTCACACTTTTCTCTTGCAATTTTTCAACTTTTATGCGTTCTAGTACACTCACAGGCTCATGCACACGATGTCGCCACCGCTTAAAAAGACCTCTTATACGGCTCAACACCAGGAAGTGGTCTGTATCGATGCCAACACCGCGGCATGCCCGAGTGTCTAGCACTTTCTTTCTCAATCTTTCATCCACAATCACAAAATCAATCATACTTCTCAGGCTTCCTTCTTCCCTCGTATACAAGTGGATCTTTTTGTGGTCAAACATTGTGTTAGTTACCACAAGATTCCACTCCAAACATACTTCCAGCAGACTTTCTCCATTCGCATTCACTCTGTCGTCACCAAACTTACCAAGCACACTTTCATATCCGTCACGCTTAACTCCTACCCAGACATTAAAATCACCTAGCATAATAATTCTTTCATTTTGGTTGCATTTACTCAAAACATCTTTCATACTATCCCAAAACTCTTGCCTCTCGGTTTGGGCTTTTGAGAAGCGGTTCCAACTAGCATCTTGTGGATGCATAAACTCCTAACACGAAGATGCGAGTTAATCCAACCTTCAACCTCACCCACATGAGTCTCGGGCTCACACATTCAAAATCAGTTACACATTCATTCATTCTAGCAGAAAGCAGCACACCAACACCCTGACAGCCTCTGCTGGTTTCGGGGACTCCCGACCAATAGGCTGTGTAGGGTCCATGCGTGGTGGTGTCGCATCCTTTCCGCTTGGTCTCATTCACACAAAGAACATCAATCCGTCTTTCACTCATCATCTCGCATACTTCCTCAATTTTGTCATTCATACCTCCTCTAACATTCAAAGTAGCAAAGTGGCTATCCGCAGCCCACTTTTCGCCCCCCAGGGAAACGAGACGTGACGGGTGGCGAACCACGTCGCCGCCATTTGGCGAAGAATTAAAATTTGTGCTCCTCATTGCGTTCCCACGAGTAGCTAGGGAAAGGGTCGTCCACCCAAACAGAGCCCCGCGTGCTTGGGTAAGGCTAGCCTTGTTCTGGGGTCGCCCGGTCCCAGGGCAGATTGGCACGTTTTAGGCTATTTTGGCCTAGCCATGGCACGGCAGCCATGTTTAGCGGAAAGGAAGGGAAAAGGACCAGGTCGGAGGTGGATTTGGGGTCAGGAAAGTGGAAGTTGGGAGAGGAGTTAGGGTTAAGGATACTACTCTCTCGGAAGGAGCGGGAGGAGACAGTAGTAGCTAAGGAGGCCGGGGTCGCTTCCCGTAGTACTCTACCATAATTGCCGGACAGGCAATTAGTTCAAGTACTCCTGGCACTTATAACTTAATATTATGCTTGAAAATGGAATCCATACTGCCGCACCAACTGGGCTAAAGTTGGACTTAGATGTGTCGGTGAATATCTTCACCCAATTTCCGTACTCTGCCTGAATTTTATGGGTAAACATTTTGTTGGCTTCTACGGAGCTCTTATCAATTCCGAAGTCTAGGATGATGTTGGGTTGAAAGGTTAGTGCATCATAAGGCGTAGAGTATAAAGGCAATATGGAGGATTGAAAAAGTGGGTTAGGAAGACGGTTGAATAATATGAAGCTACGAAGTAAACAAGGGATATTATCATCAGCTAAAAGGCGAGGCTGATATTGATCGGACATGTGCTCTAGTCTGTAAAGAAGGGGGTGGTCATGGTGTTGTGGTAATTTAAAGAAGAACCTGTCAGAGAGGAACTGACGGCGAAGTGAAAGAGGTGGTTCGCCACACTCAACTTGCATGGCATTGATGGGGGAAGACTTCATTGCACCTAGAATTATTCGAAGGGATTTAGCCTGGATTTTGTCTAATTTATTGAGTGCCGATTTGTTACAGGGATCCAAAATGTAAGAGCCATAACCATAATCCATGTGGCTACGGATAAGAGCATTATAGAGTAGTCTCTGCGTGAATGGGTGAGCACCCCACCACACTCCAGATAGGGATCGGAGAACATTTATATTTCTCTCACACTTTTGGGAAATATATTCAAAGTGAGCAGTGCCAGACAATTTGCGGTCTAACCACATGCCTAAAAATTTTACCTTACTGTCTTCTGGAATCACTTCGTCATCTATCTTGACAACAGCAGAAGGAACAAGTCTTTTCTTGGTGAATATTACTACCTTACTTTTAGATGCTGACAAAAATAGGCCATGCTGTAAAAGCCATTCAGATAGGTATTCAAGAGCACAATTTAGTTTATCTACAGCATCATCTAAAGATTTCCCAGTGGTATATAGAGCTATGTCGTCCGCATATTGCAATATTTGACAGAAAGGTAGTACTGTCAGCTCTAGGTCGTAAGTGTACAAGCTATACAGAATTGGGCTTAGGACTGAGCCCTGTGGCAATCCCTTCCAGACCCGTCTGGGAGGAAGGGAAGAGTTTAGGCTTTTAACTATGATAGATCTTCCCATAAGCAGTCCACATATGACTTGTACCAGCTTCTCGGGAACATTCAGCTGAAGGAGTTTACTCCTGAGTGTTGGAAGCAGGACATTATCATATGCAGCCTCAATATCTAGAAACACTCCCACAAGATATTCTTTTTTATTAAGAGCAAGGCGAATATCTGTTGTTAAAATGCTTAGGCTATCCATAGTACTCATACCTTTTCTGAATCCAAATTGTGACTTTGCCAGCAGTTTTTTATTTTCTACCAACCATTCAATTCTGTGTTTAATCATATGCTCTGTTATTTTTGCTAAAACTGAAGATAAGGCTATGGGTCTGTAACTGTTTGGGTCAGATGGGTTCTTACCATGCTTCAGTATTGGAATTACTATTTGGGTTTTCCATGTCTCAGGGATAATTCCGTGTTCAAATATGTTGTTAATTAGTTCTAAGTAGTATTCTTTACTCTTATCTGAAGCATTCTTTAAAAATGAATATGGAATTCCATCTACTCCAGGGGAAGAGTCCACTAAACCGTTAAGCGCTAGTTGAAGTTCTGAGAAGGAAAAGGGGGAGTCAAGATTGTGTAGGATATGAGGGCGTTCTGAAGGAGCAGGTACAGGGATTGCATGTGGAGCAGAGGGAGGGGCCATTTTGTCTGCGAAGGCGTCAATCCACAAAGATGAGTCAACATTCTCAATATTATCTATGCCGAATGATCCTCTATAACGTTTTATTTGTTTCCAGACTAATGAAGATGGAGTTCTAGGTGATAGGTTTTCACAATAATTGAGCCAGCCTTCTCTTTTCTTTTTAATAAAGAGTCTTGTGGCTTTGGCAGCATTCCTCTGATAGTCAAGAAAGTTTTCTATTGTCATAGCAACCTTGTAGATTTCTTCAGCCTCTTTTCTTTTCTTGGCCGCAGCTGTACATTCAGCATCCCACCAAGGGGTCGAAACTTTGAAACTGAAAGGTTTTTTTAAAGGAAAGTTTTCATCAGCACTGGAGATGATTGACTCTACAAATTTAGAATAGTTTTCTATGAAATTACTGTTGTTAGATGGGGATAGGAAACCAATTTTGTATTCAAGAGAATTAGAATAAGAAGACCAGTTAGCATTAGATAATCTGTATTTCAAGGAAGGACAAAAATTGCGTACGGGGATAACTCTGTTAGGGATATTTAAAACAATAGGAAAGTGATCACTACCATAGGAATCGGTCAAAATCTGCCAGGAAAGGAGGGAAGCTAAAGAGGGTGAACATATGGAGAGATCGACTGCACTATTAGGGTCCTGGAATGGGGACACTCTACGGGTAGGTGAGCCATTGTTAATGACGCAGAGGTTTGCATCATCAAAAATTTCTAGAAGAGAGAGAGCAAAAGAATCATTTATACTAGAGCCCCAAGATGTGTGATGCGCATTAAAGTCTCCCATTATAATAATGGGCGGAGGGATTGCAGAAATAAGACTTAAGATATCTGCAGTCATACTTAAGTGGGGGTGAGGAATATAAATGGAAACACATGAGATGTCCAAAACTTTTGCAGCTACTATATTAATACCAGGATGGGAAGGGGGGGTAGGGATTAGGGAAAAGGGAAGTGGGCGCCTTATAAATAAGGCGCAACCAGCACCACACCCGTCAGCCCTATCATCCCGGAGACAAGAGTACCCTGGGACTCTAAAATGAGATCCTGGTACTAACCATGTCTCCGAGATAGCAATGACTGACGGGTGATATTTATTAATTAGGTAAAGAAGACTAGGCTTCTTGGGACGTAGGCTTCTGGAGTTCCATTGGAGAATGGAGGCTAGATCCATAATTGTTGGATAGAGAAATAATTTGGGTCAGTTTTTGGGCAACGTTGGACGGTAGGCATGAATTGCCTTTGGATATGATGCTTATGATCATGGTGAGTAGGATTTCTAAAAAATTTATACCCGGAGGGAAGTGGCCGCACTGGAGGAGAAATTGGCGAAGAAGAGAAAAAGAATCAAGGAGCTGGAAAAGGACCACCTCTTCCTAGGCAACCTCAAAGGGATGTGTGGGAAGGGGCACAAGAAAAAGGCTTCCGGCACCGGGGTCCGACCGAAGGTGGTCCCGATGGACGAGGCGGGGCCTTCCGGGGCTCCAAAGAAGAGAAAGCTGGCGGAGGCCCCCGGAAAGGTTTCCTTGCCTGGCCCAGAAACCAAGTCCCCTTCCGCCGGAAAAGAAAAAGAAGCAAAATCGAGCAGCTCCACTTCCCTGGCTGAGAAGAACTTTCTTCGGGAGGCGAAACGAAGGATGAAGGAGGACCCCTCTTTTCTTCGCGAACTGGACATAGAAGTTTTCCGGGGCGGGAGGGAAGAAAGAAGCAGGCTGGATTCGGAGGCGTCCGAATCCACTTTCTCCTCAACGGGGGGAAATTCGCAATTTCGGCAATAAAAGAATTTGAACTTTTTTCACTTGTTTTATTTGATCCCTATGGGGAGCCGGGGGGAACGACTTTACCCCAAACCCCACTGACGAGACTCTGTGGCGAGAGTCGAAAGGGAGAGTTTAAGAGGGAACCCCCGAGGCTCCCTCGGTCCCACCCGGGACCCCCTTTGGCCATTTCTTATTTTCTTTCTCAGAAAGAAAATTTCGAAGGGGCCACTGGGAAACCCGGTCGGGGAAGAGGGGACCCCCGGAAGTCCACAACTTATTTTTCCCCTTTCGACAGGCGCCACTCTGTCTCGTCAGTCGGGATAGGGGTTCTGTCGAACCCCCCGGCACCCGAGAGAGGAAAAAATTTCAAGTGAAAACTTTTCTACCTCTTTTTGCTGCTGAAGGTGCGAAAAATCCTCCGCCGGGGAGGGTGTGGAGCCCGGGCGCCTCCAGCCTATTGCCTGTTGTTCAATCGCCCCTCCACCACTGGAAGTTTTCACCGTCCAACTCGATCGGAAGGTAGGAAGCCTCCAATTCCTGTTTCTCTCCCACTGAAGAAGAGTCTTCGATGACAGGGGTTGCGGAAAGGCCCGAAAAGGCTCTCTTCGATCCCAGCGGTTTGGAAAAAGTTTTCCGGGACAGGCGCTGAAAAGATCCCGGGAATCTCCAAAGCTGTCCTCTTTTCGGAGTTCCGGTTTGCCCACTTCCGCCCGCCGGGCCCTCTTCAAGACAGGATCCCGAGGTCGGATTTCTTAAACTAGGGTCCCTTCCACGATTCCCAAAGTCGGAGCCAGGGAAGTCTTGTTCCAATTCCCTCCCCAGTTTCTGGATCCCAACTTTCCAAAGTTCTATCCCAGGCGGCCGTTTCCCGACGGAAGCCGCCCCTCCATTACAGCAAAGACCCCCACCGGTTGGTTCCCCGCCTACCCCCAACGCGTCCCTCCCCCAGACCGGAGGGCGGGAAAATCAAAAAGCCAAAAGGCATAATAGATTTCCGCCCCCGGCGGAGGAGTGAGAACAAAAAGTTGAAGGATGGAGGGACTCAATCCGGCGCGGGTCAAGGCTGTTGAGGAGTGGGCGACCAGGAGGCTGTCCTCCTGGGTTGAAGCTAAAGGGTTGGCTTGTTGAGGCAAAGCATGACCGTTAGGTAGGACTGAAGGCTCACCAGCTATAATTGACTGATGAGAAGCTCTGTCATACGATCTTCCTAATGGCGTTCTATTGCGGGGAGCAGCTGACACAGTTTTTCTGTAAGACATTTGGGATGGAGTTATAGTGGATTGGGAAATTTGGGAGTATGAGTAAATCTGAGATGGTTTACTATTGGGTTCCTGTACTACTTCAGCATAAGGCCTGGATGACCTAGGATAACGTTGAGAAGCATCCTCGTACGACATATTGTCTTGCGACATCAGGAGCTTCATTGCTCCCTGTCTGCCATGCTCCGGGCAATCTTTGTTGTTGGCAAAGTGTCGCCCTGAACAGTGCAAGCAAGACGCCTCCTGCTCCAAAACATTACATGACTCGCCTGAATGGGGTTGAGCACAGCGGTAGCACCTGGGCTTGGAACGGCATTGTGTTTTGATATGTCCAAATCTGCAGCAATTTTGACATTGAATGGTTGGGAACTGATAGGTTACAACTGGGAGGGAGGTATGGAATAGGTACAGTCTTTGTGGGAGGACTTGTCCTTGAAATGTAATTACTACGGTTTGAGTTGGAATCCAAGCAACTTTTCCTTCTGTTTTCCTATTTAACCTTCTCGCTTTTAGGACATTTCCACAACCGGGGGGGAGAAGCAAAGAATCAACAAATTCATCCATAGACAAGTCCACAGGGACCTGGCGAACAATACCCATCTTAGTTATATTGTAGCTAGGAATTGTTACTTGATACCCATGTCGCTCCAAAAGCGGTTTATCTAAGAATTTATTTGCATCAACAACAACGTCTTAAATTCTACAGCAATTTTGTTTCTACCTACTTTTTTAACACCATCACGGCAAATGTTCGCTACTTTATTTTGGTAAAGGAGTTGTCCAAACTTAAAAGAAGAATAATAATAATATTAAGGGCCTAATAGAAGTTCCAGCTGAAGGATCTGGCTCGGAACGGGAAACATGGACCACAAAGGGGCCATTGTCTAATGTCGTGTACTCTTTAATACCTACTACAAGGTACGGGTGGATATAAACGCATTGGATTGAGGCAGATGCCATTTCTTTGTCAACAATGTTTTTTTTAACACTTTGACTATCCACATTACAATCGTTTACGGCACGCCGTTTAGATCCAGAGACTGCCCCAGATAAATCAGGAGGGTCAGGTGGATCGGGGCCTAAAGAATCCATGATGGATTCCCAAGAAGCAGTAAACAAACAACTATATTAATACTACACTAATCACTCACCAGGGTTAAAAAATACCAACACCAAATATAAAACGAAAACTGCTGCAAAACTAGTGCTTAAGGCACAGTTTTAGATTATTTTCTCCTAACAGCGCGCGCTCACGTGTGACAGATAACAGACAGCTATCCAATCTCGACCCTAAACCGGGTGTTACAACACATATTATTGTTGTATGCAATAAATAAACAGCTTAGGGATTCCATTATTTTCTGGTTGCGTTGTTTTTTTAATTTTGTTCGCTTTCTTCGAACTATTTTACTGAATACTGGTTTAGTAGAGAGTATTAATCTTTGGGTCGTGAACACAAACAATCGAGTTTATTTTCAGAACCAAAGTTAAAAATTCATAATCAAGACTACTTTTATCTAATTATTATGGATGTATATAAGGTCAAATTCAGTAGTACATTTATTTAAATTATGAAAGTATTAAATATGTTAAAAATTGGACACCCAGACACTTATTATTAATTATAATGATTTTTTATAATAGATTTTTAAGGAATCATTCTATATTTAATTATTATTCAAAAAAAATTTAGATGTAATTTGACTACTGCGACTACTACGGCCTAAAGGCCCCAGTACACAATGGCCTGTGATGGGCCACGCTTTACAATGCACAACTGTAGGCCACGATCACTTGGTGTTCACACAGTGGCGCATGTCTCATTGCTGCCTGACAAACCACTTGCGATGGACGTAGAAGTAGTTACGGCTGCGGCTATTTATTTATATACTGTTTACAAGTATTACAGAAGTGTGTACCGTCACAAAGTTTTAAAAAAGAAATGGCGCAAAAGGCGATGGTGGATGCTGACCATTCATCGCCTAAAGCAACAAAAAAGTGCACTATCCCGGTCAGCGGTCGGTGACGAAGTGACGAACTAAACAATGGCCGATTGTGTGAACACCACAGGCCACGCTACGCCACGATTCCTTTGAAGTGTGCCCAAAAAACCGACAACTCCCCGATTGCGCGCCACGATTGACAATTGTCCGCCATCATACACCATTACCCCCTTAACAGTTGTATCGCCATTACCCTTCGAAGGATAGTTTTTATCAATTTCAATTTGAAATATTTCCGCAGAATTACCGGTGTATCCACTATTTCTTGGGCTTAAAAAATTGCAAATCGTACAAAGAAATTGATAAGAAGTTTTTTAGCTGTATAATTTTGATACAAAGTTCCCAATTCGTCTATCTTCTTAAAAAATTGTAAAACTTCCGGCAAAAATTACGTTTGATAAATGGTAATTTTAAAATGAATTATTTCACATAATTAATTTGTCGGGAAAGTATTAATTTTTTGGTGTCAATCGATGCAGGAGGTTTTATCCTACTATATATTTCGAATTTAGGGCAGAATCTCTGAATTTATAAATGGTATATACATCCATTAAATAACACCGATCCCGTTATTAAACAACCTGTAGCAAAAAAGTTTCCATTTTCGATTTAAAGCTCATAGAGAGGTAACGTTTTGGCAACACAGCAACTCTGTCAATCCCATTGACAGTGACAGCAGCTGAGACTTTTTATTTGACAGCCGTGACATGATATTGACAATAAGTTTTAGCTTGATAGGTAGATTTTTTTTTACTTGCAACGTTTCATATTTATTTACGGAGGTCCTATGGAATGGGTATGCTGTAGCTGTGTGGAAAGCAAGGAAAGGCTAATACTAATCAGTCGTAATGGGCCTGCCACACACTCGACGAGTGGCGTGGGAAGTAGCGAGGAAAGTAGGCAGAGACGTAGTGTGGCAACGTTACTCGTCATGCCACTCGTCATGCTCCTCGTCCTGCCCATCGCTCTCTATTTTGTCGGTTTTTGGACCGTCAGTCAAAGGACCGGCAATACGAGCACGAGTGACTGTCCACATACTCGCGCGAGTCGCGCGGCCGCAGTTCGTGCCGAGTTCGTTTCGTGCCTATTGCGATGAATAGATGTCATCCACCATCTCCGTTGGCGAGGACGCCGACGACCTCGACGATGTATATTGCTTTGTAGCATAACATTGATATAATTAGCTATACTACAAATACACGCACTCGCTGCCACCACAGTTTCAACGTCCATTGTGTAGCAACGACGAATAGACAAGTGCGGCGCGTAGCGATTAATTGCGCGAGTAGAGCAGTGTGTGGACAGACAGGGCAACATCGCGGCAGCGATGCGGCCACAGAATGATCCTACTTCCATGGATGCGGCAGCGCGAGGAGCATGACGAGGAGCATAGTGTGGCGGGCGCATAAGACAAAAAAAAAACCGGCATTATGTCGAGTGTGATTTACTTTTTTTACGAAAGAGACATTTTTTTTACGATTTCTGGGTTGATCCCGTAATAAAAACTATTTTTCACTTCACTAGCTCGTAAAGTCCTACTTTACGCCCTGTGTAGGTGTTTGTGTGATCGCTGCGCGCTGGCCATTGGTGATGTAAATGAAGACTGTATTTAACTGTTGTAATTTGTTTTATTTGCATTATTCATAAGTATCACACGCATGTCGACATCTTTTTCTAGCGGGAAAAGGTGACAGTGACAGCTGTCATAGACTATAAACTAAAACTAGATAATCCCATAAACATCCCTCCCTTTTACAAATTAAGTGTTATGCGCCCGCCACACACTCGACGAGTGGCGTGGGAAGTAGCGAGGAAAGTAGGCAGAGACGTAGTGTGGCCACGTTACTCGTCATGCCACTCGTCATGCTACTCGTCCTCGCCCGCCACACCGCGAGTACGACCGGCAATACGAGCGCGAGTGACTGTCCACATACTCGCGCGGCCGCAGTTCGTGCCGAGCGCTCACGCGAGACGCACGTCTTTGTTTTCGTCATGTCGTCGCCGCGCAACGGAGAATGGTCGGAAGAAAAAACATTAATTTATGTTCCCTTTAAAATTGTAGATCTATTTGTAGATAAATTATTACTTTACTGTAAAAAAAAAGTTTCGTAAAAATTAAAGGCACTAAAAAAAATCTTTGGTCGTTAATTCAAAATTGTCACTACCGTACCCAGTCTACCCTAACAAAATTAAGTTGAATTCAAATTTTTATTTAACTCCATCCAACTTTTCTTGTTTAAATTGAAGACATGCTTACTACAAAAAAATTTATAATTATAGATATTAGTTAAAATCTCCATAAAAGAAAAATTGCGGTAACTGCTACATATCTAGACGTCGACGCCGACGATGTATATTGCTTTGTAGCATAACATAGATATAATTAGCTATACTACAAAATACACGCACTCGCTGCCACCACAGTTTCAACGTCCATTGTGTAGCAACGACGAATAGACAAGTGCGGCGCGTAGCGATTAATTGCGCGATTAATCGCGCGATTAATCGCGCGAGTAGAGCAGTGTGTGGACAGACAGGGCAACATCGCGGCAGCGATGCGGCAGCGCGAGGAGCATGACGAGGAGCATAGTGTGGCGCGAGCATTAAGTTATGACAGTACCTTATTTTCATAAATTATATTATAATCGTTCCAAATCTGAACTATCCACAAAGTCTTTATATCTATTTGGTTTCTTACCGCGGCGTCCACTGCGCGTTGTCTTAGTGATATCATTAACATTCCCATTATCCGGTAAAGTATTGATGTCCTCGCACCTTCTGCGCAAGCTGGGAGTAGGCAGGTTAACATCAATATTTATACAATAGTTCAAAAATGTTTCTAAACAAACTGGACAATGTTCAGAATCAAGCCATGCGAATCATTGGTGGCTTTATTAGAACTACCCCCATTCATGCAATGGAAAATGAGCTCTGTCTCCACCCCTTATTTGTACGTCGTAGATTCCTAGCTGGAAAGTACTGGTTTAGATGCAAGGCTGCGACAAATAAATCCATAATAGACCCTATAGATGAGCTAGCCACTTTAACTGAATGTCGCTACTGGCTAAATAAAAGAAAACCCCTATTAACTGAAATACACAATAGCTTTAAATATCTCCCTTTACATACCTGCAAAAAGTTTGGCATGTTCTCTATGGACACCTGGGTCACAAATATTGATTTATCAAAAACTATCATCCCTAAAATAGACAATATAGGTGAACCGAAACGTCAATTTGACCCCCTCCATTTAAGAACAGTATGTCGCAATTATCTGAACACTGATGAAATTTTCACATCATCTATACAGATGGTTCAAAAGACAAGTCCGACATTGGAGCTGCCTTTTATGACCCTCAGTACCAAATGAGCGTCTTTTAAAATTCTTGCTAAAATATCTATCATGGAGGCTGAACTCTTTGCTATAGCGGAGGCTCTATCTTTTATTGCCTCAACCGACCTAAACCAAGTTGTAATCTTATCAGATTCTAGAAGCGCTTTACAACACGTGGCTCGGTGCTCCTCGATCTTTCGAGGTACACCGATAGCCTACACTATTCTGGAACTAATTAAACAGTTCCAGAACGAGAATAGGACTATTGTTTTACAATGGATTCCGTCTCACATAGGTTTAGACGGAAATGAGAAAGCTGATACTTTGGCAAGACAAGCTTCAATTGACGGAATCTGTATAAACTCCCCTCCCTTTTATACCAACTACATCCCCATGTTAAAAAAACACAGTTTTAATAGATATAGTGAATATTTTGATCTAAGATCCAGGTCCAGCGGTATTTGGTACCGAACGATCCAGCCTCACCCATTGAGACACCCATGGTTTGACAACAATATTTTGAATAGACTTAATACAGTAGTTGCTTTAAGATTTCGTTCCGGGCACACTCCATGTAATAAATTCTCTCATTTAATGGGAAAGTCCACTTCCCCGAATTGCACAGTCTGCAACACCTTGGATGACTTATACCATATTATCATGGAGTGTACTCGGAATGAACACATTCGAAGAACGGCCTTACCCAACGATGGGGTGCTACAAGTAGGTTATTGCAACAGCATTCTGGCTGATCCTCTCTCGGACACAGCCAGAATGTTGTTAAAGTTAGTGAATCGTAACTAACCTAATTATATTACATTTTTATTGTATTATAATTATTATAGAGCGGCATACTCGTGCACGAGAAAGCTCTTAAATCTTGAATAAAAATTGGTTGCCTGTAAAGTCGGTATACGGGCGAAAGTTTTACGTGACAACGACTTTGAGTGTTTTTATGTCTGTCTCTCTCGCTCTTAGGCGGGCTAACCATGCCCGAGTGGAAGGGACGCGTGCCTCTCACTCGCTCTCATTGTGAGCGCATAACGTGAGCGGAACGTAACGCAGTTTCTTGAAGTGTCACCCGGCAAACCAATTTATAAGACGTTGTCACGTCAAAAAATAAAAAAAACTAAAAAAACACGCTTTTTATAAAAAACCGAACTAAAAAAATAGAAAATAAAATTTTATAAATTTAAATTAAGAATAGGGTTGAAAATTTCAATAAATATAAATTAATAATAGTGTAAATAAATAAATATATGTATTTTATTTTTAAAAAGCGTGGGGTGCATGGGTCAATAAGTAGATATTATATATTTTGTAGATACATTTTGTATTGACAGACATGAGTAGAGTGATTAGCATTTTGATAATATCTTAGAAAGCACCCCACGCTTTTTTAAAAATAAAATACATATATTTATTTATTTACACTATTATTAATTTATATTTATTGAAATTTTCAACCCTATTCTTAATTTAAATTTATAAAATTTTATTTTCTATTTTTTTAGTTCGGTTTTTTATAAAAAGCGTGTTTTTTTAGTTTTTTTTAACTATTATTTATTTTTCGCTTTTTAGTTCGATTTGCTAACTATTAACCATCCTTATTAAGTACAAATGTGTTGGTGTTATCCGATTTTGGCCGTCTGCTCAAGCAAATTAAAAATAAAATTGATGCATAACAAAAAATATTGAGCAAAAAGATTTGTAGCCGCGTGGTTTCGATCCTCAGACCTCATAAAATAAAATTGATGTGTAACAAAAAATATTGAGCAAAAAGATTTCTAGCGCGTGGTTTCGATCCAGGGACCTCTGGGTTATGAGCCCAGCACGCTTCCACTGCGCCACTCTGTTCTCTGACTCGAATGACGAAACTACCATTTGTAAGTTAAACAGTATAAAAGTTAAAGAAACTTTATAGAAAAAGCGTGTTAAAAAAATTAATAGTTAAAAAAACTAAAAAACACGATTTGTTTAGTGTATTGTCATCGGTCCTCGATATATCTACAAAGTTTGAAAGAAATCTGACCGTTTAAAGTGGGTCAAAAACGCGCTCAAAGGAGTCGGTTACATACAAACATACAAACATACAAACATACAAACATACAAACATACAAACATACAAACATACAGGTGAAGCTAATAAAAGCGTGTTAAAAAAAAAAAAATCAATATTTACAGATTTGTTCGCTGATGGTTGCTCAGTTGTATGAGGACAATTAACAGGTTCATCATGGAATTTATTGGTACTCGCATCATGTTCACTACTACTCTCAACTGGCAAAACATCAGGTTCAACAGAATGTGTCCTATAATTACTTTCCATCGTTGGAATATCTGGTACATTATCATTGATGAGATCACAACTTGTGTTCCTATTTTGGTTAATACTGTTCTCCAAATTATTGAAATTACAATCATTGCCAGATCTTATATACTTTCTGTTTCTCCTATACTTATTCCCTATCTCATCCCCCACTAAATAAGAACGTGGCTCATCACATATTTTTACAATTCTGCCTTTAGTCCAGCAAGCATCTAGAGATTTCTTAAAATATACTTCTTGATCAACATCTAAATCTGAGAGTGGTTTTGAGTTTTTGTCATAGCTTTTCTTTACAGAGTTTAAATGATTGTAGTATTTATTATTATAATTATACATCTTAGGTTTCATCTCATTCCTTGGCATAGGCAACAATGAGTTTAAGTTTCTGGAAAATAACAACTGAGCAGGAGATGGCATATATGGTTTAGGAGTGTTTCGATAATTTAACAAACCCAGGTATGGATCTGATCCATCCTCTTTACATTTTTTTAAAATGTTTTTAAATATTTTTACACCACTTTCACTCTGTCCATTTGATTGTGAATGTTTTGGACTTGATGTAACATGCTCAAATTTATAGCAATCCGTAAAAACTTTAAATTTTTCTGAAGTGAACTGAGTTCCACAGTCTGTTGCTACAATTGCTGGTATGCCATGTCTTGCAAAGATGGATTTACAATTTAGTATCACACAATCACTTGACAAGTTATCGAGTTTACAAACTTCAATATACTTTGAATAATAGTCCATTAATATCAGAAAGTCTTTGTTGTCAAGGGTACAGATATCAATGCCAACTTTGTGCCAAGGGATTTTGTCTATATCATGATTGATCAGTGGCTCTTTTTGTACATTTGGGCTGTATTTCACACAGGGTGTGCACTGTCTAACAAATAATTCAAGGTGAGATGTAGTAGTAACTAAGTACTTAGAGTTAGTTTATATAAAGGAGTGTTTAATCCAAATATAGAGAGTTATCATTTAGACTTCAGTGGTTTCACTCGCCTCCGATCCCATCCTTACATGGCGACCCTTGCCATGTTTGGAGGGCGTGAATCACCGCGTGATGTGTGCCTCCAAACAAAAGAAATAATAGTAATGTTTTAAGATTTTAAATTACAAAATGTGTCGGTCAACGGTCGAAAAAGAGACATTTGTGGTGAACCAAAATGCATTAGGTGCAAATAGCGCCCATGTAGAGGACATTAAATCCAGCCTATCTACTCTGACAATTTTAATAATAGTGATATGCGTAATTATGTGCCTAGTGATTGCGTATTTTGCCTACAAACAATATAAAAAGTGTCACCGGAATTGGGCTCGACAGGAGTTTGAAGTGAACCAAAACAGAGGTTCTTTTATGAGAAGTCGTCGCCAACCATTACACCCAGATCTTCGAATCGACGAAAACAAAGTCTAATGCGGTAATGCAGGCAGCCGGGAGATGTTCGTGTCCCATGATGAGTGTAATGCAGGCAGCCGGGAGATGTTCGGGTCCTATGATGAGTACTTAATAATGCAGGCAGCCGGGAGATGTTCGTGTCCAGTGTTGAATGCATGCAGCCGGGAGATATTGGGGCCGTACGAGGTTCTTCTTGAGTGGAATTTGATCAGTGTTGTGTAATAAGAGAACTAAGGTATTTTTTTTTTACTATGGTTATTTATGTTAATGGCGCAATATTTGAAGGAACTTTATAACGAACTTTTAGAAATAAGAAAATATTTAATTAAGATTGGTCCTTTGCGTAGACAAGGTGATATATCAATAAAAAAGTTGAACGAGAGCAATTTAATAATTACACAGTATAATAACTATTTGAAAAATATAAATAAAATAACGAGAAGTTTAGAAGAGGAAAAAATCATTAAAGAGTATTGTGGACTAATTGATAGTTTATATACCGAAATAAGTAAATTGTGTTTATGTCAGCAAAAAGAAGCAACAACAGTAAATATGGATTTTGATCTAAAGATTGCTTTGAATCTATTGCCAGCTATGACTGATGAAATAGCCAATACAAAACAGTTAATTGACGGGATTGATTACTATAGCACAGTCATTGACCCTGCATCGCATCAGAATTTAATAAACTTTGTATTGAAAAGCAGGCTTACACAAGGAGCTAAATTGAGATTAGCATCAAACTATGATAGTGTCGCAATACTTTTGAATGAAATGAGACGAATTTTATTACCTCAAAAATCTGCAAGTGCGATTCAGAAACAATTACTCAATTATAGGCAAAATGAACAGACTATTGATGAATTCGGCAAAAAACTTTCGGAAATGTTTGTAGATCTTACGATTTCACAATCCGATGGCTTATAGGAAAAATATAATGTACTAAAAACAATAAACGAGCAACAAGCTATTCGACAATTTAGCGAAGGATTGAGAAATCGCAAGATAAGTACTATTATTTCTGCCCAGAAATTTATGTGTTTGAAAGACGCAGTTCAAGCTGCAGTAGATGAAGATACTTCAACGATAAGCTCATCTGCTCAAATTTTTTCAATGAGACAAAACAATAACAACAATTTCTATACACGGAACAATTTCAGACGCCCATGGAATTATAGCGGCCAAAGGGGCAACGGTAGAGGTACGTACAGAGGTGAATTTCGGCAGCGCGGATACTCGCGTGGTAACCAGGCTCGTGGCAGAGGCTTTCAACCAAATTCAGGCGCCACACCAGGGTTCCAGCAGCCAGCAATGAGAGGATATTATCGAGGTAGGTCTTTCAATAATAACTATAGAAGAAATAATTCATTTCGAGGAAACATTCGTGTAATATCAGACGAGTCACAACAGCAACCTAGTACATCGCAGCAACTTCCTTTCCAAAATTGCGAAAATGAGTTTTTTCGTTCCTAAAAAATATAACATTATGGCCACTGACAGTAGTTATTGTATAGAATTATTTTTGAATCATCAAAATTCTTTTACTTGGTTAATTGATACAGGCGCATCAATTTCAGCCTTAAAGCATAAACATGTTCTAGAATTTGATATTCCGATGTGTAAGGAAAGCATAATCATAAATGGGATTGGTGGTAAAGTAAATGCAATTGGATACGTAGATTTGCAATTGTCGACTCATAACCAAACAATAAGTCGTAGGTTTTATGTTTTCGATTCACTGCCTTGTAAGGCGCATGGAATTTTAGGACAAGACTTTTTGAGCAAGTACAGATCGGTTATCGACTTTAATAACAATGTTTTATCATTATGTTGTAATGACAGAGAAATTATTTTAAAATTATATAATTCAAAAGAATGTCTTATGACATTACCAGCTCGATCTGAATCAATTCACTACGTTAGTACAAATTTAACAGCGGAATGTGTGGTATGTACGAAAGAGATACAAAAAGGAATTTTTATAGCAAGTACATTAGCGGTTCCGATTAATGGTAGGATACCAATACGTATATTAAATACAACTACAGATGATGTCACTTTATCGAAAATCAATCTTGAGATTCACAGTTCCAGTGAGTATGATATTTGTGTTTTCGATACCAATGAGAATAATGCCCAACGCGTGAAACAGTTATTTTCTTGTTTGAATCTGAGTGAATTAAACAGAGAGGAGAAAGTAAACATCGAAAATTTATGTGCGAAGTATGCGGATATTTTTTATTTAGACGGAGATACATTAAAAACTACAGACATTTATCAACATGTCATTCAAGTTAAACAGAACACCCAACCAATTTTTTCAAAGCCATATAGATTACCCCATGCTTTAAAGAATGAAATTAAAACTCAGATAGATAATTTGTTGAAGGATAAAATTATAGAACCATGTCGAAGTGAATGGTCTAGCCCTATTTTACTTGTACCAAAAAAGGCGGACAGTGAAGGCAAAAAGAAATGGCGATTAGTAATTGACTATAGAAAACTGAACAACAACATACATGACGATAAATTTCCACTTCCGAATATTACGGAAATATTAGACTCATTATCAGGATGTGTATACTTTTCAAATTTAGATTTACACCAAGGCTATTACAATGTAAGTTTACATCCAGATAGCCGTAAATACACTGCGTTTGATTCAGGAAGGTATCAACTAACTAGACTTCCTAAGGGACTCAAAACTAGTCCTAGTTCTTTCTCAAGGATGATGACTATGGCTATGACAGGTCTAAATTACGAAAAATGCCTAGTTTATCAAGACGATTTAGTCTGTTTCAGTCGTGATTTATCAACGCATATTAAAAATTTACAGGAGATTTTTGAAAGGTTAAGAAAAGTTAATTTAAAATTAAATCCTCACAAATGTAATTTTCTACAAAAGGAACTACTTTTTCTAGGTCATGTAGTAACGTCCGAGGGTGTTATCCCAGATCCAAATAAAGTAAATGTTGTAAAAAATTACCCTGTTCCAACAAATAGCGATGAAACAAAGCGATTTGTTGCTTTTGTCAATTATTATAGAAAATTCATACCAAATTTTGCAGACAAGGCTTATCCATTAAATAGCTTGTGTAGAAAAAATGTTACATTTGACTGCAATGACGAGTGTCAAAAATCGTTTGATTTACTTAAACAATGTGTAATTTCCCATCCAGTTTTAGAATACCCAAATTTTACGGAGAACAACAATTTTATTTTGCAGACAGATGCTTCCGGGTATGCTATAGGATCCGTATTAAATAACGGAAATGGTAAACCAGTCGCTTATGCCAGTAGGAGTTTAAATAAAGCGGAGAAGAGGTATCCAACAATTGAGAAAGAATTGTTAGCTATCGTTTGGTCAGTCAAACACTTTAGACCTTATTTATATGGTCGTAAATTCACAGTACAAACAGACCATAAACCACTTATAGCTTTATTTAGTATGCGGGATCCATCTAGTAGATTGATGAAGTTTAGACTAATTTTAGAAGAATACGATTTTATTGTGGAGTACTTGAAAGGGAAAAATAATTCAGCAGCGGACGCAATGTCACGTTTGCATATTACTTCACAGGAATTAAAAGAAATGAGTGAATGTGTAATGAATGTGATGACGCGCGCTCAATCAGCAAGGTTGCAGAAACAGCAACAAGCGCAGCAATTTGATACTACAGGTATTTCTCACGGCAGTCGGCCTGATCAACCGAGAGTTGTGGAGATAATTACCAAACCTAAATATTTTACTGAGCTACGTTTCATAAGTGAAATGGAATTAAAACGATTTCGTAAACATAATGAGATAAAAATATATGAAAATAAAACATTAAGTTATGTACCAATAAAAAATACAATCTTTATAAATCCAGCGTCTCGATCGCAACTGTCGCCAGGCGAATTTGCGAGAGACTTGGAAAATATTTGTAAAAAATGTGAAGTAAATGAAATATATTTTTTAAAGAATAAAAATAATTATGTTTTTATAGAACAATTAGCAAGTGAGATAAAGACACTTAGCAAATGGTCCGGACCACGATTATGTGTTTTAAAAGATGTAGAACGAATAGAGAATAAAGATGACAAACGTGTAATAATAAATGATTTTCATATTTTGCCCACTAGCGGTCACGCAGGCATAAGAAGAATGATAAATAATATTAAAAAATATTATTTTTGGACAGGTACAAGTTGATGTAACGGAATTTGTGAAAAGATGCGACAAATGTCAGAAACAAAAACATTCCACGCATCACACTAAAGAACCCATGGTCATAACTACAACTGCAACGTCAGCATTTGATAAAATCTTTTTAGATTTAGTTGGACCATTACAAAGAGATTACAATAATTATACTTATATATTGACTATACAATGCGAACTGAGTAAGTACGTAGAGGCATATCCCTTGTTGTCTAAACATTCGAGTGAGGTAGCTAGGAACTTTGTTAATAATTTTATCCTTAGATATGGAGTTCCACGGAGCATTGCAACCGATATGGGCTCAGAATTCTTATCAGCTACAATGACAGAGGTATGTTCACTTTTGCATATAAGACAATTACAGTCTACAGCGTACCATCACCAGAGTATTGGAGCATTGGAGAACTCACACAAACATTTGGGTAATTATTTAAGAATTTATACAGAAAATCATTCAGACGCTTGGAGCACATGGCTTCCTTTTTGGTGTTTTTCCTATAACACGTCAGTACACA
The DNA here is from genome assembly GCA_949125135.1 of Alcis repandata. NCBI lineage: Eukaryota > Metazoa > Arthropoda > Insecta > Lepidoptera > Geometridae > Alcis > Alcis repandata. Next base: position 3,993,973 of record OX421252.1, read on the forward strand.
CAGAAACAAAATATACACCATTTGAGCTTATCTTTGGAAAAAAGTGCATATTACCATCAAATTTAGATTCAGGGAAAATCGACCCAATATATAATTTTGACAGTTATCCATTAGAATTAAAATACAGAATCCAAACGTCACAGAAAGAGGCAAGAGAAAATTTAATTACTAGTAAAAATATCAGAAAACTTCGATATGATCGAAATGTAAATCCAAAATCATTTAAAGCAAACGATTTAATTTTGTTAAAAAATGAAACAGGAAATAAATTTGAGAGCATATATACAGGACCATATACAGTAATTAGAGAATGTTCACCAAATGTTGAAATTTTAAAAAACAATAAAGTGTACACGGTGCACAAAAATTGGACTAAGATCTATATACCACCACTATCTTAAATGTTAATTTTAAGTAAAATGAAACTAAATATAAGTAGAGTTAGAAAATGTATACCTACTAGAAAGTAAGACGATATAAAATATAATGTTTAATCAATATGTAATCATGTAACCTTTTTTATTTTTTAGTACTAACTTTTGTAATATGCGTAAGATAATTTTGTTTAAAAAAAAAAATAAACTAACATTTATTTTATTTTTCTAATAACGGTAAAAATGAGATGTAGTAGTAACTAAGTACTTAGAGTTAGTTTATATAAAGGAGTGTTTAATCCAAATATAGAGAGTTATCATTTAGACTTCAGTGGTTTCACTCGCCTCCGATCCCATCCTTACAAAGGTCTTTATTCAATTAAATTAAAGGAAGGTTTTAGATTGAAATTTTCAAAGTGTACTTTCGCTAATAATTCTGCCAAATATTTAGGTCATGTAATAGAAAATAATTCAATCAGACCTTTGAAAGATTATTTAACCGCTGTCAAAAATTTCCCAATTCCACAAACAAGGAAAAATGTACGCCAGTTCCTAGGAAAAATAAATTTTCATCATAAATTTGTACCAAACAGTGCTATTATCCTGGACCCATTACACAATTTACTAAGAAAAGATGTGAAATTTATATGGTCAGAAGAATGTCAAAAATCATTTGAAAAAATTAAATCATTGCTGTGTTCTAAACCAATTCTGAAAATCTTTGACCCAGAACTACCAATAAACATATACACGGATGCTAGCATACAAGGCTTGGGAGCAGTGTTGAAACAACAAGATAAAAATGGAGAGCATAGACCGGTTGCCAACTTTTCAAGAAAATTAACTGAAACTCAGAAGAAGAAAAAGGCAATATATTTAGAATGTTTGGCCATAAAAGAAGCTGTGAAATATTGGCAACACTGGTTAATGGGGAAAGAATTTATGGTATATTCTGATCACAAACCACTCGAAAACTTAAATATCAAGGCTAGAACTGATGAGGAATTAGGTGACTTGACATATTACTTATCACAATATAATTTTAAAATAAAATATAACCCCGGAAAATTAAATCAAGAAGCTGACTGTTTAAGCAGAAATCCTGTTCTAGAACCTCACGAAAATGCTGAAGATTTTTTAAAAGTAGTTAATTTAATAAACTTAAAAGACATAAAAAGTGATCAAAGCGGAAACCAAGACTTACAAAATAACAAAACCAAAATGAAATTGGAGAATGATATTTACTACAAAAATAATAAAGGAAGGAAAAATTGTACTAACAGAAGAATTTAGCAAAATCATTATAAAAAGAATTCATGAGACATACTTCCACTTGGGTATAACTCAACTGACAAATAAATTAACACCATTCTACACAGCAAAGAATATTACCAAGAACATTAAACAAATTTGTAATGAATGTGAAATTTGTAATAAGAACAAGTCAAGGAGGAAGTCAAAATATGGATTAATGTCACATTTGGGCCCGGCAACACATCCATTTGAAATAGTGTCCATTGATACCATTGGGGGTTTTGGAGGATCTCGATCTACAAAAAAATACTTGCATCTTCTAGTTGATCATTTTACAAGATATGCATATATAATAACATCTAAACATCAAACATCCAATGATTTCATTAAGCTAATAAATAATGTCACAGAGAGCTACAACATAGATATAGTATTAACAGATCAATACCCCGGCATTAACTCCAAAGAATTTAAGGATTACATTAAGAACAAGAATATAAAAATTATATTTACAGCGGTTGATACACCATTTTCAAACGGGCTCAATGAACGTCTAAACCAAACTTTGGTTAATAAGATAAGATGTAAAATAAATGAAAACAAAAATAAAATTGCATGGTCGACTATTGCACATAAATGTGTGGAAAAATATAATGAAACAGAACACACAGTCACAAAGTATGCTCCAAAGTACCTATTAGAAGGCGAAAATGTGAATATTCTGCCATTAGAATTAAAATCAGGATATACAAATGAAGATTTACAACAAGATAGAGACCAGGCATATAAGAATACAATAAAATCACATAATTATAACAAAAAATGGTTCGATCAACATCGAGAAGAATATGAATTCAAAGAGGGTGACAGAGTCTATGTGGAAAACGGAAATCGACTTAACAGGAAGAAAATGGATGAATTGAGGATTGGACCTTTCACAATATTGAAGAAGATTTCAAACACTATTTATGAAGTTGATACTGGACACAAAAAGAAAGAATCTAATCTCTATCACATCACCAAATTAACTCCAGCATTGTATAATTAAACAATTACGTGCATTATCATTTGTAATTGTTTCTCTGAGGGGAGATGTAAAGAAAACCGTACATACTTCGCTTTTCTTTAGATTACCGCTATTTAAAAACTGACAGCTGCTGTTGACAAGCTGTGATTTAAAGATCGAAACAACTATGACAGTGACAGATCCAAAGGTAACCAAAAAGGATATCAAGATTTAAAGTTGTTCGACTACGGCATAATGGCACATTCAAGCGGAACGAGATGGCATTCATACTTATAAGTCTTTTGCCTTAGTAAAAGCAGGATAGAGACTTTTTCTGAGTCTGGCGCGAAATAAAAGTTTGGGTACTACAGTACCCACGGTGCTTCTACGGACTTTTCGATTTTGGGTACTGTAGTACCCAAAATTACAACGAAGACTTTTTGTAAAAGAGTAATTAAAGGACATTAAATGTTGTTTCTCTTGTTTTTACAGGTAATTGATTAATCTGTATTTTGTGAGATGTAATTTGTTTGTTTGTTTGCATTTGGTGAAAATAAAACTCTTGTTTTTACAGAGCAACACATAAGTTTTTATTTATCAAGAATATCCAAGAGTAGGAAGAAATAGCATTATTATATATATATTATAGCTACGTGTGTGACGGGCTTAATACTAGAACTAGAGTATGCATTTTGTCAAATTTTGAATTTCGAATTCAAAACAAAAGTTAAAAAAATACAATGACGGGGAATTCAAAGTAACGTCAAGGAATGTAACGTCATGCAATCCGCTAAAATACATATATATATGTAACGAGGAGGCCCAGGCGGCACGCGTCGGCGCACCGCAGCGCAGCGCTCGAGGGGCGCGGCGCGTCTCGACGGCGTCTCGGGGGTCGGCCCGCCCCGGCCCCGCCCGCCCCGGCCCCTGACGACTCGGAGCCGGCGCCGCGCCGCCGCACTATGGGACGAGACGGTGCGTTCCATCTCATAAATCAATAACTTTTTTGTTTCTTGACATTTTGAATTGAAATTTTGTATATCTATTCTTGGATATCTTTAAAGCGTACCTACTCATAATAATTATCTGAAAACATCACGCCATAATTTTGAAATGCCAAAACAAAACGTTTCGGAGGGACGCACTACCGGGGATAGAAGCTGTTATCTATCTCTGATCTTAGATAGGCTTGTTCACTTTTTGTTATTGAGACGGCAGTAACAGATAGATAGAAGTTAACTGTTTATCTTGGATAGCTATCTACATTTAACTGTTGGTAGATTATTGAGACCGGCAGTAAGACATTCGAAAATTAAAACACCTCTACTGTACTAACCATATTTATTTATTTAAAAAAATGCAAAAAAATAAAATTGAAATATTCATTCTTAAATTAATTTAAAAACAGCTTAACATAAAAATACACAAGGAAAGTAATATTTGTTTTTTTGTTGCTTACTTTAGGTTAAATTTAAATTATTAATAAGTTAAAAACTACATAGGTAATTACAACATATTAAACTATAAAAATACTTGTGATCACTTGTTATACTATAAGCTCTTTAGCTTCGTCAACTAATTCTTTCGGCATCATAAAACTTGCTCTATTTAGGCTAGATATATAGGGATCAGAAGTATATAACAATATGTGCAGAATGTCTTCCATTGTCGCTGACCTGGAACACTTCCGAGCGTGATGCAGCCTATATTTCTTATAGTCTTTATTTCGAGCTTCTTGAGCATCTTCAGATAATTGACCTATTGGCAAAACTGCGAAATGCTCGATTATTTTGGCACCATGTATAAGAATTTTGTGGACTGAAGATGGCATATAGTACCAGCTATATTTACTAACATACAACTGTGCAGTCCCCAGTGTATATTCACCAAATTTTATTGCGTCTACAGAAAGTCCCGATGACATCGTCGGGTCAATGGTAAACTCGCCAATCTGCCATTTTGGCACTTTTGAGATAAATATGGCAAAAAATGTGTTTCCTTTCAAAGAATACTGTGGCAAAGAGTTGTATCTGTAGCTCCATGGGTCGGAGAGTTATAGCAATTATCTTTATTGCCTATCTGCACAATTTCGGAATTTCGCATTAGTAAACTATTCTATGTGAACATTGAGCAGTTTACTCTAACGCAACTGCCATTAAATATTAAATAAATGCATCAGTCAAATAGCCTAAGTGGTAGATGTATTAGTTTACCGTCACCTATAATTTCACAATTTTCACAAGAGCACAGTCATTAACTCGCCAATCTGGTAGTTTCATTGTTTTACCATAGCCAAATAAGGATATAAACCGAAAGTTGACCAAAGTAAAGAAGCCAATCTGGCATGTTTGTTACTTTACACTGGTTGGTTACGACGTCAGAATAACGCCCAAGAGCTCTAGATTGTCAGCTGTTGGAATGGACACATCACGGAAAGTAGGAGCCAGTTGAAATGGGCTCCTCTTTGCGGAGAACAGACACGCCTGAGTCTTAGTCGCATTAAACTTGATCAGATTGGCATCACCCCAATCTGAGACAGCCTTAAGGGACAAGTTCATGCGCTCGACCATGGCCTCTCTCAGAGTCTGGATTTGAGGACCACTGGACCGTGCGTTAGAAATGTAGCTCTCTACGACAGTGCTGTCGTCTGCATACCCAAAAATACCGGGCTTTAGCAGATCGTTAATGTGCAGCAGGAAGAGTGTCGCAGAGAGCACCGACCCCTGGGGAACACCGGCAAATATCCATTCGATCGGACGAGCAGCCATCAATGACTACTCGAATCGATCGATCCCGCAAGAAGCCCGAAATCCACGCAACAAGACCAGTGGCCAAACCATACGAGGAAAGCTTACTTATAAGGCCATCGTGCCAAACCCTGTCGAAAGCCTTCGAGATGTCTAAGGAAACGGCGAGCGCCTCTCCATGCTTCTCGATGACCTCACTCCAGATGTACGTGGCGTACGCTAGAAGAGCACCAGTGGACCGGTTTCGGCAGAATCCGTATTGTCGGTCACTGAGAAGGTCATTTGCTTCTAGGTACGCCAGGAGCCTGTTGTTAAGGACACGTTCCATAGTTTTACAAAGTATGGACGTGACCGAGATAGGCCTGTAGTTGGCAGGGTCGGCACGACTACCTTTTTTAGGCACAGGTTGCACGTTAGCAAGCTTCCACGACTTCGGCACTTTACCAGCTTCAAGAGAGAGACGAAAGAGGCGTGTCAGCACAGGAGACAATTCAGGCGCACACGTCTTGAGTACTATGGCTGGAATACCGTCTGGACCGCTGGCTTTGTTCACATCGAGATCGCGTAGCGCTTTGCGCACCTCCACTTGACGAATGCGAAATTCAGACATAAATGTCGAGCTATTCGATGGAGTAGGGGGTGTCGCGCTACCAGCATTTAAACGCGAAGCCTCCGCAAACAGAGAAGCAAACAAGTTTGCCTTCTGTTCAGCGGTGTGAGCCAGCGTCCCATCAGGCTTCAGCAGTGGAGGTAGTGAGGGGCGGCAGAAGTTCGCTTCGACCGATTTAGCTAGGGACCAAAACGCTTTACTACCCGCTGAAGCCAGTTTGTTCCCTATTCGGCTAATGTGGTCAAAACGAGCCCTCTGTAATACCTTTTTGCAAGACTTGGCAGCTGCGTTAAACGCTCTCTTCTTTTGACGGATATCCCTCGCTTTGCGGTGTCGAGCATCAACCCAGGCAAGGAAAGCCTCCTGTTTGCCACAGCGAGGGCCAAACCATGGGCGAGCTTTGCCGGCTAATGGTACGTCAGAAAATGGAATAAAATACTCCATTGCAAACGCAACACATCAGTTACGGCATCCGCGCAGGTTGAGGGGTCGTCCGAAGAGAAGCATACAGGCTGCCAAGGATAAGACGCAAAGAAAACTCGCATCTCATCCCAATCTGCTGACCTGTATCGCCACACCCGCCGACTGCCTCTAGGGCTGGGATCAGGCGGGAAGTAGACAGATACAGATTTCACCAGAAAGTGGTCGGACTTCCCTAACGGGGAAGAGACCGACACCGAGTATCGGTCCGGATCAGTTGTCAGCAGAAGGTCCAAGCAATAAGGCGTATGAGACTCAACGTCAGGTACCCGTGTCGCCTCCCGAACCAGCTGGGTGAGATCTAACGCTAAAGCAAGCTTTCGCGTCTCTAACCCAGCATGGTTAGTGTCCTGGTGTGGGTAGATTAAAATAAATAATATAATTATCAAAAAGACAGTAGGTACAGAAGACAACATAGAATTCAACTTTCGCTGTCTCTACTTATAACGTCAAATTCAAGTTATAATTTTTTATCAAGTGATTGCAATGTCGTAATAATAGATAAGAAAAAAAGAAATAAATGATTGAATAATAATAATTAAATTGGTTTTTTTTTATTGACAGTGCCATCTGCGAGTATTTCCTTTAAACTAAAAAATAAATTTTCTAATCCAGTTATAAATGACGAACTTTTGTGGTAAAAACTAATGTTTGAATCAACTTGAAAACCAGGAATTACCGAAGCATATAGTTATTGCAGACTAATTTGAGTAAAAAAATATTAAACATAATTGCAATTTGGGTAGTTTATGCTCAATTTTAGAAAAAAAAAAATCATCAAACCACCGTAAACTAAGTTAACTACCATATTGATTAGTTTACCTGTGCCAGTTTAACACGTACTCTAATAAATTGACCAAGGTAAAGACTCCAATCTGATTTATCTTAGTTAATAATAATATCTTTATTGTTTTATTATGTTAATCCTAAAGTCCTAAGCCTATATATAAGATGTACTCACTCACTTGAATACTAACAGCATCCCCAGACGAATAAGAACTCAATTTGTGTGTGTTCAATTTGTTTTCGCGTTTTCCCAACAATTACTCTTTTGCAGTTTGGCGAGTTGACCATTGACCCGACGACATGGTTTGCAGAATGACGTATAATCTCTTGATTAACTCTTCATCGATACCCGTGATTTCTGCAGAGCATTGATAGTTTGGAGACTCCTTTCCCAATAGTCCTATTATAGTCATATTATAGGAAAAAATGGGACCCAGTAGTCGGCCACCTCATTATTTAATTATTCTTAAGAAAAACACGATACTTTTTCATTGATTACAATGCCAAAATTCTTAGTTAATGTAAATTTTAATACAACGTGTCCTAAAACTAACAAAAAAATGGAATGAATTACCTTTTTTGCGAACGCTTCCCACTAATAGTAGGGGAGCCCAAGCGGGGATTTCGTGTTGTGCTAAAGCGCGGCAGATTGATATACAGGGGGATACCTTGTACCCGGTTAAGTACCTCCACCAAACATGAGGCCCAAATATAAGGCCGCCCGTGAAGGATGCAGGATCAGATTAGTAAAAAAAAATTGACCATCAGAAATTCTCGAGCGCGTCAGATTAAGGTAGGGTAGAGTTAATTACATCCTAAAAAATGTATATTCCACTAATCTGACAATTTGAGAGTGACGTAAAGAAAGGGGAGGGCAGCAAAGTTGTAAAAAAAAAACGTCATCTCGACATTCTCAAGCGTAGCTAATTTTTATTTATTTTAAAGGAAATAATTCAAGAATAACGAATAATATATAATCTGATGATTTCCGCAAGCCGAAATAACAAAAATTCGTCGATAAAGTTATATGCGTGGAGCTGCGTGATGCCTACATTTCCTTCTCCGGCTCTCCGCGTTTCTATTACTCTCTCACTCCGTCCCCACTCTGGTTTCTGCTGCCATGACGCCATCACAGCTGATCATAAAGACTCGTTCGTGGCATACTGTTTACAATGTGTTTCCAACGTTTTGGCTTTTTTTTTGCTAAATATTGGAATATTATATATGTGTGTCGGCGCTCTGAGCCAATCTTTATTTAGAGTGGTAAAGAAATGTAACTGACAGTGACAGCTGCTGAGCTGCTGACGTTTACCACTCTGGCACGACTACGATCCGTAAGGCGGGAAACGATACTTTGGGAATCTCGAGCAGAGCCACAAGGGCAAGGGTTGATATTGCTATTTGATACGTAGAAAGCTGATTACAATAGTTGCAATTACATCTGGAATTACAGTGGTGGCCATAGAATCTTATTGTATCGTGTACCTATGCGCATTACGTGATCGGCGGAGTGCCTGTTTGAGTTGTATTGTGAATACTTGGAATATCCATTGGAGATCATAGTAGAACGGATCATTGTAACATTAATGTACTGACATCATTCAAGATTATAATCTACGTGTGTTGCAAGTAATGGTTTTATTCCTCTCGCCCGATTATCCACGCCTGTTTGTCTAATAGAACCTAACTACATGCCCACATTATGAACAGAACCGCTTGACAATACCTAACTTCTGATAATTGGCAACACCTCAACCTAAGAGTGCCTTTATCAGAAGTGGGATACGAAGGGCAAAGATCAGAGGATAAAACCAGCAGCTACAAAACATCGCCATGCTAAACTTTTTGCTACATGTAAAGTCGTCGAGATTTTTGGCTAGCACTTAACCTCAAAACTACAAACAACAGAATATGAAAGGAGCAGAATATGAAAGTACAGAAGCCGATGTTTGAAAAATTTACATGGTGACGGAGATTTCAATATCAATAACTGATAGGAAGAACGATAGTAAATTTGAGGTCAAGGAACTTGACAATGTTGTCAGTGTCAACCCTTCCACGGGTAGGTACTTGTGATACCCATGAACTATTAGTGAATCGTCCAGTGAACTATCAGGAGGCCGTGATGGCGTTAAGACATGTAGATCGATTCTAGGTCTCTTTCTAGATCAAATCCAGTTGAAACACTCTCAGTAGCCGCTCTGATCCTGAGACAGAACAAACAACAAAACAAAAGAAAAAAAAATTGCAAAGAAGGCAATAGAACTGATCTAATTTGATCCTGAGATGCTGGAGCAGAAGTATAAAGTGATGAGAAAATATTACTGCCAAATAGAAGACATCCAACCAAGCGTTGATGTCAATAAGTTTAGATAAAGCGAGACTAACAAAGAACGCAATGCAACTGATCTTATTTGATCCGGAGATGCCGGAGCAGAAGTATAAAGATTTGAGAAGATATTACTGCTGCATAGAAGACAGCGAACCAAACGTTGGTGTCAATGAGTCTAGATAAAGCAAGACTAATTACTGAGCTTGTGCGCAGAAAGACATGACATGTTGCAAAAGTGTGTCCAGATGGACACGGAGAGATCGACCGAGCAGCGGCTTGTAAAGGTTCACTCCGTGAACTTAGACCATCCTCATGTTGCTTGAACACAATATCCGGTGAGCTTGTTCCTTTACTGTCTTTGATTGTTGGTCACATATGTGAAATTGTGAATGTAATGATCAATAGAATCATTCTAGTTTGTTCATATTAAGAGATGATGATGATGATCAGTAGAATTGTTGGAGCTGGTTCACATATGCGAGCATAATCATTAGATAATTTGTTCTACTGAATATTTGTTTTATGTGTAAACCCTGTGTACTGTCTGTGGTCATTCTCATATTAACTGCATGCTGGCCTTTTTTTGGGAATAGTGACTGTGTTGTGTAGAGGCCGACAATACTGGCTGGGGAGCAACGGATGTCCCCATGTACGATATTGATGTGTGCAGCTAGTGGGAGGTCTAAGGAGCTGGCTTATGCAGGTCAATGTTCCGGATCAGACCACTAGGCTGGTTTGGGGTGGCATTTGGAGAGCTGGTCGAAGGGACGCTTATGGGTTGTCCGGTCCATGTCATCATGAGAAATGATGACTGGTCGAAAGGACGCCTGGGTCGAGTTGTCCGGTCCATGTCATCATGAGAAATGATGACTGGTCGAAAGGACGCTCATTGGTTGTCCGGTCCATGTCATCATGAGAAATGATGACTGGTCGAAGGGACGCCTGAGTACAGTTGTCCGGTCCAGTGTTTGTGGTTGTAACTTGTATGTGGAAAGGTTCTATTCGGTGGGTGACAAATAGAGATGTGTCAGTGATGGACGAGCTTCCATAGAATAGTTTACCAGGTGTGTTTTGTCTTTGCAGATCAAATGGAAGATTAACACTGGATAAGTGTTGACGAGCTTGGTGGAGTATCAGAGATGCTATGGAGAAGCAGTTGCATGAAGACTTGCTGGGTTCAGAGATGCTATGGAGAGGGATTGCTGGAAGACCACGAGAAGAAGGCGCACGAGGACGTGCGATAGTCAGGAGAGGCCGTGTCGGCGCTCTGAGCCAATCTTTATTTAGAGTGGTAAAGAAATGTAACTGACAGTGACAGCTGCTGAGCTGCTGACGTTTACCACTCTGGCACGACTACGATCCGTAAGGCGGGAAACGATACTTTGGGAATCTCGAGCAGAGCCACAAGGGCAAGGGTTGATATTGCTATTTGATACGTAGAAAGCTGATTACAATAGTTGCAATTACATCTGGAATTACAGTGGTGGCCATAGAATCTTATTGTATCGTGTACCTATGCGCATTACGTGATCGGCGGAGTGCCTGTTTGAGTTGTATTGTGAATACTTGGAATATCCATTGGAGATCATAGTAGAACGGATCATTGTAACATTAATGTACTGACATCATTCAAGATTATAATCTACGTGTGTTGCAAGTAATGGTTTTATTCCTCTCGCCCGATTATCCACGCCTGTTTGTCTAATAGAACCTAACTACATGCCCACATTATGAACAGAACCGCTTGACAATACCTAACTTCTGATAATTGGCAACACCTCAACCTAAGAGTGCCTTTATGTGAATTAAAGTTTATAAATATTTAATATGAATGATATTAATTTAAAATGTGTATTTTGCGGTGAAAGTACCTTACAAAAAACAATTAAATTTACAGTAGAAACATTAAAAAATGTGTAAATATTTTGGAATATCGTCGGAGCAAGCCGGTTTTCCGAAAATCTCGAGGAACATATTTTGATAACCTATTTTTTGGAATAACTTTTAAACGGCTTTATCGATCAACTTCAAAAACTAATCCGCTCTTGAGCTTAAAAAACCACGTCGATCGCCACCAAGCTGGTCAAAATCGGTTGATTCGTTCGAGAGATATTGTGAACGAAAGAAACCCGAAAAAGTGTTTTTTCGGGATTACTCCGAAATTTTTGGTTCGATCAATTAAAACTTACTTATGAGGATGATAAAACTGCGTCGAATGCCGCCAACTGCGTGAAAATTGCTTGATCCATTCAAAAGTTATTGCGGTTTGAAAATTCCAAAAATAGTGTTCTATGAAACTTCTATCAGACTTTTGAGCTGGAAGAGCTCAAATGCATAGAAATATTATTTCTTTGAACTCAGCCAGCTCCAAACATCACATAAAATATATTTTGAGCTCAAAAAGTACAATTTTAAGCGCCCAGGAATGGAATTAGCGGGAAGTTGCAGGGATGGCCTTTAGGGTGAACCGTTTTTCTATTTTTTTTTGTCAGATCAGGCGAATCCCTCTAGATAATCGTCAGATTATGAAACAGTACGTTTAGTACATAAAGATGAACCATAATTATGTATCTTCATCTGACGCGCTTGAGTATTTCAAAATGGCGAATTTTTTTTGCACATTATGAAAATGGCCGCGAGTTTGCGTCCCATCGAAATCGTCAGATTAGTGAATGAGAGCTTTTTTTTGGTGCACTTAACACTCCCATAGAAAATCTGACGCGCTCGATTAATTTTATTTTTTTTTCATTTTCAACCCTTGCATACAACCACCCGCATCATGCAAACGATCAGATTAACATACGTACAAAGAATTAAAGATACATAGGGCATTGATGCTATCAATATCTGACGCGCTCGAAGATGTCCATGCAACAGTTTTTTTTTACATATTTAAAAATCTATAGCCGCTTCCCCCAGCGATGAAAAGGTATATAGCACTTAACATTTTTTTCTTCTTATTATCTAAGCTTTGCAACCCAATAAGTCTCTATGACGCTCGAAGACATCCCCATTTAGCATCGTGGGCTCCCCTACTATAACAAAAAAATGGCGCGAACACCGTGTGTCGCCTCCTCAGCTGACGACGACGTCGAAACAGATTCATTTTTAATGTGCTTCGCAGCCACTTAGCTAATATGTTTGGAATTAATTCTACCAATGAGAAATCATAGAACCAATTTAAAATAATTTGATTGGTTAGTTTCTATTATAGCGCTATTTCTAACGGTTTTAAACCGAAAAAGGCTGAGTACTGGTGCAGGGCCGACTACTAGTGCCCGTACCCTATCTGGATTCTGGATGCCTTTTGAACTTTCTTTCTATCAATTTTTTTGCTAATTTAATTTGCAACTTTAATGTTTTGTAGCAGGTACGTTCTGGAACTGGGTTATAATTTTGATTTATAGGTAGGTAGGTAGATGATAAAAAATGTCGATTTTCGGACGTTAATATCAAAATAACTAATAGATTAAGATTTCTATAAATGTGAGTGGTTGACCAAAAAGGGACCTCAAGGGAAAATAATTGATTTCCAGTAAATCGCGTTTGAAATTTCAAAACCAAAACCTTTCCAAAACTGCCTCGGCTCACAAAAAAAATAAAAAAACACTACGGCACCTAAAAATATTCAGGTTAGACCGAAACAAAGCTAAAAAAGACCACAGATTAAAAAATTCAAAAAAAATAAATAACGGTTTCCTATCCCTCCAGGTCCCTTTTTGGTCAACCACTCACAAATACTCTTTTTACAAACAGAGTAAGCCTCCTTAGCTTTAAAACTTTTCCTTAACTTCTAAATTGAAAACATCTGAACGAGACGTCAAAATGGTCAAAATTTGAAGTCACAAAGGAAAATTTGTACCTTCGGAGACCACGGTGCTGGAGAACAGGAGACCTTAAGGTACGGACAGACGTGCTCAATTGCCATTTTAGAAGCAATCCTATTTATAAAATCACATCATCTTAATAATTCTATCATTTTAACAGATTCTAAAAGCTGCCTCCAAGCTATACTTTCCAACCCATTCCGATCAAAAACCAGATTCCCTATAATTCTTAAAATAAGAGAAGCCTTATTAGAATGCCACTCCGCCGACATCAACATTGTTTTAGCATGGATTCCTGGTCATTCAGGTATCCTTGGCAACGAATTTGCTGACTCTCATGCGAAGACAGCTTCACTAACAGGCTCTCTTGACTACTCCCAGATATTCTCCCATGACATGTGCACTACCCTAAAACCTATACTTCACAAATGTTGGTCACAAAAATGGCAAGTTTCAAAAACCATAAAAGGTAAATTCTATGGTGAACTTCAACCTGACATTCCCCATAAACCCTGGTTTTCTAAATTTCAAAAGGCAGACAAAGTGACCACTTCAACAATATGTCGCTTGAGACTAAATCATTCCTGCACACCTGTTTTCTTGGCCAAACTTACGATTAGGGATAGTTCCCTTTGTGAGTGCGGTTTGGATGAGGGAAATGTGGACCATATTTTCTTTGATTGTCCCTTAATGTTGTGCTCTTTGTACGATATAATACCTCCTGAAATCCCCCGTCCTACTTCCTTTAAATGTCTCCTTTCCCTAGTATTTTCCCCATTTATAAATATATTGTGTAATTTTATTAGGATAAATAAAATTAAGTTATAATTTCTAGACACGGCATCCACAAGCACTTAAGTCAGTTTTTTCTCAAAATGCTAAAAACTAGCAGGGCTTTGCTTTTTGCGTTATCCGTCGACGGGAATAAGCAACTAAGTCACAGGGCTTTAATACACGAGGTGACAGTCTTACGCACCATACAACTTATGTTATTGGAACCCTTTCAGCGCCGGTTAATAGCACTTAAGTCGACTTAAGTTGTTTTGATCGAAGCAGTTATGACTGTCGTTTTGACTTCATTCATCTGTCTTAAGTGGTCTGGTTCATACATGATGTTCAAGTACCCTCTTTTTTTAAGCATTTTAAAATATTGTAAGAATTTTACTACACAAAAATGTGAAGTGCCTCTTGAAGATTTTGTTTTGAACCAGCATTATAGTTTATTCTGTCCTCTGCTGTAGATGTGTTGTGCGATTTGTGAATAAGTTATTATGGAATCGAGGGGAAGAAAGTTACTGAAACTTGTTCTAAATAAAAAAAAATCTAGTACTAGTGACCAAGATGCTACTACTACAACTGTGCAAGCAAGGACGTCTGGGATGCAGGAGCCACAAAACGAACCTTTCTCTGACGTTGACTATATGGCTAATCAAAATAAATCACCATCAAGTCCCAGTCTGCTAACAGAAAATAACGATCAACTAAATAGAGTAACAGGTGATCAATGTATATTAATTGATCCTGAACCATGCACATCTGGAACACAGACACATACGACACCTATTAACGAAATACCAAGTGACTTTTCTAGTGATGACTCTGTGGCTGACCCAACATACTCTGTGCCCGACCATCACGGTCCAAGCACTAACCTACCTGCAGAAGATGAAGAACTGCCACAAATACTGGAACAAGGATCAGTACACATTCGAAAAAGGAAACGAGCAAATAAGTTGAAACGAAATCTTGGTCTTTCGTATGTGACGGCTTCAGGAAAAAATATAAAAGAACGCAAAATGCAAGAGTTACCCATATGTCGTAATAAATGCCGAGAAAAGATAAGTGATGTGCAACGTGCTGTTATTCATAAAGAATTTTGGAATCTTGGTTCATATGATTTAAGAGCAGCCTTTGTTTCATCTCTGATCACCATCCAGGAAAAACAAACAGAACGACGACGTGTCGCGGATCCTGAACGGCAGAAATTTAGACAGTGTACCTACAGCTATCATTTAGACATTAACAGTGACAAGATATCCGTTTGTCAAGGTTGTTTTTTGAAAACCTTGTCAATAACCGACAATTTTGTAAAACTGATAGGTTTAAAGAAACGAAGCACTTCACGTGGAATAATACAACCAGACAAACGTGGAAAGAGAACCCCAACAAATAAACATTCCGAACAAAAAATCCTTGAAGTCATTAGTCATATTAACTCGTTCCCGTTATATGAGAGTCACTACACGAGACGAAGAAGTAGCCGGAAGTATTTACCATCACATTTAACTATTTCAACCATGTACTCTCTGTATAAGGCGTCTCATGAAAACCCCGTCAGTGACAAAATTTATCGGAGAGAGTTTCATAAATTAAATCTCAGCTTCAAAAAACCAAAAGTAGATACCTACTTGCCACAACTGTGACGTCATTAAAATGAAGATAAGTGTTGCCGACGACGAAACTGTGAAATCAACCCTAGAAGCGGAACGTGAGTCACATTTGCTCGCAGCTGATATGGCCTACAATGAAAAAAAGTACGATAAAATGACTGCATCTTCAGATAAAACCATAAAGTGCCTTACTTTTGATCTCCAGCAGTGCCTACCTACTCCAGCTTTAGAGTCATCCGTAGCTTTTTATAAAAGGCAGCTTTGGACATTCAATCTTACCGTCCATGACAATGCAACGGGATTGTCTACCCATTACATGTGGCATGAATGTATCTCGGGTCGAGGTGCTAATCAAATAGCATCTTGCTTGTTCATTCATCTCAAAGGACTATCTCAGGATATTGCAGAAGTTATTTTGTATTCTGATACATGTGGAGGTCAGAATAAGAATACCCACGTGGCTGCAATGCTGACTTACCTAATGACACTGAAGCCCTCACTAAAAAAAATTCACCACAAATTTATGGTGCCAGGCCACACTCACATGGAAGTGGATTTAGATCACGCAATCATTGAAAAAAAAAAGAAAAAAACTTCTATTCAAGTGTTTCACCCCCACGATTGGATGCAATTAGTTAGGTCGAGCAGTAAAAAGTTTACTGTTCATGAGATGCAACAAGCGGAGTTTATGGACTTTGCGAGTTTGCTAAAGGGCCCACTAATCGCCCGAAAAAAAAACACCATGAACAACGTTTTCAAGTGGCATGATGTGAAATGGCTGTGCTACGAAGCGGACTTTGGCTTGATAAAATACAAAAACACACTTCTCAGAGATGACGATTTCAGTGTCATAAACTTTAAAAGGAACACACGAACTGGCGACACTATAAATCTAAATGTATCGCCTATTGCAACGAACCCAGTGCCCATAAGTGTCGAAAAAAAAAGAGATATCATTTCACTCTTACCTCTAGTCCCGGAATGCTTTCACAATTTTTATCAAAACTTAGTAACCGCTGCAGATGTTAGGAACGTTGACCTTGACTTGCATAGTTCCGAAGATAGTGAATTTTAATGTTTTGTTTATGTTTTTATGTTTGCACGAGTGATTAGGTTATTTTATTGTAGTTAGTTGTTGTACAGTTAAATTTAAGTAAACACAGTATGTGAGACTTTCAGGACATACTTATTTGTAAGTTTGTAAGAAACACTTAAGTCCTATGTCTTAACCTACATTAACCAAAAGTTGAGGCGGTCAAATAAACTTAAGTCAGATTATATTATGTACTAATAAACATAGGGCAATAAACTTTATTAAGAGTATAACTACTTCTTAAGTGAGTAATAATAAGTAATAAAAATATACCATCTCCATACTTTTTTTTTATACCAGTCGTTAAAAACATCGTCCTGTAAACTTTTCAAAATATTTGAATGTTGACTTAAGTGCTTATGGGTTTCGGGTCTAGATTTATTTCTTTACATGTCTAATAATATACTCTATACATTCCTATTAACTATGTGTCGGTTTTTTTATATATTTGTGTGTGTCTTTTATTTAGATTAAATGTTTTTTTTTTCAGTGGTGAAAGAGAACAATGGAGAAAATGCACTTCGAAGTGCAGTTTGAATCTAGTTTTACCTCGAGCGCTGCACCACAGCGCAGCGCTCGAGGGGCGCGGCGCGGCTCGACGGAGTCTCGGGGGTCAGCCCCGGCCTTTGACCAGTCGGAGCCGGCGCCGCGCCGTCGCCGTCGCCGCCGCCGCCGCTCGGGGGCGAGCGGCGGCGGCGGCTCCACCCCGGCCGCCCCGGCCTCGCCCGCCCTGGCCTATGACGAGTCGGAGCCGGCGCCGCGCCGTCGCCGTCGCCGCCGCCGCCGCTCGGGGGCGAGCGGCGGCGGCGGCTCCACCCCGGCCGCCCCGGCCTCGCCCGCCCTGGCCTATGACGAGTCGGAGCCGGCGCCGCGCCGTCGCCGTCGCCGCCGCCGCCGCTCGGGGGCGAGCGGCGGCGGCGGCGGCGGCGGGATCTTGTGCCGGGGGCACAAAGCGGCTCCCGCTGCACAAGCAGCTGCAGCTTAAGCAAAAATTATTCACGGATTTCGTCTCGGCCCAGCAGGAGGTGCTGGCGGAGCGAACGCAGCGCCGCAACGCGGGCCAGAGGGAGCGCGCGCCGCGTCGCGCAATATCATTCTCGTCAGAGAGCGACGAGCCGCCCTCCTGAGTCCGCACTCAGGCCCTGGCCACGGGACATTCGCCGATGCGAATATTCGCGCGGTGCGAACGGCGAAGCGTCTAGCGACTGAAATAAACTCATAGCAATGTACTTAGTAGGTACTTTGCTATGAGTTTATTTCAGTCGCATAGCAATGTACTTAGTACTCCTGACTCCGCACTCAGCCCTCCTCCTCCGGCAGCGACGCGCCGCCCTCCTGACTCCGCACTCAGCCCTCCTCCCAACCAAGGAAGCAACAATCCTTAATGCCATCCAACACAAACAGAGTAAATGCTTATGATATAATGAGAATCAGATCTAATTCTTTTCCCTCTAACACTGCCGATAAGAATAAACAATAACAATTAGATATCGGTAAACGGAAAACACAACCAACTTGTAACACTGAAGGTAAAGAAACAATAAAACAACACACTCCTCCAAGCCGACTGGTCCTCGTGGGGGAAAATGACCACGACCCTCTAAATATAAAACAATGTAACACTTACATGGAAAAGAAGAGTAAAGACTTTTACATCGCGACCCTGAACTGCCGATCCCTTAGAACACCAGAAAAACTTCAAGAACTAGAAATGGCAATACAAGAAATAAATTGGGATATAATTGGAATTAGTGAAATGAGAAGGTTTGGTGAAGGTATAAAAGACTATGGCAATTATATACTGCACCATATAGGGGAGACACCTGGTCTATATGGAGTCGGTTTCTTAATAAAAAGTAACCTTAGAAAAAATATAGAAGAAATAAAAGGAATCTCAGAACGAATTGCAATCCTTAACATAAGATTAACAATAAACAGAGGAAACGATGAAATATGGTCTATCATTCAGGCATATTCACCAACTGAATTAGACAAAAAGAAGACCAAATAAAAATCGACAAATTCTATGAAGATCTACGAAATACTATTGAAATAGCCCACAAAAACATTATAGTCATGGGCGATTTTAATGGCCAAATTGGATTACAAAACAACGGAGAAGAAAATACTATAGGAAGATACGGAATTGGCACAAGAAGTAAAGATTAGTAAATTTTGCAGTAGAAAACAAACTAAGTATTCTAAATAGCTTCTTTAAACAGAAACAATAAAAAAAATGCACATGGATCTCACCTAATGGGCTTTATAAGAACGAAATCGACTATATTATAATGTCTAACAACAGAAAGGTTTTTAAGGACATATCTAATAAAAATAATTTGAATTTTAACACAGATCACAGAATGGTTCGAGCAACTTTGGCTGGGGTACGTCTGAAGAAAAAGAGAAGATACCATAACAATAATACAGTTATTGAATATACAGGCGACACAGACTTACTCCTTGACAACCTACAGATATCATTAAATAATGGAAAATACGAGAAATGTACATCGGTAGAAGAAAAATATGACAGACTAATAAACGAACTGAAAACTGTAACAAGAGATACAAATAGAAGTAGTAAAAAAGAAACCTCCCTGGAAACTAAACAATTAATAGAATCAGTTATACTTAGTTTTGGAGTTGGTGCCAGTCAAAGTAAAATCAGCAAAACTGTCCCTGGCTGGCACCGACTCCAAATCTAACTGATTTTATTTTATCTTTAGTTGCCTTTTAATGATCTTTGATTTAAACTAATAAAAATTTTATTTTCTATTTTTTAGTTTAAGTTTGTAAGTCTTGAAGTCGGTTTTTGTTTTTTTTGAAAAATAATTTTATTTTTGAATTTTGAGTGGGAAGTAAGCAGTGACGGATCCACGATTTTGGCGTGACGAGCAAATCGCTATTCAACAATTTTAGTATCTAAGCAACTAACGCATTACGTAACTCAAATCATATTGGTATACACATTTACACAGGTATATACGTCGCCGAAATCCCAGATGTTTGCGATATAACTTTACAAGATTAGTGTCTAAAGGTTGCGTAGCGAAATGTACCAAGAGAGTAAGCCTCCTTAGCTTTCAAGAAAAATAAATCCTGAATAACTTCTAAATTGAAAACATCTGAACGAGACGTCAAAATGGTAAAAATTTGCTGGAGAGTAGAAGGAAAATTTGTACGTATTTGAAATTCGGAGACTGGAGACCAGGAGACCTTAAGGTACGGACAGACGTGCTCAATTGCCATTTTAGAAGCAATCCTATTTATAAAATCACATCATCTTAATAATTCTATCATTTTAACAGATTCTAAAAGCTGCCTCCAAGCTATACTTTCCAACCCATTCCGATCAAAAACCAGATTTCCTATAATTCTTAAAATAAGAGAAGCCTTATTAGAATGCCACTCCGCCGACATCAACATTGTTTTAGCATGGATTCCCGGTCATTCAGGTATCCTTGGCAACGAATTTGCTGACTCTCATGCGAAGACAGCTTCACTAACAGGCTCTCTTGATTACTCCCAGATATTCTCCCATGACATGTGCACTACCCTAAAACCTATACTTCACAAATGTTGGTCACAAAAATGGCAAGTTTCAAAAACCATAAAAGGTAAATTCTATGGTGAACTTCAACCTGACATTCCCCATAAACCCTGGTTTTCTAAATTTCAAAAGGCAGACAAAGTGACCACTTCAACAATATGTCGCTTGAGACTAAATCATTCCTGCACACCTGTTTTCTTGGCCAAACTTAGGATTAGGGATAGTTCCCTTTGTGAGTGCGGTTTGGATGAGGGAAATGTGGACCATATTTTCTTTGATTGTCCCTTAATGTTGTGCTCTTTGTACGATATAATACCTCCTGAAATCCCCCGTCCTACTTCCTTTAAATGTCTCCTTTCCCTAGTATTTTCCCCATTTATAAATATATTGTGTAATTTTATTAGGATAAATAAAATTAAGTTATAATTTATTTCTTTACATGTCTAATAATATACTCTATACATTCCTATTAATTATGTGTCGGTTTTTTTATATATTTGTGTGTCTTTTATTTAGATTAAATGTTTTTTTTTTTCAGTGAAGATGTACGAAGTTCTCTTCGAATCAAGATTTACCTCGAGCGCTGCACCACAGCGCAGCGCTCGAGGGGCGCGGCGCGGCTCGACGGAGTCTCGGGGGTCAGCCCCGGCCTTTGACCAGTCGGAGCCGGCGCCGCGCCGTCGCCGTCGCCGCCGCCGCCGCTCGGGGGCGAGCGGCGGCGGCGGCTCCACCCCGGCCGCCCCGGCCTCGCCCGCCCTGGCCTATGACGAGTCGGAGCCGGCGCCGCGCCGTCGCCGTCGCCGCCGCCGCCGCTCGGGGGCGAGCGGCGGCGGCGGCGGCGGCGGGATCTTGTGCCGGGGGCACAAAGCGGCTCCCGCTGCACAAGCAGCTGCAGCTTAAGCAAAAATTATTCACGGATTTCGTCTCGGCCCAGCAGGAGGTGCTGGCGGAGCGAACGCAGCGCCGCAACGCGGGCCAGAGGGAGCGCGCGCCGCGTCGCGCAATATCATTCTCGTCAGAGAGCGACGAGCCGCCCTCCTGAGTCCGCACTCAGGCCCTGGCCACGGGACATTCGCCGATGCGAATATTCGCGCGGTGCGAACGGCGAAGCGTCTAGCGACTGAAATAAACTCATAGCAATGTACTTAGTAGGTACTTTGCTATGAGTTTATTTCAGTCGCATAGCAATGTACTTAGTACTCCTGACTCCGCACTCAGCCCTCCTCCTCCGGCAGCGACGCGCCGCCCTCCTGACTCCGCACTCAGCCCTCCTCCCAACCAAGGAAGCAACAATCCTTAATGCCATCCAACACAAACAGAGTAAATGCTTATGATATAATGAGAATCAGATCTAATTCTTTTCCCTCTAACACTGCCGATAAGAATAAACAATAACAATTAGATATCGGTAAACGGAAAACACAACCAACTTGTAACACTGAAGGTAAAGAAACAATAAAACAACACACTCCTCCAAGCCGACTGGTCCTCGTGGGGGAAAATGACCACGACCCTCTAAATATAAAACAATGTAACACTTACATGGAAAAGAAGAGTAAAGACTTTTACATCGCGACCCTGAACTGCCGATCCCTTAGAACACCAGAAAAACTTCAAGAACTAGAAATGGCAATACAAGAAATAAATTGGGATATAATTGGAATTAGTGAAATGAGAAGGTTTGGTGAAGGTATAAAAGACTATGGCAATTATATACTGCACCATATAGGGGAGACACCTGGTCTATATGGAGTCGGTTTCTTAATAAAAAGTAACCTTAGAAAAAATATAGAAGAAATAAAAGGAATCTCAGAACGAATTGCAATCCTTAACATAAGATTAACAATAAACAGAGGAAACGATGAAATATGGTCTATCATTCAGGCATATTCACCAACTGAATTAGACAAAAAGAAGACCAAATAAAAATCGACAAATTCTATGAAGATCTACGAAATACTATTGAAATAGCCCACAAAAACATTATAGTCATGGGCGATTTTAATGGCCAAATTGGATTACAAAACAACGGAGAAGAAAATACTATAGGAAGATACGGAATTGGCACAAGAAGTAAAGATTAGTAAATTTTGCAGTAGAAAACAAACTAAGTATTCTAAATAGCTTCTTTAAAAAGAAACAATAAAAAAAATGGACATGGATCTCACCTAATGGGCTTTATAAGAACGTAATCGACTATATTATAATGTCTAACAACAGAAAGGTTTTTAAGGACATATCTAATAAAAATAATTTGAATTTTAACACAGATCACAGAATGGTTCGAGCAACTTTGGCTGGGGTACGTCTGAAGAAAAAGAGAAGATACCATAACAATAATACAGTTATTGAATATACAGGCGACACAGACTTACTCCTTGACAACCTACAGATATCATTAAATAATGGAAAATACGAGAAATGTACATCGGTAGAAGAAAAATATGACAGACTAATAAACGAACTGAAAACTGTAACAAGAGATACAAATAGAAGTAGTAAAAAAGAAACCTCCCTGGAAACTAAACAATTAATAGAATCAGTTATACTTAGTTTTGGAGTTGGTGCCAGTCAAAGTAAAATCAGCAAAACTGTCCCTGGCTGGCACCGACTCCAAATCTAACTGATTTTATTTTATCTTTAGTTGCCTTTTAATGATCTTTGATTTAAACTAATAAAAATTTTATTTTCTATTTTTTAGTTTAAGTTTGTAAGTCTTGAAGTCGGTTTTTGTTTTTTTTGAAAAATAATTTTATTTTTGAATTTTGAGTGGGAAGTAAGCAGTGACGGATCCACGATTTTGGCGTGACGAGCAAATCGCTATTCAACAATTTTAGTATCTAAGCAACTAACGCATTACGTAACTCAAATCATATTGGTATACACATTTACACAGGTATATACGTCGCCGAAATCCCAGATGTTTGCGATATAACTTTACAAGATTAGTGTCTAAAGGTTGCGTAGCGAAATGTACCAAGAGAGTAAGCCTCCTTAGCTTTCAAGAAAAATAAATCCTGAATAACTTCTAAATTGAAAACATCTGAACGAGACGTCAAAATGGTAAAAATTTGCTGGAGAGTAGAAGGAAAATTTGTACGTATTTGAAATTCGGAGACTGGAGACCAGGAGACCTTAAGGTACGGACAGACGTGCTCAATTGCCATTTTAGAAGCAATCCTATTTATAAAATCACATCATCTTAATAATTCTATCATTTTAACAGATTCTAAAAGCTGCCTCCAAGCTATACTTTCCAACCCATTCCGATCAAAAACCAGATTTCCTATAATTCTTAAAATAAGAGAAGCCTTATTAGAATGCCACTCCGCCGACATCAACATTGTTTTAGCATGGATTCCCGGTCATTCAGGTATCCTTGGCAACGAATTTGCTGACTCTCATGCGAAGACAGCTTCACTAACAGGCTCTCTTGATTACTCCCAGATATTCTCCCATGACATGTGCACTACCCTAAAACCTATACTTCACAAATGTTGGTCACAAAAATGGCAAGTTTCAAAAACCATAAAAGGTAAATTCTATGGTGAACTTCAACCTGACATTCCCCATAAACCCTGGTTTTCTAAATTTCAAAAGGCAGACAAAGTGACCACTTCAACAATATGTCGCTTGAGACTAAATCATTCCTGCACACCTGTTTTCTTGGCCAAACTTAGGATTAGGGATAGTTCCCTTTGTGAGTGCGGTTTGGATGAGGGAAATGTGGACCATATTTTCTTTGATTGTCCCTTAATGTTGTGCTCTTTGTACGATATAATACCTCCTGAAATCCCCCGTCCTACTTCCTTTAAATGTCTCCTTTCCCTAGTATTTTCCCCATTTATAAATATATTGTGTAATTTTATTAGGATAAATAAAATTAAATTATAATTTATTTCTTTACATGTCTAATAATATACTCTATACATTCCTATTAATTATGTGTCGGTTTTTTTATATATTTGTGTGTCTTTTATTTAGATTAAATGTTTTTTTTTTTCAGTGAAGATGTACGAAGTTCTCTTCGAATCAAGATTTACCTCGAGCGCTGCACCACAGCGCAGCGCTCGAGGGGCGCGGCGCGGCTCGACGGAGTCTCGGGGGTCAGCCCCGGCCTTTGACCAGTCGGAGCCGGCGCCGCGCCGTCGCCGTCGCCGCCGCCGCCGCTCGGGGGCGAGCGGCGGCGGCGGCTCCACCCCGGCCGCCCCGGCCTCGCCCGCCCTGGCCTATGACGAGTCGGAGCCGGCGCCGCGCCGTCGCCGTCGCCGCCGCCGCCGCTCGGGGGCGAGCGGCGGCGGCGGCGGCGGCGGGATCTTGTGCCGGGGGCACAAAGCGGCTCCCGCTGCACAAGCAGCTGCAGCTTAAGCAAAAATTATTCACGGATTTCGTCTCGGCCCAGCAGGAGGTGCTGGCGGAGCGAACGCAGCGCCGCAACGCGGGCCAGAGGGAGCGCGCGCCGCGTCGCGCAATATCATTCTCGTCAGAGAGCGACGAGCCGCCCTCCTGAGTCCGCACTCAGGCCCTGGCCACGGGACATTCGCCGATGCGAATATTCGCGCGGTGCGAACGGCGAAGCGTCTAGCGACTGAAATAAACTCATAGCAATGTACTTAGTAGGTACTTTGCTATGAGTTTATTTCAGTCGCATAGCAATGTACTTAGTACTCCTGACTCCGCACTCAGCCCTCCTCCTCCGGCAGCGACGCGCCGCCCTCCTGACTCCGCACTCAGCCCTCCTCCCAACCAAGGAAGCAACAATCCTTAATGCCATCCAACACAAACAGAGTAAATGCTTATGATATAATGAGAATCAGATCTAATTCTTTTCCCTCTAACACTGCCGATAAGAATAAACAATAACAATTAGATATCGGTAAACGGAAAACACAACCAACTTGTAACACTGAAGGTAAAGAAACAATAAAACAACACACTCCTCCAAGCCGACTGGTCCTCGTGGGGGAAAATGACCACGACCCTCTAAATATAAAACAATGTAACACTTACATGGAAAAGAAGAGTAAAGACTTTTACATCGCGACCCTGAACTGCCGATCCCTTAGAACACCAGAAAAACTTCAAGAACTAGAAATGGCAATACAAGAAATAAATTGGGATATAATTGGAATTAGTGAAATGAGAAGGTTTGGTGAAGGTATAAAAGACTATGGCAATTATATACTGCACCATATAGGGGAGACACCTGGTCTATATGGAGTCGGTTTCTTAATAAAAAGTAACCTTAGAAAAAATATAGAAGAAATAAAAGGAATCTCAGAACGAATTGCAATCCTTAACATAAGATTAACAATAAACAGAGGAAACGATGAAATATGGTCTATCATTCAGGCATATTCACCAACTGAATTAGACAAAAAGAAGACCAAATAAAAATCGACAAATTCTATGAAGATCTACGAAATACTATTGAAATAGCCCACAAAAACATTATAGTCATGGGCGATTTTAATGGCCAAATTGGATTACAAAACAACGGAGAAGAAAATACTATAGGAAGATACGGAATTGGCACAAGAAGTAAAGATTAGTAAATTTTGCAGTAGAAAACAAACTAAGTATTCTAAATAGCTTCTTTAAACAGAAACAATAAAAAAAATGCACATGGATCTCACCTAATGGGCTTTATAAGAACGAAATCGACTATATTATAATGTCTAACAACAGAAAGGTTTTTAAGGACATATCTAATAAAAATAATTTGAATTTTAACACAGATCACAGAATGGTTCGAGCAACTTTGGCTGGGGTACGTCTGAAGAAAAAGAGAAGATACCATAACAATAATACAGTTATTGAATATACAGGCGACACAGACTTACTCCTTGACAACCTACAGATATCATTAAATAATGGAAAATACGAGAAATGTACATCGGTAGAAGAAAAATATGACAGACTAATAAACGAACTGAAAACTGTAACAAGAGATACAAATAGAAGTAGTAAAAAAGAAACCTCCCTGGAAACTAAACAATTAATAGAATCAGTTATACTTAGTTTTGGAGTTGGTGCCAGTCAAAGTAAAATCAGCAAAACTGTCCCTGGCTGGCACCGACTCCAAATCTAACTGATTTTATTTTATCTTTAGTTGCCTTTTAATGATCTTTGATTTAAACTAATAAAAATTTTATTTTCTATTTTTTAGTTTAAGTTTGTAAGTCTTGAAGTCGGTTTTTGTTTTTTTTGAAAAATAATTTTATTTTTGAATTTTGAGTGGGAAGTAAGCAGTGACGGATCCACGATTTTGGCGTGACGAGCAAATCGCTATTCAACAATTTTAGTATCTAAGCAACTAACGCATTACGTAACTCAAATCATATTGGTATACACATTTACACAGGTATATACGTCGCCGAAATCCCAGATGTTTGCGATATAACTTTACAAGATTAGTGTCTAAAGGTTGCGTAGCGAAATGTACCAAGAGCCTAAGTCTATCAAAATTGAAGAAACGAGTACTATGTGCTACAACTAGCTTCTAGTCGCGAAAAATTATGTAACTACTACTAACTTTGATAGGAAATGTGGTACTCTAATAATTATACTGAAACATTTTGCGTAACTCTTTCAAGTGTACAGACGTGATTTATTATTATGTGTGATTGCTTAAACAATGCATATTTATGCGAAAGCAGCGATTGCGTTTGATTTGCTGTCATTTTTTGAAGAGTTCCGTTGTCTGTCTCCGAAACCCATCATCAGATCTATATGAAATTTAAATGGGACCATTTCGGAATAAACCCCTTTCGAATAAAAAAATAATTTTGCAAAACCGTCTATATTTGACGGAGTTATGCCCGAACATACATAAAAAAAAAAAAAAAATACAAACATCCTAATTGAGAACCTCCTCCTTTTTGGAAGTCGGTTAAAAAGTAAAGAGAATCGTCAAAGAATAGCAGAATTAAGCAAAAAGATTAACGAACAACTAAGGAAAGAGAGGAAAATAGAGAGGTTAAATACAATGAAAAAATATATAGAAAGGACAGGAGGAATAAAAAAGGCGCTAAAAGAACTAAACCATGACAAAGATTGGATCCCAAACATGAAAAAGAAGGGTGGTATAAATACAGGCAAAAGGCACGAGATATTAAAAATTGCCACTGATTTTTACAGAAACTTGTATCATAGTCAAAAGGTAGGGCAAGTGCGGGAAGAAATACATACAGATGAGCAAATACCAGAAATAATAACTGATGATCAAATACCAGACATACTAAAGGAAGAGACAATAAAAGCAATTAGCACACAAAAATTCGACAAGTCGCCAGGACCGGATCTTGTTACGAACGAGCTACTAAAAACCACAATGACAGTGATTGCTCCAAAACTTACCAACATATTTAATGAAATTATAACTACGGAAAATATTCCTGAAGATTGGACTAAATCAACAATAATATTACTACATAAAAAAGGAAACAAAGGAGACATATCCAACTATAGACCCATTAGCTTAATGTCTAATATATATAGTACAAGGTATTTTCAAAAATCATACTAGCAAGAATTACCAACACCCTTGAAGAAAATCAGCCAAAAGAACAAGCTGGATTTCGTAGAAATTTTTCAACTATTGATCACATTCACGCCCTAAGACAAATACTGGAAAAATGCAAAGAGTATAACAAAACATACCACCTGGGGTTTGTCGATTTTAAAAAAGCATTCGACACATTAGAACATGAATTTATCTGGAACGCACTAAAATCTCAAGGAGTACAACCAAAGTACACCCAAATACTCAAAATACAAAAAGTACTGCACAAGTTAAGTTAGAATCAGCAGGCGATGAATTTTCTATCAAAAGAGGTGTACGACAAGGAGATCCTATTTCACCTAAATTATTTTCAGCTGTACTAGAAATGATTTTCAGAAACCTGGATTGGACGAGGAATGGCCTGAATGTGAACGGAGAGTACTTAAGCCACCTACGTTTTGCAGATGACTTGATTTTGTTTTCCGAATGCCCAGAAACTTTAGAACTAATGTTACAAGAGCTATCGGTAGAAAGTGATAAGGCAGGTTTGTCGATGAATCTATCAAAAATTAAAATTATGTCAAACTCTACGTATCAAAAAGTCATTGATGTAAATGATGAGCCACTGGAGTATGTAAAGGAATATATTATATATCTAGGACAACTTATCTCTACAGAAAATTGTATGCCTAAAGAAATAGAACGAAGAATAGCTAATACTTGGAAACGATTTTGGTCACTTAGCGAGGTCATGAAGAACAAAGATATGCCTATCAAGGAAAAAAGAAAAGTTTATAATGTGTGTATTATACCATGTTTACTCTATGGATGTCAAACTTGGGCATTGACCGAACAATTGGCAAACAAAATAAAAACTTGTCAGAATGGGATGGAAAGAAGTGCAATAACAGTAAAAATAAAGGACAGAGTAAAACTAATAGATATAAAAACTAGAACCAAATTTAAAAATGCATTTACAATATTTAAACAACTAAAATGGAGATGGACTGGGCATATGATACGAGAAACTAAGGATAAATGAACTAGAAGAGTGACAGAATGGTACCCACGAGATGGGACAAGGAAAAGAGGCAGACAAGCTAAGAGATGGGAAGACGAAATAGTTAAAATAGGACCGTTACTCAGGTATGAACTTATCTGTTACTCGTGACAAACCTAACCGCATAATGTGACTTTAATTGATATAAATCGCGGTCACGGATGAGCTTGCATTTAATACGGACATGCCGAGAATACCGAAAGAAGTGAAGTCAGGCGTGCACACGCCTACAAAAAGGAGCACTGGGAGCCGTTATGTCCATCTTTAATCCCTCAGGCCAGATATCACCCTACGTCATCTCGGCCAAAGTGATACTGCAGAGCTTGTGGCGCCACGCGATGTCATGGGACGACCCGCTACCGCCAGAGGAGGCAGCAAGCTTTGCTGAGTGGATTCGCGATTTGGATTATATCGAAAAACTACGACTCCCGGCGCTGCTATAGCCCGAGGCCTACTGAAGAACGGCAGCTACATATATTCTGCGACGCCAGCGAGCAGGCTTACGCGACGGCGGCATATTGGAGATATTCGCACGATGACGGAAGCGTTCACCTTACTCTAATCGCAGGAAAAGCGAAAGTGGCGCCAATGAAACCGCAGAGTATGCCGCGCATGGAACTACAAGCCAACTTGATCGGCGCGAGGTTAGCGACGGAAATAAAGCGAGAACACGAATATACAGGGCGCGTCGTGTACTGGAGCGACTCAAAAACAGCGCTTCATTGGATACGAAACGACTCAACGCGCTACACGCCGTACGTCGCGCACCGCCTCGGCGAGATCGCGGAACTAACAGCTGTCAACGAGTGGAGATGGACGCCAACCGCATATAACGTCGCCGACGATGCGACGCGCGCAGGCAACACTCAGCTGAAAAGCACAGACCGCTGGTTTGTAGGTCCGTCCTTTCTGAGAACTCCGGAGAACCAATGGCCGAAAGAGGAAACTGACAACATAGAAGAGGTCGAGGTGCTCACTGTAAGAACCACGGAAAAGGTGCCGCTCATCGACTTCACACGATTTTCCTCCTACGGGCGCCTGCTGCGAACGATGGCAAAGGTCCTACAATTTAACGATAAATGTAGAAAACTCCAAGACAGGACCGACGTAGAATACATAAAAAGAAGCGAACAAGTACTACTGCAACAAGCACAAGCGGAGGCGTTTCCCGAAGAAATAGCGAAACTGCGCGCCGGAAAATTAGTCGACAGAACGAGCCGACTACTCAAGCTTGACCCGGTGTACGCCGAGGACGGGGTGCTGCGCCTGCGCGGTAGAATGAACGCTGCGCCGGTAACTGAAGAAACGAAATCGCCCCCGCTCTTAGACGGCCGACACCCGCTGACGCACCTATTGATAAGATATGAACACGAGCGAAACCACCACATCGGCCGAGAGCATGTGGTGAACAACATAAGGCAGAAATATTGGGTACTCCACTTGCGACCGACGGTGAGGAAAATCATTCAAGCATGTACTTGGTGTAGCATTCGAAAGAGACCACCCGGTACGCCGCCGGTCAAGGGAAACTTGCCAAAGGAACGTCTCGATGCCTACACGCGGCCATTCGCGCGCTGCGGTTTGGACGGATTCGGCCCGATGTGGGTCACTATAGGACGCCGCAGAGAAAAACGGTGGGGACTTTTATTTACCTGTTTGGTTACCCGCGCGGTGCATCTTGAACTACTGGCCAGTCTGAGCACGGACTCCGCTCTTATGGCCATCCGGCGCATGGCAGCGAGGCGAGGATTCCCGGTTTCTTTCCATAGCGATAACGGAACCAATTTTCACGGAAGCGAAGCGGAAATGAAAAAGGCATACGAAGAATGGTTACCGCGCCTGAAGGAATTTACGTCAACGAGAAAAATTGAATGGCGATACATCGACCCCGGAGCACCGAACCAAGGAGGCGCTTGGGAGCGCATGATAAGGAGCGTCAAGACCTCCCTATCACTCACCCTCATCGATAAGGCACCAAAGGAAGAGGTGCTAGCTACGGCGCTCACGGAGATCGAATATACAATAAATTCACGGCCATTAACTCATGTATCAGTATGCGCAGCGGACCCGGAAGCGCTCACTCCGAACCATTTATTGCTGGGCACCGCGCACGGCCTACCTATCGTCGGAGCATGCGACCTGGCGGACAGGAGAGCGTGGCGAGCGGCGCAAGGCCTAGCCAATGCGTATTGGGAGCGGTGGATAAAGGAATATTTACCTACTTTAACGCCTAGAGGAGACGTCAGACGGCCTGCGCGGAACATCAAGAACGGCGATGTAGTCGTTATCGCGGACGGATTGCTACCGCGCGGTGTATGGCCGAAGGGCGAAGTAGAGAAGACATATGAGGGACCGGACGGCGTGGTACGGAGCGCAGATGTGCGGACGCGGGGTGGAGTCTTCCGGCGACCTGTGAGAAGGCTTACTGTTCTCCCTATGGATGATGGCTGCGAAGAACTATGCCGAGGGGAGGCTGTTGCGGACAAGAAGCCTAATTGATTGTCTTAATTTCTACTACTCCTTAACCATGTAATATATTAGCGTAGGATAGAGCGGGATAGCATAGTTTTCTCGCTCTTACAATAATTTTATATAAATATAGGAACGTATTTAAGAAGGGTCGACGCCATCTTGTAACGTCCGATACGCTGTAGAGTCCTCAGTGGTCAACAGCAGTAAGTCATTCACAAAAAAAAAAGAAGGGTCGACGCCATCTTGTTTTCATTCGTGCGCCGACCTCTGAACTGTTAACATCTGAACTTAAATAAATAATTGCGTGTCAAGAGGGATTTTCTCTTCAAACCTGAAACCTGAAGTCCCTTACAAATAATGTTCGGAGATTATGGAATATACACACTAATGACTCTCTCCCATTTAAAACCACTGAAGGTGTAATGTTCCTAAGTGAAGGTGGATCAACCCATGGGTTGTTGAAAACCTAGCTGTAGATGAAGGTACATACTCTTAGATATAATAGTCGTCACAGAAAATGATAAAAAATATTTCCACACCATAATGGACCCGAAGAACCCGTTTTCTGAACCACCTGAAGAATCATTATTGTTCAGTAAGGACATCGGTGTTCTAATGTCAAGTGAGGAAACGACTCCTAGAAACGTGTTTTGCTTTATTAGAAGATCGAACAGGGATGCACTATCAAAGGAGGAAGCATTCAAAGAAAAGACTAAGTGTAATCAAGAAGCATTCGAAATAATTATAACGGCAATAGATCCTTCTTTCTTACTCACCATTCCTACATCAAAAGCAAAGTTAATAGTAGTTTATGCAACTGTCATATAATGAAGGGTATTAAAACACGAGTGTGTTTATGAAACGAGCGCAGCGAGTTTCATAATAGTAACGAGTGTTTTAATACCTGTGTTATATGCAGTTGCATACACTACTTTATCTACACTAATGCTGTTACATTCTACTTTTGTTTCCAATACTTGATAAAATACGTTTATCTTCACTAATAAAAACGTGTATTGTCACAGTGAACTTGGCGCGCAATCAGGAGCGAGCGCGCATGCGCGCGCAGGGCGGCGGAGCGAGCGCGCATGCGCGCGCAGGGCGGCCAATCAGGAGCGAGCGCGCGATGTTATAATGACTCATTACGACATCGATGTGGATATTATAACATCATGTGAAATTGCTTAAATGTTGTCTGTGCTATAACAGTAGTCATTATAACACAAGTATTGGAAACATAAGTAGAATGTTATAACATTAGTGTAGATAAACAAATATTTAGCGTCAACAATTCTTCTTATTCGTGAAAAATATACAGAAAAAATTCCCAGACAGACTCTAAACAACATGGACGCCGCTATCAGCCGATTATTGGAGAACGGGGAATCATGTGTGACGGCAGAAAATAACGATGAATATTATGATATAATTTAAGTGGTTTTTTATAGTGAAATGTTCTTTATGTTAAAAAAAAAAGCAATACCTAGAATGTTTAGCAATCAAAGAAGCGGTCAGATATTGGCAATACTGGTTAATAGGTAAACCGTTTACAGTTTATTCAGATCATAAGCCGCTAGAAAACATAAATCTGAAATCGAGGACCGACGAAGAGCTTGGTGATTTGGCATATTATTTATCTCAGTATGAATTTAAAATAAAATACGCCCCGGGAAAACAGAATTTGGAAGCTGACTGTCTCAGTAGAAACCCAGTTTTGGAATCAAATGACAATCAATACAGATGAACAATTAAAAGTCGTGAATTTCGTTAAACTACTTAGAAGATATTTTAACAGATCAGAATAACAATGATAAAATACAAGACAAAAACAAACAAACAATTGATTAAAAAACACGGAATTTACTTTAAAAAAATGAAAAAGAAAGAAAAAATTATATTAGGTATCCGAACAATTTAGCAACAGACTATTCCAAAACATACATGAAAACCTGTGTCTTAAAGGAGTTGCACAAATGCAAAAGACCATCAGTCCATATTACACAGCCAAGAACTTAACTAAAAACATAAAAGAGGTACCTATGTAGAAATTGCGAAATTTGTATAAAAAATAAATCGAGAAGAAATGATAAATATGGATTTATGTCTCAGCTAGGCCCAGCCACAAAGCCTTTCGAAATAATCTCTATAGACACAATTGGGGGTTTTGGAGGCTCAAGATCAACAAAAAGATATCTTCACCTATTAGTAGATCACTTTACAAGATATGCTTTTATTTTAACCTCGAAGACTCAAAGTGCAAATGATTTTGTAAAACTGGTAACGAATATCACGGAAATGGGCGATATTGGCATGCTTCTCACCGACCAATACCCAGGAATCAATTCGAACGAATTTAAGAAATTCTTAAATGATAAGCAGATACCTCTATAGTTTTTACAGCAGTGAATGCTCCATTCTCGAATGGCTTAAACGAAAGATTGAATCAAACGTTGGTAAACAAAATCAGATGTAGAACAAAATGAGGGACGAACAAATCAAGCGTGGACTACAATAACACAAGAATGTGTAAAAAAATATAATAATACTTGTCACTCAGTCACGGGCTTTACACCAAGTTATCTTTTATACGGTACAGAGGTGACTATCTTGCCGGACGAATTAAAGCAAGAAAAATCTAATTGTGATTGGATTGGAGACAGACAAACAACACTTCAAAATACAATAAGATCACACAACTACAACAAAACAGTATTCGACAAAAATAGAAAATATGGCGAAATAAAAATGTAGGGGACATGGTTTATGTGGAAAATGGAAACAAGCTTAACAGGAAGAAGTTAGATGAATTGAGAGCTGGACCATATAAGATTATTGAAAAAATTACAAACTCAATTTATAGAATTGATACAGGACATAAAAAAAAAGGCGTCAGGCGGCGTCGTTCCATTTCGAATGTCTGGTCACTAATAACTTTTACTGGCTCCAAAGTGTAAACGGTTACTTTTCACTTGTCATATTGAGGCTTAGTATTACAAGTACTAAGCACTTAGCTACAAAGCCCGTGTAAACCGGACATAATAATACTACGATACTAACAATTAAAATTGTTTGGCCACTGGAGTGCATCCAGAAAATTATGGGGCAGTAAATGTGTTAAGATTAGATAGCTTTGTTCATAACGATTCGATTGAGGTATGTTTCTTATATACATTCGATACAAAAACTTGAAAATTCATTTTTGCAATTTAAAAATTCGCGGGTACGAAGCGTGCCAGTTGGGCCAAATCGCGAAAATGGCGGCGGCCAGACGAGGGGTTTAACGCTCATATAAACGTGGAGTATTGCCACTCTGTCCAAGCCATTAAATATATAATGTACTTAATATGTAAGTATGTATATAAATAAAGGTTCAGATCAGGCAACTTTTAGCCTTAGAAACCCACACAATGAGGTCGAAAACTATTTAAATGGCAGGTACATAAGCACATCTGAAGCTGTCTGGCGCTTATTTGAATTTCCCATTCACGACCGGCATCCTACTGTAGTGCATTTGGCCGTTTATCTAGAGAACGGTCACAGGGTGTATTTTATACTAGGGACAGCTCATCAAGTTGTCCAAAACCCACGCAATACCACATTACTGGCATTTTTTGCTCTCTGTAATGAAGATGAATTCGCGAAAACTCTTCTGTATCATGAAGTCCCGCAATACTATACATGAGCAAATAATAAATTCACTAGAAGGAGGCGTGGTGAAGATAAAGTTGGACATCCGGAGATAAAAAAAGATGCCGCTTTAGGTAGAGTCTACGGGATACATCCATCAGAGTGTTTTTATCTTAGGATTCTACTGCGCCACGTACGCGGTCCGACCTCATTTGCATACCTTAAAACTGTAAACGGTATAAGTAGTCAAAGAGACGTATCAAGCAGCTTGCCGTGACCGAGGTTTACTTGAAAACGATGACCACTGGGGTAACACTTTAAGCGAAGCTTCACTTATCACATTGTCCAAAAAAACTGAGGGAGTTGTTCGTAGTCATACTTTTATTTTGTCAACCATCGGAACCATTGAAGTTATGGGATATTTTCAAAGATCAGTTCTGTGAAGATATTAGACATCGTATCAGACAACAAAATCAGGATAACACTTTACCCTTCACGTCCCTCCAGGTCCCTTTTTGGTCAACCACTCACAAATACTCTTTTTACAAACAGAGTAAGCCTCCTTAGCTTTCAAGAAAAATAAATCCTGAATAACTTCTAAATTGAAAACATCTGAACGAGACGTCAAAATGGTAAAAATTTGCTGGAGAGTAGAAGGAAGGAAGGAAGGAAATTTGTACGTAGTTGAAATTCGGAGACTGGAGACCAGGAGACCTTAAGGTACGGACAGACGTGCTCAATTGCCATTTTAGAAGCAATCCTATTTATAAAATCACATCATCTTAATAATTCTATCATTTTAACAGATTCTAAAAGCTGCCTCCAAGCTATACTTTCCAACCCATTCCGATCAAAAACCAGATTTCCTATAATTCTTAAAATAAGAGAAGCCTTATTAGAATGCCACTCCGCCGACATCAACATTGTTTTAGCATGGATTCCCGGTCATTCAGGTATCCTTGGCAACGAATTTGCTGACTCTCATGCGAAGACAGCTTCACTAACAGGCTCTCTTGATTACTCCCAGATATTCTCCCATGACATGTGCACTACCCTAAAACCTATACTTCACAAATGTTGGTCACAAAAATGGCAAGTTTCAAAAACCATAAAAGGTAAATTCTATGGTGAACTTCAACCTGACATTCCCCATAAACCCTGGTTTTCTAAATTTCAAAAGGCAGACAAAGTGACCACTTCAACAATATGTCGCTTGAGACTAAATCATTCCTGCACACCTGTTTTCTTGGCCAAACTTAGGATTAGGGATAGTTCCCTTTGTGAGTGCGGTTTGGATGAGGGAAATGTGGACCATATTTTCTTTGATTGTCCCTTAATGTTGTGCTCTTTGTACGATATAATACCTCCTGAAATCCCCCGTCCTACTTCCTTTAAATGTCTCCTTTCCCTAGTATTTTCCCCATTTATAAATATATTGTGTAATTTTATTAGGATAAATAAAATTAAGTTATAATTTATTTCTTTACATGTCTAATAATATACTCTATACATTCCTATTAATTATGTGTCGGTTTTTTTATATATTTGTGTGTCTTTTATTTAGATTAAATGTTTTTTTTTTTCAGTGAAAGAGTTGAAGAGAGAGAGAGAGAGATGAGAGAAGAGAGAAGAGAGAAGAGAGATGTTCGAAGTTCTCTTCGAATCAAGATTTACCTCGAGCGCTGCACCACAGCGCAGCGCTCGAGGGGTGCGGCGCGGCTCGACGGAGTCTCGGGGGTCAGCCCCGGCCTTTGACGAGTCGGAGCCGGCGCCGCGCCGTCGCCGTCGCCGCCGCCGCCGCTCGGGGGCGAGCGGCGGCGGCGGCTCCACCCCGGCCGCCCCGGCCTCGCCCGCCCTGGCCTATGACGAGTCGGAGCCGGCGCCGCGCCGTCGCCGTCGCCGCCGCCGCCGCTCGGGGGCGAGCGGCGGCGGCGGCTCCACCCCGGCCGCCCCGGCCTCGCCCGCCCTGGCCTATGACGAGTCGGAGCCGGCGCCGCGCCGTCGCCGTCGCCGCCGCCGCCGCTCGGGGGCGAGCGGCGGCGGCGGCGGCGGCGGGATCTTGTGCCGGGGGCACAAAGCGGCTCCCGCTGCACAAGCAGCTGCAGCTTAAGCAAAAATTATTCACGGATTTCGTCTCGGCCCAGCAGGAGGTGCTGGCGGAGCGAACGCAGCGCCGCAACGCGGGCCAGAGGGAGCGCGCGCCGCGTCGCGCAATATCATTCTCGTCAGAGAGCGACGAGCCGCCCTCCTGAGTCCGCACTCAGGCCCTGGCCACGGGACATTCGCCGATGCGAATATTCGCGCGGTGCGAACGGCGAAGCGTCTAGCGACTGAAATAAACTCATAGCAATGTACTTAGTAGGTACTTTGCTATGAGTTTATTTCAGTCGCATAGCAATGTACTTAGTACTCCTGACTCCGCACTCAGCCCTCCTCCTCCGGCAGCGACGCGCCGCCCTCCTGACTCCGCACTCAGCCCTCCTCCCAACCAAGGAAGCAACAATCCTTAATGCCATCCAACACAAACAGAGTAAATGCTTATGATATAATGAGAATCAGATCTAATTCTTTTCCCTCTAACACTGCCGATAAGAATAAACAATAACAATTAGATATCGGTAAACGGAAAACACAACCAACTTGTAACACTGAAGGTAAAGAAACAATAAAACAACACACTCCTCCAAGCCGACTGGTCCTCGTGGGGGAAAATGACCACGACCCTCTAAATATAAAACAATGTAACACTTACATGGAAAAGAAGAGTAAAGACTTTTACATCGCGACCCTGAACTGCCGATCCCTTAGAACACCAGAAAAACTTCAAGAACTAGAAATGGCAATACAAGAAATAAATTGGGATATAATTGGAATTAGTGAAATGAGAAGGTTTGGTGAAGGTATAAAAGACTATGGCAATTATATACTGCACCATATAGGGGAGACACCTGGTCTATATGGAGTCGGTTTCTTAATAAAAAGTAACCTTAGAAAAATAATAAATTTTAATGATGTCTACGAATGTCATGATCCGAACTTAGCTTTTAATATTTTTTATGACATGTTCTTATTATTTTACGAACTTTGTTTTCCGAGAGATAGGGTA
Organism: Alcis repandata; assembly: GCA_949125135.1. Classification (NCBI taxonomy): domain Eukaryota; kingdom Metazoa; phylum Arthropoda; class Insecta; order Lepidoptera; family Geometridae; genus Alcis; species Alcis repandata. The sequence continues at coordinate 4,032,194 of OX421252.1, forward strand.
AAAATTTTCTCAAAGCGGCGTCCAAAATGGATCACAAAAGGAATTCTACTATGTTCAAAAAAAAGAAGAGAAATGCTGTGGAAGTATAGACTTGAACCTAACAGTACTAACAAATCCCTATTCAAGCAGTATTCAAGTAGATATAAAAAAATAATATTCTTGACTCAAAAATCTCTAAACGATCATTATATCAAAACAGCTAAAATTAAAGCTAAAGCCACTTGGAATATAATCAACAAAATAAAACATAATTACCCTAAAGAGCATATTTCGAAAATAGTGATAAGTGATAAGGAATCTATTACTAATCCTACAGAAATTGCTCAAAAATTCAATGACTACTTTATTGACTCAGTAAAATCTCAGCCTAGACAAAATACCCCCTGGACGATACAATATGACAAACCAAATTCTTTATTTCTGACTCCCACTACACCCATTGACATGTACCATACTATTAGTTCCCTAAACACTACTGAAAGCTTCGGTTACGATGGAGTGACCACAAAAGTGGTAAAATATGTTAATGTAGTGATAGCACCTGTTCTAAGCCATATCCTAAACATATGTATGCAACAAGGCGTCTACCCTGAAAGACTAAAAGTGTCTGTGGTTAAACCACTGTTCAAAAAAGGTGATAAGGAACAAATAAGCAATTACAGGCCTATTGCACTTGTCCCTATTTTTTCAAAAATTTTTGAAAAAATTATCCACCATAAGTTCAATGCATATTTCGAAGACCAAAATATATTCTCCCAAAATCAATATGGGTTTCGTAAAAACAAAGACATTAACATGGCTATTTATGACTTTCTCTATAAAGTTATTACTAACATGGATAAAGGTGCATCAACTATAGCTCTTTTTATGGATATGACCAAAGCATTTGATCACGTGGACCATGAATTACTATTAAACAAAATTTATAAATATGGTGTCAGAGATAATGCTAACCAACTAATAAGATCATATCTCGGTAACAGGAAACAAGTCACTCACGTCAATCGAATCTGCTTTAAAACAAAAATTGAAATGGTCCATTCTTCTAGCCTAAGAGAGGTAGAAAATGGCGTACCACAAGGTAGTGTCGTAGGACCTTTTCTATTCATAGTATATATAAATGACCTACCCAAAATTACCCCTTATTCTATGACTCTTTTCGCTGATGACAGCACTATTTTATTCACTGGAGATAAGAATGACATTAATAATTTAGAACACGACATTAATAACACCTTGACATCTGTAATTAAATGGTTGGAAAATAACAATTTAAAAATTAATCTCAAAAAGACAAATATAATAAATTTCAGACAAAGAGTTAGTAAACTGCATGACCAAAAACTTGACATAAATTATAATGGACAAAAAATTGACGAAGTTGAAATCACAAAATTCCTAGGTATTTATATTGATAGTAAAATGACATGGAAACCACACATACAAATAATATCAAAACGTATTATTCAATTTTCGCATGCCCTGTATAAGCTGAGCAAAATTACAAATTTTGAAACTACACTTACAGCGTATCATGGTTATGTTGCCTCTATATTAAGGTATGGAGTAATATTTTGGGGCAACTCTACAGACAAGCTAGTGGCTTTTAAAGCACAAAAAAGATGTATACGAGCGATGTGTGGTTTAAAACGACGAGAATCCTGCAAAAACTCATTTCTTAATCTTAAAATACTAACCCTCCCGAGTCTGTATATTAGTGAAGTAGCGTTATTCGTAAAAAAAAATCCGTCACTCTTTCAATCTTTCAAACCTGGTAGCAGACGTGAGAAAAATCTTCGGTACCCTAAAAATACTAACACATCCATGATGACTAAAAGTGTGTTTTGTAGGGCACCAATAATATATAATAAAATACCGATGGAAATTCGTGAATGGACCGATATAAACAGTTTTAAAAACCGGCTGAATGATTTACTATTTTCAAAAGCATACTATAGCCTAGATGAGTTCTTAAATGACAGGAGTATCTGACTATTAATAATTTTATTATAACTCTGACATGTATTATTATTTTTATTATTTATTTCAATTTTGTAATTAAATGTTAATCTGTAATTATGTAGTAATTTAAGTACCCGCTTGTACGCTGACAGGCGGGGTCTGGAGATATTTAAAATTCACCCTAACAACTTTGTAACCCAGGCCCACAAGAATGGACCGATATAAACAGTTTTAAAAACCGGCTGAATGATTTACTATTTTCAAAAGCATACTATAGCCTAGATGAGTTCTTAAATGACAGGAGTATCTGACTATTAATAATTTTATTATAACTCTGACATGTATTATTATTTTTATTATTTATTTCAATTTTGTAATTAAATGTTAATCTGTAATTATGTAGTAATTTAAGTACCCGCTTGTACGCTGACAGGCGGGGTCTGGAGATATTTAAAATTCACCCTAACAACTTTGTAACCCAGGCCCACAAGCTGAATAAATTGATTTTGATTTTGATTGATTTTGATTTTTGATTTTGAAAAAATATAGAAGAAATAAAAGGAATCTCAGAACGAATTGCAATCCTTAACATAAGATTAACAATAAACAGAGGAAACGATGAAATATGGTCTATCATTCAGGCATATTCACCAACTGAATTAGACAAAAAGAAGACCAAATAAAAATCGACAAATTCTATGAAGATCTACGAAATACTATTGAAATAGCCCACAAAAACATTATAGTCATGGGCGATTTTAATGGCCAAATTGGATTACAAAACAACGGAGAAGAAAATACTATAGGAAGATACGGAATTGGCACAAGAAGTAAAGATTAGTAAATTTTGCAGTAGAAAACAAACTAAGTATTCTAAATAGCTTCTTTAAAAAGAAACAATAAAAAAAATGGACATGGATCTCACCTAATGGGCTTTATAAGAACGAAATCGACTATATTATAATGTCTAACAACAGAAAGGTTTATAAGGACATATCTAATAAAAATAATTTGAATTTTAACACAGATCACAGAATGGTTCGAGCAACTTTGGCTGGGGTACGTCTGAAGAAAAAGAGAAGATACCATAACAATAATACAGTTATTGAATATACAGGCGACACAGACTTACTCCTTGACAACCTACAGATATCATTAAATAATGGAAAATACGAGAAATGTACATCGGTAGAAGAAAAATATGACAGACTAATAAACGAACTGAAAACTGTAACAAGAGATACAAATAGAAGTAGTAAAAAAGAAACCTCCCTGGAAACTAAACAATTAATAGAATCAGTTATACTTAGTTTTGGAGTTGGTGCCAGTCAAAGTAAAATCAGCAAAACTGTCCCTGGCTGGCACCGACTCCAAATCTAACTGATTTTATTTTATCTTTAGTTGCCTTTTAATGATCTTTGATTTAAACTAATAAAAATTTTATTTTCTATTTTTTAGTTTAAGTTTGTAAGTCTTGAAGTCGGTTTTTGTTTTTTATGAAAAATAATTTTATTTTTGAATTTTGAGTGGGAAGTAAGCAGTGACGGATCCACGATTTTGGCGTGACGAGCAAATCGCTATTCAACAATTTTAGTATCTAAGCAACTAACGCATTACGTAACTCAAATCATATTGGTATACACATTTACACAGGTATATACGTCGCCGAAATCCCAGATGTTTGCGATATAACTTTACAAGATTAGTGTCTAAAGGTTGCGTAGCGAAATGTACCAAGAGCCTAAGTCTATCAAAATTGAAGAAATGAGTACTATGTGCTACAACTAGCTTCTAGTCGCGAAAAATTATGTAACTACTACTAACTTTGATAGGAAATGTGGTACTCTAATAATTATACTGAAACATTTTGCGTAACTCTTTCAAGTGTACAGACGTGATTTATTATTATGTGTGATTGCTTAAACAATGCATATTTATGCGAAAGCAGCGATTGCGTTTGATTTGCTGTCATTTTTTGAAGAGTTCCGTTGTCTGTCTCCGAAACCCATCATCAGATCTATATGAAATTTAAATGGGACCATTTCGGAATAAACCCCTTTCGAATAAAAAAATAATTTTGCAAAACCGTCTATATTTGACGGAGTTATGCCCGAACATACATAAAAAAAAAAAAATATACAAACATCCGAATTGAGAACCTCCTCCTTTTTGGAAGTCGGTTAAAAAGTAAAGAGAATCGTCAAAGAATAGCAGAATTAAGCAAAAAGATTAACGAACAACTAAGGAAAGAGAGGAAAATAGAGAGGTTAAATACAATGAAAAAATATATAGAAAGGACAGGAGGAATAAAAAAGGCGCTAAAAGAACTAAACCATGACAAAGATTGGATCCCAAACATGAAAAAGAAGGGTGGTATAAATACAGGCAAAAGGCACGAGATATTAAAAATTGCCACTGATTTTTACAGAAACTTGTATCATAGTCAAAAGGTAGGGCAAGTGCGGGAAGAAATACATACAGATGAGCAAATACCAGAAATAATAACTGATGATCAAATACCAGACATACTAAAGGAAGAGACAATAAAAGCAATTAGCACACAAAAATTCGACAAGTCGCTAGGACCGGATCTTGTTACGAACGAGCTACTAAAAACCACAATGACAGTGATTGCTCCAAAACTTACCAACATATTTAATGAAATTATAACTACGGAAAATATTCCTGAAGATTGGACTAAATCAACAATAATATTACTACATAAAAAAGGAAACAAAGGAGACATATCCAACTATAGACCCATTAGCTTAATGTCTAACATATATAGTACAAGGTATTTTCAAAAATCATACTAGCAAGAATTACCAACACCCTTGAAGAAAATCAGCCAAAAGAACAAGCTGGATTTCGTAGAAATTTTTCAACTATTGATCACATTCACGCCCTAAGACAAATACTGGAAAAATGCAAAGAGTATAACAAAACATACCACCTGGGGTTTGTTGATTTTAAAAAAGCATTCGACACATTAGAACATGAATTTATCTGGAACGCACTAAAATCTCAAGGAGTACAACCAAAGTACACCCAAATACTCAAAATACAAAAAGTACTGCACAAGTTAAGTTAGAATCAGCAGGCGATGAATTTTCTATCAAAAGAGGTGTACGACAAGGAGATCCTATTTCACCTAAATTATTTTCAGCTGTACTAGAAATGATTTTCAGAAACCTGGATTGGACGAGGAATGGCCTGAATGTGAACGGAGAGTACTTAAGCCACCTACGTTTTGCAGATGACTTGATTTTGTTTTCCGAATGCCCAGAAACTTTAGAACTAATGTTACAAGAGCTATCGGTAGAAAGTGATAAGGCAGGTTTGTCGATGAATCTATCAAAAATTAAAATTATGTCAAACTCTACGTATCAAAAAGTCATTGATGTAAATGATGAGCCACTGGAGTATGTAAAGGAATATATTATATATCTAGGACAACTTATCTCTACAGAAAATTGTATGCCTAAAGAAATAGAACGAAGAATAGCTAATACTTGGAAACGATTTTGGTCACTTAGCGAGGTCATGAAGAACAAAGATATGCCTATCAAGGAAAAAAGAAAAGTTTATAATGTGTGTATTATACCATGTTTACTCTATGGATGTCAAACTTGGGCATTGACCGAACAATTGGCAAACAAAATAAAAACTTGTCAGAATGGGATGGAAAGAAGTGCAATAACAGTAAAAATAAAGGACAGAGTAAAACTAATAGATATAAAAACTAGAACCAAATTTAAAAATGCATTTACAATATTTAAACAACTAAAATGGAGATGGACTGGGCATATGATACGAGAAACTAAGGATAAATGGACTAGAAGAGTGACAGAATGGTACCCACGAGATGGGACAAGGAAAAGAGGCAGACAAGCTAAGAGATGGGAAGACGAAATAGTTAAAATAGGACCGTTACTCAGGTATGAACTTATCTGTTACTCGTGACAAACCTAACCGCATAATGTGACTTTAATTGATATAAATCGCGGTCACGGATGAGCTTGCATTTAATACGGACATGCCGAGAATACCGAAAGAAGTGAAGTCAGGCGTGCACACGCCTACAAAAAGGGAAGCACTGGGAGCCGTTATGTCCATCTTTAATCCCTCAGGCCAGATATCACCCTACGTCATCTCGGCCAAAGTGATACTGCAGAGCTTGTGGCGCCACGCGATGTCATGGGACGACCCGCTACCGCCAGAGGAGGCAGCAAGCTTTGCTGAGTGGATTCGCGATTTGGATTATATCGAAAAACTACGACTCCCGGCGCTGCTATAGCCCGAGGCCTACTGAAGAACGGCAGCTACATATATTCTGCGACGCCAGCGAGCAGGCTTACGCGACGGCGGCATATTGGAGATATTCGCACGATGACGGAAGCGTTCACCTTACTCTAATCGCAGGAAAAGCGAAAGTGGCGCCAATGAAACCGCAGAGTATGCCGCGCATGGAACTACAAGCCAACTTGATCGGCGCGAGGTTAGCGACGGAAATAAAGCGAGAACACGAATATACAGGGCGCGTCGTGTACTGGAGCGACTCAAAAACAGCGCTTCATTGGATACGAAACGACTCAACGCGCTACACGCCGTACGTCGCGCACCGCCTCGGCGAGATCGCGGAACTAACAGCTGTCAACGAGTGGAGATGGACGCCAACCGCATATAACGTCGCCGACGATGCGACGCGCGCAGGCAACACTCAGCTGAAAAGCACAGACCGCTGGTTTGTAGGTCCGTCCTTTCTGAGAACTCCGGAGAACCAATGGCCGAAAGAGGAAACTGACAACATAGAAGAGGTCGAGGTGCTCACTGTAAGAACCACGGAAAAGGTGCCGCTCATCGACTTCACACGATTTTCCTCCTACGGGCGCCTGCTGCGAACGATGGCAAAGGTCCTACAATTTAACGATAAATGTAGAAAACTCCAAGACAGGACCGACGTAGAATACATAAAAAGAAGCGAACAAGTACTACTGCAACAAGCACAAGCGGAGGCGTTTCCCGAAGAAATAGCGAAACTGCGCGCCGGAAAATTAGTCGACAGAACGAGCCGACTACTCAAGCTTGACCCGGTGTACGCCGAGGACGGGGTGCTGCGCCTGCGCGGTAGAATGAACGCTGCGCCGGTAACTGAAGAAACGAAATCGCCCCCGCTCTTAGACGGCCGACACCCGCTGACGCACCTATTGATAAGATATGAACACGAGCGAAACCACCACATCGGCCGAGAGCATGTGGTGAACAACATAAGGCAGAAATATTGGGTACTCCACTTGCGACCGACGGTGAGGAAAATCATTCAAGCATGTACTTGGTGTAGCATTCGAAAGAGACCACCCGGTACGCCGCCGGTCAAGGGAAACTTGCCAAAGGAACGTCTCGATGCCTACACGCGGCCATTCGCGCGCTGCGGTTTGGACGGATTCGGCCCGATGTGGGTCACTATAGGACGCCGCAGAGAAAAACGGTGGGGACTTTTATTTACCTGTTTGGTTACCCGCGCGGTGCATCTTGAACTACTGGCCAGTCTGAGCACGGACTCCGCTCTTATGGCCATCCGGCGCATGGCAGCGAGGCGAGGATTCCCGGTTTCTTTCCATAGCGATAACGGAACCAATTTTCACGGAAGCGAAGCGGAAATGAAAAAGGCATACGAAGAATGGTTACCGCGCCTGAAGGAATTTACGTCAACGAGAAAAATTGAATGGCGATACATCGACCCCGGAGCACCGAACCAAGGAGGCGCTTGGGAGCGCATGATAAGGAGCGTCAAGACCTCCCTATCACTCACCCTCATCGATAAGGCACCAAAGGAAGAGGTGCTAGCTACGGCGCTCACGGAGATCGAATATACAATAAATTCACGGCCATTAACTCATGTATCAGTATGCGCAGCAGTCGCAATCCAACCGGCGTGAGGACTGCACGTCTATCGGCCTGCGTATCGTTTATAGATAACAAACCAGTAAAGCGCGCGCGCCGCCAGCATGGCTGACGGCCAGTCGGATCTCGAGCGAGCAGGTTCAGTGACCTCAGGAGAACTTCTTTCTGACGGCCAGTTGCAGCGATTGAAGCGATTAAGAAATTATGAAACTGATGGAGATGATGAAGAATTTATCGAAGTTGGAAAGACAAGACGTCTGAGTGTAAGAAGTTACAGACATAGCGAGAATAGCACTATATCAATGAAAAAAGACGAAACACAACCAGCGATGTCGAAGGAGCTCGGAAAGAATTATGAAGTTGCTGTCACGGCGATAAAACCACTACCAAAGCCTATTGCACTCGCAAAACTTCTGAGTAGTCTTAAAATGCAGGGTATTTTAAGAATTAAATACAAAAGTAATTACAAGGTTTTCATTACTTTTGACACCGAAAATAACGCAGAATGTTTATTGAAAAGTAAGTCGATGGTTGAAATGGATTTTAGATGCCAGAGAACTGATGAAATAAACGTATGCTATGGTATAGTACGACAGATTGACCTAGATTCAAAAGAAGAAGAATTACATAAAATTTTTGAGTGCGAGTCGGAGATAATATCCGTGAGACGGTTGAAGAGACAAACAAGCGAAGGAACCTGGGTAGATTGCGAGACAGTTCGCCTGTGTTTCAGGACCTCCACTATACCTCCGTATGTACTAGCATACGGTTGTAGGTTCTTATTGGAACCATACACTTTCCCTGTTTCACAGTGTGCGGGATGTTGGTCATATGGTCATATAAAGAAATATTGTCCTATCAAGAAAATATTATGTCCTAAATGCGGAGCAAAACATGAGAACTGTGAAACTAAGAATTATAGGTGTATAAACTGCAAGGGTCCTCATATGTCGATTGAGAAGCGTAAATGTCCGGTGTTCCAAAAAGAAAAAGATATAAGACAGCTCATGAGCGAAGAAAAATGTACTTATAAAAAGGCACTGGCAATATACTTAGATAGAAAAAATAACGAATCATCGGGAAGCCAAAACACGATTGTCAACAACGATATTCAGCCAAAGAAACCTACACATACAGCCGGTCGCAGTTACAGTGAGGTACTTATGAGTAAGATGAATATAGAAGACCGAGATGAAGAACAAATGCAAAGTGAAAGATGCGACAGTCAACAATCAAACAACGAATCGATAATATTTCAAAGAAAAGAAGAACGACAGTATCGAAAGAGTAGAAAAAAAAAGAGAAAGTCTGTGCATAAAGAACAAACCAGTCAAGAAGAGCAGAGTGAGTTTACAGAAGGAGAACCGAAATGCGAGAAAATGTTTGATTTTATTAAGTGCTTTAGTAAGATTAAGAATATTATAATGTCTCGAAAATTACTTAATGAAAAAATTACGGAGTGTGTAAATGTAATATTTGAGGAGTGCTACTATTTGGTGGCGCAGCTGCTTAGAAAGGGAGACTATGTCTCAAAACTCTTATCCGTACTTAGGCACGGATAAGAACGATTATTGCGACTGATATTTACTATCTATCTCATTTGTAAATGTTAATATTAATAATGTAATTTAATTAAGTGTTGCAATATAATAATGTAATTTGTATGTTTATGGTTAGGTTACGATGGGGCTGACATAAACAAAATGTTTAAAAGTCCCAATAAAATGAAAGATTAAAAAAAAAAAAAAAAAAAGTAAGTATGCGCAGCGGACCCGGAAGCGCTCACTCCGAACCATTTATTGCTGGGCACCGCGCACGGCCTACCTATCGTCGGAGCATGCGACCTGGCGGACAGGAGAGCGTGGCGAGCGGCGCAAGGCCTAGCCAATGCGTATTGGGAGCGGTGGATAAAGGAATATTTACCTACTTTAACGCCTAGAGGAGACGTCAGACGGCCTGCGCGGAACATCAAGAACGGCGATGTAGTCGTTATCGCGGACGGATTGCTACCGCGCGGTGTATGGCCGAAGGGCGAAGTAGAGAAGACATATGAGGGACCGGACGGCGTGGTACGGAGCGCAGATGTGCGGACGCGGGGTGGAGTCTTCCGGCGACCTGTGAGAAGGCTTATGCCGAGGGGAGGCTGTTGCGGACAAGAAGCCTAATTGACTGTCTTAATTTCTACTACTCCTTAACCATGTAATATATTAGCGTAGGATAGAGCGGGATAGCATAGTTTTCTCGCTCTTACAATAATTTTATATAAATATAGGAACGTATTTAAGAAGGGTCGACGCCATCTTGTAACGTCCGATACGCTGTAGAGTCCTCAGTGGTCAACAGCAGTAAGTCATTCACAAAAAAAAAAGAAGGGTCGACGCCATCTTGTTTTCATTCGTGCGCCGACCTCTGAACTGTTAACATCTGAACTTAAATAAATAATTGCGTGTCAAGAGGGATTTTCTCTTCAAACCTGAAACCTGAAGTCCCTTACAAATAATGTTCGGAGATTATGGAATATACACACTAATGACTCTCTCCCATTTAAAACCACTGAAGGTGTAATGTTCCTAAGTGAAGGTGGATCAAACCCATGGGTTGTTGAAAACCTAGCTGTAGATGAAGGTACATACTCTTAGATATAATAGTCGTCACAGAAAATGATAAAAAATATTTCCACACCATAATGGACCCGAAGAACCCGTTTTCTGAACCACCTGAAGAATCATTATTGTTCAGTAAGGACATCGGTGTTCTAATGTCAAGTGAGGAAACGACTCCTAGAAACGTGTTTTGCTTTATTAGAAGATCGAACAGGGATGCACTATCAAAGGAGGAAGCATTCAAAGAAAAGACTAAGTGTAATCAAGAAGCATTCGAAATAATTATAACGGCAATAGATCCTTCTTTCTTACTCACCATTCCTACATCAAAAGCAAAGTTAATAGTAGTTTATGCAACTGTCATATAATGAAGGGTATTAAAACACGAGTGTGTTTATGAAACGAGCGCAGCGAGTTTCATAATAGTAACGAGTGTTTTAATACCTGTGTTATATGCAGTTGCATACACTACTTTATCTACACTAATGCTGTTACATTCTACTTTTGTTTCCAATACTTGATAAAATACGTTTATCTTCACTAATAAAAACGTGTATTGTCACAGTGAACTTGGCGCGCAATCAGGAGCGAGCGCGCATGCGCGCGCAGGGCGGCGGAGCGAGCGCGCATGCGCGCGCAGGGCGGCGGAGCGAGCGCGCATGCGCGCGCAGGGCGGCCAATCAGGAGCGAGCGCGCGATGTTATAATGACTCATTACGACATCGATGTGGATATTATAACATCATGTGAAATTGCTTAAATGTTGTCTGTGCTATAACAGTAGTCATTATAACACAAGTATTGGAAACATAAGTAGAATGTTATAACATTAGTGTAGATAAACAAATATTTAGCGTCAACAATTCTTCTTATTCGTGAAAAATATACAGAAAAAATTCCCAGACAGACTCTAAACAACATGGACGCCGCTATCAGCCGATTATTGGAGAACGGGGAATCATGTGTGACGGCAGAAAATAACGATGAATATTATGATATAATTTAAGTGGTTTTTTATAGTGAAATGTTCTTTATGTTAAAAAAAAAAGCAATACCTAGAATGTTTAGCAATCAAAGAAGCGGTCAGATATTGGCAATACTGGTTAATAGGTAAACCGTTTACAGTTTATTCAGATCATAAGCCGCTAGAAAACATAAATCTGAAATCGAGGACCGACGAAGAGCTTGGTGATTTGGCATATTATTTATCTCAGTATGAATTTAAAATAAAATACGCCCCGGGAAAACAGATACCAAGTCCATTACCAAGTCAAATGTTAGCAAAGAAACACTGAAATGGGGTCAATATAGTTACGAATTGCACGTTGTTACATTATTGATGAATGCAGTCAATGATGAAGAGAGGAGATCCATCCTACAGGAATTCACAGAGTTTCTCATCTCAGAATCAGGTGTAGGCCACAATACATCATTCAACTCAAGGAATTTCGGTAAGCTAATTGTATCAGATGGATTTGTTTTCATGATTAACTCTGGTCATATATTAGACAGGAATATGCTTTTAATGATGAAGGACACATATTTAGCCAGATTCCACACATTGTTGGCCATGCAAAACAGAGTTGATAACCACTTCCCACCTAACACGTACAACACAATATCAAGATTATATCTTCTGGGGGATAGATGCCTGAGTGTAGGGGGTAACAACTCCTATAGTGCATTGAAGTTGATCGAGCCTCTCTGTAATCTTAGATTGTCAGATCTAGCTCACGAATATAGACCTAAAATACCTCAAGATCCAAATTTTAGAGAACATCTGAGGAGGGCAGGAGATGAAGTCAGCAGAGAGATTCCAGGAATTAGGGACATAATGCAACTTATTAACACACAGAATCATGTGGAGACTGTGTTAACAATGTATGGGTCATTTCGACATTGGGGGCACCCTTTCTTGGATTGTTTAGAGGGCTTACAGGCTTTATATGAACAGGTCACTATGAATAAATTGATTGATGTTGAATTTGCAGCTGAATTGGCAAGTGATTTAGCATATATAGTACTCAAAGACAAATTTAAATAAGTGGGCAAATTTTAAGAGTGGATTAAAGCACTATAATGTCCCTACCAGTTCAATTAAGCAACCTCACACTTTTCACAAATGGTGGGGCAAATTCAACCAATCAAACCCTAAAGATACTCTTGTCATCTCCAAACAATTAGAGTTGGCACAGGAGGACAGTGACCTGACGTTCCCGATATTAAGATCATTCGTAAAGGGATGGATAGGCAAAAACATCAGAAATCCTACCGACTGCGCCATGTTAAGTTCTATTAAATGAATAAACTTTGTATTTAGTTTTAAGTATTTTAATGAACTTTCAATTAACAAATTACAATAGTTGAGACTCGTGTGTCCTGTCAGTGCTAGCCATCAATCGCATCTCTTTAGTGTTGCCAAGCCCATCCCGAAAGGCTCCCGTTAGGTGGCAGTATAATCATGACAATTTGGAAGCTGACTGTCTCAGTAGAAACCCAGTTTTGGAATCAAATGACAATCAATACAGATGAACAATTAAAAGTCGTGAATTTCGTTAAACTACTTAGAAGATATTTTAACAGATCAGAATAACAATGATAAAATACAAGACAAAAACAAACAAACAATTGATTAAAAAACACGGAATTTACTTTAAAAAAATGAAAAAGAAAGAAAAAATTATATTAGGTATCCGAACAATTTAGCAACAGACTATTCCAAAACATACATGAAAACCTGTGTCTTAGGAGTTGCACAAATGCAAAAGACCATCAGTCCATATTACACAGCCAAGAACTTAACTAAAAACATAAAAGAGGTACCTATGTAGAAAATGCGAAATTTGTATAAAAAATAAATCGAGAAGAAATGATAAATATGGATTTATGTCTCAGCTAGGCCCAGCCACAAAGCCTTTCGAAATAATCTCTATAGACACAATTGGGGGTTTTGGAGGCTCAAGATCAACAAAAAGATATCTTCACCTATTAGTAGATCACTTTACAAGATATGCTTTTATTTTAACCTCGAAGACTCAAAGTGCAAATGATTTTGTAAAACTGGTAACGAATATCACGGAAATGGGCGATATTGGCATGCTTCTCACCGACCAATACCCAGGAATCAATTCGAACGAATTTAAGAAATTCTTAAATGATAAGCAGATACCTCTATAGTTTTTACAGCAGTGAATGCTCCATTCTCGAATGGCTTAAACGAAAGATTGATTCAAACGTTGGTAAACAAAATCAGATGTAGAACAAAATGAGGGACGAACAAATCAAGCGTGGACTACAATAACACAAGAATGTGTAAAAAAATATAATAATACTTGTCACTCAGTCACGGGCTTTACACCAAGTTATCTTTTATACGGTACAGAGGTGACTATCTTGCCGGACGAATTAAAGCAAGAAAAATCTAATTGTGATTGGATTGGAGACAGACAAACAACACTTCAAAATACAATAAGATCACACAACTACAACAAAACAGTATTCGACAAAAATAGAAAATATGGCGAAATAAAAATGTAGGGGACATGGTTTATGTGGAAAATGGAAACAAGCTTAACAGGAAGAAGTTAGATGAATTGAGAGCTGGACCATATAAGATTATTGAAAAAATTACAAACTCAATTTATAGAATTGATACAGGACATAAAAAAAAGGCGTCAGGCGGCGTCGTTCCATTTCGAATGTCTGGTCACTAATAACTTTTACTGGCTCCAAAGTGTAAACGGTTACTTTTCACTTGTCATATTGAGGCTTAGTATTACAAGTACTAAGCACTTAGCTACAAAGCCCGTGTAAACCGGACATAATAATACTACGATACTAACAATTAAAATTGTTTGGCCACTGGAGTGCATCCAGAAAATTATGGGGCAGTAAATGTGTTAAGATTAGATAGCTTTGTTCATAACGATTCGATTGAGGTATGTTTCTTATATACATTCGATACAAAAACTTGAAAATTCATTTTTGCAATTTAAAAATTCGCGGGTACGAAGCGTGCCAGTTGGGCCAAATCGCGAAAATGGCGGCGGCCAGACGAGGGGTTCAACGCTCATATAAACGTGGAGTATTGCCACTCTGTCCAAGCCATTAAATATATAATGTACTTAATATGTAAGTATGTATATAAATAAAGGTTCAGATCAGGCAACTTTTAGCCTTAGAAACCCACACAATGAGGTCGAAAACTATTTAAATGGCAGGTACATAAGCACATCTGAAGCTGTCTGGCGCTTATTTGAATTTCCCATTCACGACCGGCATCCTACTGTAGTGCATTTGGCCGTTTATCTAGAGAACGGTCACAGGGTGTATTTTACACTAGGGACAGCTCATCAAGTTGTCCAAAACCCACGCAATACCACATTACTGGCATTTTTTGCTCTCTGTAATGAAGATGAATTCGCGAAAACTCTTCTGTATCATGAAGTCCCGCAATACTATACATGAGCAAATAATAAATTCACTAGAAGGAGGCGTGGTGAAGATAAAGTTGGACATCCGGAGATAAAAAAAGATGCCGCTTTAGGTAGAGTCTACGGGATACATCCATCAGAGTGTTTTTATCTTAGGATTCTACTGCACCACGTACGCGGTCCGACCTCATTTGCATACCTTAAAACTGTAAACGGTATAAGTAGTCAAAGAGACGTATCAAGCAGCTTGCCGTGACCGAGGTTTACTTGAAAACGATGACCACTGGGGTAACACTTTAAGCGAAGCTTCACTTATCACATTGTCCAAAAAAACTGAGGGAGTTGTTCGTAGTCATACTTTTATTTTGTCAACCATCGGAACCATTGAAGTTATGGGATATTTTCAAAGATCAGTTCTGTGAAGATATTAGACATCGTATCAGACAACAAAATCAGGATAACACTTTACCCTTCACTGAAGTCATTTATAATGAAGAATTAATTTAAATAGATAACAAACTACTAGAATTAAACGACAAAAATTTAAGTGATTTTGGATTACCTTCTCCCGTTTGTACCCAGAATAATACTATTGACACAATGGTACAACAGTATAACAAATGATTTAACAGCGTTTGTAAATGACAATGTGCCAAAATTAGTACCAGATCAAAGACGTGCTTATGAGATTATTGTGGATAGCGTGAACAATAACAAGGGAGAAATCTTTTTTTGAACGCACCAGGAGGCATCGGAAAGACTTTTCTTGCAAATTTGATACTTGCTAAGATACGGCAATCAGGGAAGATAGCGATTGCAGTTGCTTCGTCAGGAATTGCTGCAACTCTCTTGAACGAAGAAAAAACTGCTCACTCTACGTTTAAACTCCCGCTATCCGTATCTTTAGATCAACGGTCTACGTGCTCTATTCGGAAAAATGGGCCTCTTGGTTAGTTACTGCAAGACGCGTCGTTGGTAATATGGGATGAATGCACCATGAGTCATAGAGCTCATGTGGAGGCCGTGGACCGTACTTTAAAAGACCTCCGAAGCTCTGCTAATGTCATGGGTACTTTACTTTTGTATTTGCTGGAGATTTCCGACAAACGCTTCCAGTCGTCAACAGAGGTACGCAAGCAGATATTATGAAGGCATGTTTAAAATCGTCTCAACTTTGGACATCTCTTCAACATTTGAAATTGCGCACCAATATGAGAGCTCATCTACATGGAAATACGCATAGCAATTTTCCACAACAGCTGCTGAAACTTGGAGAAGGAATTGGGAAGGTAAAAATGTAAATTAATAAAGATTTTAATTGAAAAATGTACAAGTGTTTTTACCTCTTTATGATTTTGAACCCGTGAAAATTTTACAACTACTTTGGGCTCCTTACAAATCGCACAAAATTCATGAATCCAACCACGAAGTCGCCTTAAATGAGCGAGCGACGTTATGGGACAGCCTTTGAGGCGGCGAGCGGCGTGGCGGGAAGTAATGTATAGGAGATGCGACGCGTGACGTCGTGGCACTAGTCCATAGGCGCGGAGCGACGTAGTGAGAAGCGGCGTGGTGGGAACAATCCCACTAGTCCATAGGCGCGAAGCGACGTAGTGAGAAGCGGCGTAGTGGGAACAATCCCACTAGTCCATAGGCGCGGAGCGACGTAGTGAGAAGCGGCGTAGTGGGAACAATCCAAGCAAGGCAGTAGTTGTACTGCGCCCCTTTCTGAACCCCGATTGTACTTCTGGTAATATATAATTTTTTTCTAGAAACTCTGTTAACTGCATACAGACAGCTTTTTCTAGAATTTTGGATAAACAAGGCAAAATATTTATCGGTCTGAGATCCTTTAAGTCAACTGGGTTAGGAAGTTTAGGTCTCACAACTGCTTGCCCACGGCACAACCACTATGCTCAACTGATTGTGCCGTGGGTACTTTTGATTCCCTTCTACACAACTGAGTTCCCTACGACTCAACCCAGACCTTCTGCACAACTACTATGCCCATCTGGTTGAGTTGTAGGGAACTCTGAAACCACTTTGATTCCCCATAGTACAACTAGGTACTTCAATTCTCTCAAGCACTGAAAGTAAACCTCTTTATTCGAGTGTTGCACTTTAGATTTGTCATCTTTTTGAAATGTATTAATATATTAACGTCACTTTGCTGTTTGCTTTGACGTCGCGTCGTAGTAATTACAATTACTGTTTTTTAATTTATATTATAAAAATGAATGAAGACGATGATATTTGCTGCATAGATTCCAATGGCGGCAAGATTGTACTATATCGTGAACACCAGTATCACAAGATTCGCAATTATAAAAATGGTTCTTGCGTACTGAGATGTTCATCGTATAAAAAAACAAAGTGCCCAGGAAAAATAACAGTACAGGTAAGCAGTAAGTTTAATTTTTCGTTTTAGCCCCAATTTACTCTGTTATGGCAGCGATAGTGTTGAATTGAGCCTTATCAGTTCCTTCTATAACGCCGCTTATATTTGTTTTTTTTTTAAGGATAAACGCGTTATAAGTGAAAAGCCACATTAATGTCAAGTAGATCCAAAGAAAAATGTGATAATAAAAGAAAAAGCAGCATTAAAAAATTTGGTTAAAAGTGACGACCGCCCTATACCTTAACTGTATGCTCAGACTGTCGACGGGTTGATGGACAAAGGATTGAATTTTGTAACTGAAATGCCGGAATTCAAAAATATGAAACATTTTTTATACGATGCCAGAAAGAAAGCTGTAGGTGCTAATAACACCAGATTCGTGGATTTAAAAGAAGTGGAAATACCAGAAAAATTTAAAGAGTTTCTCATGGCTGACTTCAACGATGGTGGAGATAGAATTTTGATCTTCTGTTCACCTGAATTAAAACTGCAACTATGTAACATTAAGGAGTACTTTATAGATGCAACATTTAAAAGCTGCCCGAAGCCCTTCACTCAGTTGCTATCGATTCATGGTGACTTTGGGAGTACACAAGAGACAGTGAATGTAAAACCACTTGTGTTCGCACTAATGCCAAATAAGAAGCAAGCAACTTACGAAAGGATATTCCATCTTCTACAGTCACAGATTGCACTAATTACTGAAGGCGACAGCTGTCAATGGACCATATCAAAAGCGCATTGCGACTTTGAAATTGCTGTAGTAAACACTTGCTAAGTTTTTTCCAAAAGCTGCTATTCGTGGTTGTTACTACCATTGGAATAAAAATATGTGGCGAAAATGTAAACTTTTAGGCCACACGCTAAAGGCCGAAAGACGAATTGTTGGCCTTACCGCTGCTTTACCGTTGTTGCCAAAACAAAGAATATTAGAAGGCTGGCAATATATCAAGGAGGAAGTCAAAATTCATAATTTAATAATGCCTAAATTTACAAAGTACATTGATCACCTTTTTTATAAAAAGTGTAATGTGCTGTCAGTTCTTTCCGTATTTGGTGAGTGTAGGGGCACCCGACTTGCGCTTACGCAGCGCTTTAGGCGAGACAAGCCAGTTACCCCGCGCTCGCCACTCCAAACGGTAGTTATAGTAGTTGGTTTGTCCCGATATAAAATAAGTTTTTTGGAATTTCGAATAGTATGAGAGAACTATAATATTGACGTTTTATTTACTATACCGGTAAGAGGAATCGTTCGAGGTACAATAAGACCTCGAAACTGAGCGTCACAGAACAAATAACTACTTAGAAGGATGGCACTGCAAATTAAATAAAGCCGTGAACAAAAACAGTCAATGTTTGGCGCCTACTGAATGTTCTTACTCGTAAAGTAATTGTATCCACTTCTAAAATGCAAATAGCAAAAGGCGTTTCCGCAAAACGTAAAAAAGATCAGATCATCAATGACGAAGTTATTAGATCTGTCCAGATGAAACTTATCAACGGTGAAATTAGCCTCGGCCATGCCTTAGATAAATTAAGATAAAATAAGTAATACTAAAATATGTGAGTTTTTAATAACTTCCTTTCTTTCAAGGGTTTATTAGTTTTCAGTTTTAACTTTGGCAGTGTAGGCATGGTTTTCGTCAGTTGGGCCAAAGGTACATTTCTTTCCCAACGAATCAATCAGTTGTCTCAAAAAAACCCACGGCACAACCAGGGATTCGAGTTTTCGTCAGTTGGGTCAT
This sequence comes from Alcis repandata, assembly GCA_949125135.1. Lineage (NCBI taxonomy): Eukaryota > Metazoa > Arthropoda > Insecta > Lepidoptera > Geometridae > Alcis > Alcis repandata. The sequence continues at coordinate 4,051,238 of OX421252.1, forward strand.
AGGCACATATTTTTTCCGGAATGGACCAATTAGTTGTGTAGAAGGGAATCAAAAGTACCCACGGCACAATCAGTTGAGCATAGTGGTTGTGCCGTGGGTCCGGAAGGGTTTCCAGATATCAGGAAACGTTTGAGTCGCAATTGAAATAGGTATTAAATAAGCACGTGTACGAAATCTAAAGTGTAAGGAAAGGTCGACTTCAAGCTTTTAATTATTCTTATCAGTCTGTCCAAGCTGATTTGATCAATATGGAATACAGCATCACTAAATCTGTGGTGTTCAAAATATGTTTAAAGCGATATTGAAGTATAAGGATTACCAGGAATATTTAGAAAATGAGCATTTATTGCATTAGGATCATTAAAATTAAAATCGCCTAAAAAAATTAGATTGTCGTATCGAGGACAACAACCAACCAACCAACCAATAGAACCAGAAGAACCAATAGAACCAATAGGACCAAAAGAATCAATAGAACAGAACAGGACCAATAGAATCAGTAATCGCATCAAAGTATAGGTCGACACTTATCCAGCGCGGACGATCAAGAGTTTCCTTCCGTTCAGAGCCACAGTGAGCTACATTTGTTCAACAGCAATATGCAGTGGATCCACAGGATGACGCCAGGTCTGCACGGCGACCCCCCGTTTAATATAAAAGCCTACTCCACCGCCACGAGAGCGAGACCCACGCGACCGTGGAGTGTGCATAAGTCTATATCCCGGAATAGCGGGAGCGCGCCCCTCCTCTCCAGCGTGGAGCCACGTCTCGTTTAGCGCCAAGATATCTACGCCACTCCGACTGACCGACTCTATGATGTTGTCATGATAAGTGCCAAGGGAACCTGCATTGTATAAACCAACCTTTAAATTTCTAGCAGCCAATAAGATAGCTGTAAAAATATATACATAATTCATAGCTTAACAGACACCCAGTGAAAATATTAGATAAACATAATTTGAAACACGACTTTTGTAACATTACTACCTATAACAATGTATTTAATATACGCATTCGTTTTTTCAACGAGGAACTTCCTGTGTGACCGCGGACCCACTGCCAAAAAACTTTTTTAGGTTTTCTATAGGGTTATTCAAAAAGGGTATGCTAAGCCGAAAAGGGTTCATAATACTCATCATTATGAACAACTTTTACTATGGGACCAACCCGAAATTCGAGAAAAAAAATCAGCTGTTACATACATTTTGTAGTGTCGTTGACATTTTTCTATGGAACAGCTGATTTTTTTTCTCGCAACTGTTGTCACAACACGCCGGACATTTATTTTCCCACAACCCGAAATTCGAGAAAAAAAATCAGCTGTTACATACATTTTGTCGAGTGTCGTTGACATTTTTCTATGGAACAGCTGATTTTTTTTCTCGCAACTGTTGTCACAACACGCCGGACATTTATTTTCCCACAACCCGAAATTCGAGAAAAAAATCAGCTGTTACATACATTTTGTCGAGTGTCGTTGACATTTTTCTATGGAACAGCTGATTTTTTTTCTCGCAACTGTTGTCACAACACGCCGGACATTTATTTTCCCAACAGCCAATAGCAGATAAAGAGATTCAACGTAGAAAACACTCGTTTCATTTATTTTATTTATTAACTTTGAAGATATTTTATCAATTAGTATTATTTCCAAACCAAATAACGCGCGAATGGAAATACTGCGGATAACCCTTCGTAGGCAATCATTTTCTTGACAAAGTGTCGCGTTCTCTACAGGCAGATAGATAATAAACTCCTTTTTTTTTCTTTTTCGAGGCACGTTGTGGCTAGTGTATCACGTCTTCAAGAGGTCGAGTGCGGCGCGATGCAGCCCTGCCAGGTGAGACCCCGGTGACCCGGGGAGGCCCGACAAAGCGATCAGCGGACGAAAACCGACTTTAAAACCCACTGAAGACTGAAGTTGCTTCGCTGCTTTTCTAATTTGCAGAGTCCGTTGTTCTTCTTCAGATTCATTTTTGTTTTTTTTTTGTGTTTTCATTTTACACAAGTAAGTACATTTGCAAGTTTATATAGACGGTGTAGTCTTTTATCATATATTTCAATTCAAACTTTGTCAGCCATATATTCTTCGTAAGTACCAACAATCCGAACAAAATCCCAACAACTATAAAACAAAGACCAACAAGCACAGATTTGTGACATACAAAACGATAAAACAACAAGAACATTATTTTACAAAACAAAAAACAAAAACCGACTTCAAGAGACCGACTATTGAGTTATTCATCTATTTGTCGCGCACGTACTTAATGAAAATTTAAGACTTATATGGTTTTCTCATGGATACCATTATCAGAACTGGACTAAATTGAAATGGGACCAAATGGGAAGCGTCATCTTTCTAATAAAAAAAGAATCATCAAAATCGATTCACCCAGTCATCACGTCTTTAAGAGGTCGAGTGCGGCGCGATGCAGCCCTGCCAGGTGAGACCCCGGTGACCCGGGGAGGCCCGACAAAGCGATCAGCGGACGAAAACCGACTTTAAAACCCACTGAAGACTGAAGTTGCTTCGCTGCTTTTCTAATTTGCAGAGTCCGTTGTTCTTCTTCAGATTCATTTTTGTTTTTTTTTTTGTGTTTTCGTTTTACACAAGTAAGTACATTTGCAAGTTTATATAGACGGTGTAGTCTTTTATCATATATTTCAATTCAAACTTTGTCACCCATATATTCTTCGTAAGTGCCAACAATCCGAACAAAATCCCAACAACTATAAAACAAAGACCAACAAGCACAGATTTGTGACATACAAAACGATAAAACAACAAGAACATTATTTTACAAAACAAAAAACAAAAACCGACTTCAAGAGACCGACTATTGAGTTATTCATCTATTTGTCGCGCACGTACTTAATGAAAATTTAAGACTTATATGGTTTTCTCATGGATACCATTTATCAGAACTGGACTAAATTGAAATGGGACCAAATGGGAAGCGTCAGCTTTCTAATAAAAAAAAGAATCATCAAAATCGATTCACCCAGTCAAAAGTTATGAGGTAACAAACATAAAAAAAAAAAAAACACATTCGAATTGATAACCTCCTCCTTTTTTGAAGTCGGTTAAAAACAGATTGTTGTACCAATTTCTTAATCTAAATACAGCTCAAAAATTGTTGGCGCCTTTTTCTCCCATATTGGTTTATATTAGAGAATGGCGCAATAAAATCGATGTCAATAACAAAGTCAATGTTTAAGGGTCGATACACATCTGACGGAAGATGCGTCGCGTATTATCGGTCGCGTAATACGCGACGCATCTTCCGTCAGATGTGTATCGACCCTTATTTACATTTTTTAATTTACCCTTTTTTTAGTACAATTTTTATTCATATAGATACATTTTCCTATTTTTTTAGAGCCGTTTGGCTTTGTACATCATTCCGATTCTAAGCTAGCTATGGCCATTTTGAGAGCGCCTTCCCTCGTCGAGCTTCCACCGATGAATCCTGTGCTATGACAGAAGATACACCCGTCGATTCCTGCCACTTCACTCAGAAGCTCGTCTCGGACGCCCCACCAAGATTTGTGAAGAGGTTTCCTGGAAATTCAAAACACAAAATCAGCAGACTTAAACACTTAAAAATATTTTAGACTTGAGGATAAGAAAAGAGAAAATGGTGCTGATGGATAAATACTGACTGATAATATAATTAATAAACTTCGACAGTCAACACTGCAGTATATACATCAGTGGTACTGCAGTATAGCACATCAGCTTATGCTAGTCTATCATCAAATAAAATACTTTTTTTAACAAGCTGCACAAAGTCGTTTCGAAAAGTAGGTTTGTGTTATCTCAGAACGTAAATAAACTATATTTCATCAGAATCGATTTAGTAGTAGTAAAGTTAGTGTGCATTTATAAAAATCCCTATAAACCCAACTTATAACAGTAACATTATAATGAAATGTTTCTAGGAGTGGCGGTTTAGGCTGTGTATCTGGTGTATCTTGTCAGGTAATTCCATCTACTCTCATTTCGTAAAATTGTGCTAGTTGTGCTAGAGCCAGTACTGTACTGTACATATAATAGTAAATCTAAATCTTTATAGGATTGTAGGTCTTGGTTCACATTCCCAGACATTTATAAATGGTTAAACATGCCACTTATTTTGAAAGTGCACCCGCTCTTGTTTGATTAACAAAAAATGGATAGTTTTAGTTCCAGTCAGTCTTTGATTTTGACTATTGACACAAATTACTTTGTATGGATCGTTTCAAAATGGTACCGAGGTCCATGGGCGTATCTAGGGGGCAGGGGGTGGCCGCTGCTCGTTTCCCTCAATTGTATGCCTTTGTACTAGGTCCTCGGGGCTACTAGTTGATCTTTGTCATCCCTTGGTGGGCAATCTAGTATTTCACTCTATGTTTTCTCTGGTAGCATAATTCATAGTAATTATAGTGTGACTTACTTCAGTTCTTGGTGGGTCAATATATTTAGCAGTGAACTGAGAACGTCCGCCTGCAGTCTCTGCTCTATTGCAATAGTGTTGTGACTGAAGATGTTGGCCGCCGCCCGGGCGGCTCCCTGCAGCAGCGCGGGCTCGCTGCGCTGCAGGAGGCGCGCCACGTGCTCGAGGCAGCGCTCCGCCTGGGGAGATCAACACAATTTATATCAATTAAAGTCACATTATGCGGTTAGGTTTGTCACGAGTAACAGATAAGTTCATACCTGAGTATCGGTCCCGGCGAGCATGTTGGTTGCCTACACTCCGGCTGCCTCGTGGCCCAGCAGCGCCACCAGGCGCGCCGTGAGCCCGGGCACGGCCTGCACGGCTTCTGTGCCCTGGTAAGGGCCGTGCAAGCGACCACTGTAAGGTTTACCGATACTTACATTTATGAACGACATAATTCAGTAAATTACGTTTCACAAATTAGCTTAGAGCCAAAATAAAAAGCTTCTTGAAAGTGACACAGTTTTAAGCGTACCCCGTGTGTAACTCTGTGGAGCATGGTATCATCAAATAATATTTTGTTAAGTCGTGGTGATTTATTTAAAAATACAAAAGGGGTTCAACAAAATTGGACGTCTTGTTTCTTAAACAAATCCTTTTCCGTAGTACCATACTGTTACTTGGCATTAAAAGAGCAGAGAGAACTGTCGTTCAGGCTACCAACTGTCAGCGTCGGACGCCAGGGACACTCGGGACAGGCTTACCCAGAACATGTTGATCTGCATTAACCAGCAGGTCCTTGACGAGGCAGCGCCGGCGACACCAGCGCCCGCTGTACCGCCGGCTCGCCCGCGCCGCGGCTGACAGATGATAATTATGTTATGTTATACACGGCGATGACGCTATTTCGAATCGAAAGGAAGGTAGTATTGAAGAGTAGGTACAAATACATTGGAGTAGAGTTCATCGAAACTTATATATCATTAGTTTTTAATTATATGTATAAATCATACGGTTGTACTGTATTGATAAAATAACAAAGTTTGGTTGCTCTCTTGCTCTGATTCTTTTATTTTAGACTAGTTTTGCTTCTCAGTTTAACCTGCTACTACTGTTTACAGGAATCGATGTTTTCCGAAAGAAAAAGTAGTCTGCATATCAGACCTATCTCCATACACCAAATTTCACACAAATCCTATTTGTTCCAGTTCCAATTTTCGTGACACGCGCACAAACATGGCAAGTCTACGATTTGATTACATTATGCGTATTGATTAGATACTCTTCTTAAGTAGGCCAGTACTCATTTCCGTAGCAACAGATATCCGATAAAAGAAAGGTCTAAAAGCAACCTAACGTCATGCTCATTAATTACTATTCTTTATAGCACAGTACCGGCACAGGTTGCTGAAGGTCTCCGCAGCTCCGGCGCCGCCCCCGCGCGCATGTAGGGCCGCATGGCCGCCACTACCCCGACACCCAGCGCCGCGTCTCGTGTCGCCGGCGGCTCCAGCGACATGCTCCGCAGGATGCGAGCCGCGCCCTCCGCTACCTCACTGCCGTAAGCCAGAAGAAGAGCTTCCAACTCAGTGATAAGAAACTATCACCTGTGTGAAACAAGCAATAGTTATGTAATTATTATGAGAAAGAAGCCGAAAAAACATTTCTACAGAGGATGGACGATTTCCAAGCTGTGGTGCAACAATCGACAACCTCTGATGGAACTGCATCGTTGGCGGCAGTTTATAACCGTTACTCATTAGATCTCTTGAAGGAATAAATTTAAATATATTTTTGGTAATTAACTAATAATAATAGGACAAGCTATTTACCTACAAACGAGTTTTAGGAATGTAGGTAGGTACAGATAATTTTAAAAACATCTAGAATAAGTCATAATTGATCTCAGATAGTACCTAATTAAGAAAAATCATAACAAAATGTTGTTGACATCATTCACATAATACAAATGTTGCATGTCCTTAAGGATGAACTGTTGTTTGTTACCTTCAGCTAGATAAATGTCCCTACATTAGTACGTTACAATCTTTGAGGGACTATACACTAAATGGAGATGTCGCCACACTTCGCAGTAAGTCTTTGTATGGGTGACCGAGGGTGAAGCGCGGCCGTGGCTCGGATGAGACGGCATGAGAGTGATGGCATGAGGCGGATGAGAGTGGCACGTGTGCCACCGTTCAAGGCACCGCGATCTATAGCGGTGTCATTTCTAGCATGTGGTACATCATAGCTCAATAGATAAAATATGGACTTGTAGTGACTTCGATTAATTACAATTAAGTAGGTACAACTGCGCTGTCGTAGAAGGACCCTCAACTTCTATTTTAATCTACATAGGTAAAGACAAAAAACTGATTCCACCAACAGAAGCCTAGCGTGAAAGAAATACAGTCCGATAAAATAAATTAGCCACGGCTGTGAGCCTTTGCTTGTACTCTACAACGAATGTACTTTCACTCTTACAACAGTTTCCGAAATTCTGGTTTCTAATTACAATGATTCATTATCAGATTTCCAATTTCTGATTTTTGGTAGGCTGAAAGGCCTACAAATATGTTTGTTTAAGTAAAAAACTTACCGCTTCGTAGTGAAATGCACAAATCACAATATGAACAGTTTATCACATTAGCTTAGCTTTCTCACACAACTTATTAGCACAATAAAGCGTGTAAAAAGAGAAAATTTGAAAATTGAAAATTAAACACGCCATGAACAATTGCAATTTGAAAGTTCATTGCAAAAAACAAAAAGCAATCCTATTTATTTAAAAATCGAACATCGATCAGCGGGAAGCCGGGAGCAGTCTCGTGACGCCTAGCGCCGCGCGCGGGGGGAGTAGGATACTCGGGCGTGTGACCTCCTTACTGATGCTATGAAAAGGTTGTATGCATGCGCGCTGATAGCTACGCGTGATTCAAAAACGGTTCCTAGAAGTAGAAGTTCATATATCTCGGCCATCGGCGCTGACGGTACGCGTGCCGTCGGCGTGAGACTAAAACCAGCCTCAAGCAATAATCACAGCACATGACGACTTCCAATTAGCTTTCTTTCGTTCCTTTGCTTTTAACTTTTAACTTTAACTTTTAGCTGAAACAATCAAACTCGCGGGCGATTTTGCTCAGATCCCAATTCTGAAAACTGTTAACTACTTTCTTGCTCCAACATTATTGTAGATACTAGTTAAGAAGTAGATACACTGTTTTTACTTGAACTCGTATTGGTTTACTTTAGGTCAGGACCGATTAATTAATTAACAATCATGACGTAAAGGAGGCACGCCATCTTCGTTGATCGCGCGGGAAAGCGCGGGAATTCACGCTCGCTCGGTAGCGGCGTAGTGTTGTACCGGCGCCGTAGTGCTGTGCCGTGCCGTAGCGAACCATTAATCGACTCTAGGGAGAATCGCCTAATAGTACTTAGGTACTGTTAGAGGAGAACTCACTCTAATATTAATTTAGATTATTACTATTTTACGTTATCTTGTAGGGATTTAGTTTAGATAAAGCACAGACTGTAGTGTGTGACACTTAAGTGCGATGCTGTAGCGAAACATTAAATCGATTTTAGCGAGAATTCCCTAATAGCTCGGCCATCCTGCACCTCACGCGCCCTCGCGGGTTTAGAAGCCTGTCTTCTGGTCTGGACGATGGACCACCATAGCACAAAACAAATAGTTTGCGTTATTTCTGTTTTCTAAAAATATCTACTCGTATTTTGTTACTACAGTCAGTGCTGGGCGTCCGGGGCCCTCAAAGGTATAGACTAAGTATTAATCAACTACCTCTGACCATGTATTTCAACGATTTTAGATTTTATTTTTCATCTTACCCCGCCACATTTTCATCTTCCCCCGTTTCATTTTCGTGGTAGAAACAATTTGTTTAAAACTTATTTTCTACTTTAGAATAGGCTTAGGAAGATATTATTAACGTGATAAAAAATAAGTATACTTAGTCTTTGCTCTACGCCGACTATATCGATATTTTCAGCATAAGTTGAAACGTATTGTTCTACAGGACTTTATATAGGGTTATTCATAAAGGGTATGCTCTATGCTAAGCCGAAAGAGCTCATAGTACTCATCATTATGAACAACTTTTACTACGAGACCAACTCAAAATTCGCGAAAAAAAAATCAGCTGTTCCATAGAAAAATGTCAATGACACTCAACGAAATGTATGAAACAGCTGATTTTTTTTCGCGAATTCTGGGTCGGTCCCATAGTAAAAGTTGTTCATTATGATGAGTACCTACTGTAAACCCTTTTCGGCTTAGCATACCCTTTATGAAAATTATAACTTAATTTTATTTTTCTTAATAAAATTACACAAAATATTTATAAATGGGGAAAACACTAGGGAAAGGAGACATTTAAAGGAAGTAGGACGGGGGATTTCAGGAGGTATTATATCGTACAAAGAGCACAACATTAAGGGACAATCAAAGAAAATATGGTCCACATTTCCCTCATCCAAACCACACTCACAAAGGGAGCTGTCCCTAATCCTAAGTTTGGACAAGAAGACAGGAGTGCAGATGTGGTTGAGACGTAAACGACTAATCGTAGAAGTGGTGGTTTTATCGGACTTTTGAAATTTAGCGAACCAAGGTTTATGAGGGATTTCGGGTTGAATTTCGCCAAAGTATTTACCTATAACCTTTTTGGACACTTGCCACTTTTGATTCCAACATTTATGTAGCATTGGCTTTAAAATTGTGCACATATCGTGGGAGTAAATTTGAAAGTATTCTAATGAACCTGTACAAGATGCCGCCTTAGCACAGGCGTCGGCGTTTTCATTACCTATTATACCTGAGTGACCAGGTATCCATGCCAAAATGACGTTAATATCCTGATTGCGGCAGTCTAATAGTGCTTCTCTAATTCTAAGGATAGTTGGGAACCTGGTTTTTGATCGAAACGGATTAGCAAGAATAGCTTGGAGGCAGCTCTTAGAGTCTGATAAAATAATAGAATTGTTGAGGTTATGGGATTTAATAAATAAAATGGCTTCTAGAATAGCAATTGACTCTCCTGTAAACACTGAGGTGACTGAAGGGCATTTATAGCTTAGTATGATTCTTGTAGATGGAATCCAAACTGCAGCGCCTACCGGGTTGTTTGGCGATTTAGAGGCGTCCGTAAAAATTTTGAACCAATCATGGTATTCTAATTGCATTTTAAGAGAAAGCTGATTGTTAGCTTCTATGGTAGATTTATCAATTCCTAAGTCTAAGATTATATTTGGTTGGAATGTCAACGCCTCAAAAGGCGAAGAATACAATGGTAAAATGGAGGTTTGAAAAAGCGGATTGGGAAGACGGGAGAGTAGTAAGAAACTTCGAAGAACACAAGGAATATCGTCATCCGATAAACGACGGGGATGATATAAATCAGATAGCTCTTCTAGCTTGTGAAGTAGAGGGTGTTCGTTGTGTTGAGCCATTTTGAAAAAAAATCTATCAGAGAGGTACTGTCGCCTAAGAGAAAGAGGAGGTTCACCGCACTCAACTTGCATAGCGTTGATAGGTGAGGACTTCATTGCACCTAGGATTATTCGTAAGGATTTTGACTGAATTTTGTTTAGCTTATCGAGACCAGACTTGTTGCCGGGATCCAGAAGGAAGGAACCATAGTCCATATGACTACGAATTACAGCATTATACAATAGTCTTTGAGTGAAAGGGTGGGCACCCCACCATACACCCGATAGGGATCGAAGGACGTTTATGTTTCTTTCACACTTTTGTGAAACATAGTCAAAGTGGGTAGTGCCTGATAGTTTACGGTCTAACCAAACTCCCAAGAATTTAACGCTTTTTTCTTCAGGGATAATTAGATTATTGACTTTTACAGAGGCCGGAGGGACTTTTCTCTTGTTGGTAAATACTACAACTTTACTCTTAGAGGCTGATAGGGAGAGACCATGCTGTACCAGCCAATCGTAAAGATGATCAAGGGCAGAATTTAGTCGATCTACCGCCACATCCATTGACTTTTCTGTTACATATAAAGCTATGTCATCTGCGTATTGTAGTATATGACAGAATGGAAGGACAGACTTCTCTAGGTCGAATGTATAAATGCTATATAGGATAGGACTGATCACTGACCCTTGAGGTAGGCCTTTCCAAACGAGTCTTGGTGATAGAGTGGAGATGGGGCCTTTTATTATTATGTATCTCTCCATTAGTAGTCCACTTATGAAACGAACCATTTTCTCAGGGACACTCAGCTTCAAGAGAATTCTCCTGAGTTCCGGAAGCTGGACATTGTCATAAGCAGCCTCAATGTCCAAAAAGACTCCCACAAGTAGGTCTTTTTTGGAGAGGGATATTCGAATATCTGTAGTAAGGATGCTGAGGCTATCCATTGTACTCATTCCTTTTCTGAAACCAAATTGAGACTTTCCTAACAGTTGCTTATTTTCAACTAACCATTCTAACCTATGTTTGATTAAATGTTCGGCGATTTTGCATAAAACTGAAGACAAAGCTATTGGTCTGTAGCTATTTGGATCTGAGGGATTTTTCCCAGTCTTTAAAATTGGGATTACCACTTGAATTTTCCATTGTTGTGGTATGGATCCATTTTCAAAGAATATGTTGATTAATTGTAAATAATAAAATTTTGTATTTTCCGAGGAATTTTTAAGGAAAGAATACGGGATTCCATCGGGACCTGGAGAAGAATCAACTAAACCATTGAGAGCAAAATTAAGTTCATCTATAGAGAAAGAGGAGTCCAGGCGATGTAGCGTAGGGACGGGGACTTGAGTAGAGGAAAAGAAATCAGAAGTTGGGACATAAGGGGGAGACATTTTATCTGCAAAATCTTCAAGCCACACCGACGGGTCTATGTTAACAGTTATATCATTACGAAAAGAACCTCTATAGCGTTTAATTTGCTTCCAGACTAAGGAAGATGGAGTTCGAGGAGATAGATTTTGACAATAATTACTCCAACCCTGTCTTTTCTTTTTAGAGAATAGACTGGTGGCTTTAGCAGCGATTTTTTTATACTCTAGGAAGTTTTCAATGGTCATTAGATTTTTGTAGACTTTTTCAGACTCTTTTCTTGTTTTTGCAGCAGCTGTACATTCAGCGTCCCACCAAGGGGTCGACACTTTAAAATTGAAAGGTTTTTTAACAGGGAAATTTTCATCTGCACTGGAACTGATTGCTTCTACAAATTTAGAATAATTTTCCAAAAAGTTAAGGTTATTGGGTATGGGTAGAGAATCCATTTTGCTGTCAAGAGAGGAAGAGAATGAAGACCAGTTAGCATCGGACAGTCTATATTTAAGAGAAGGGGAAAAGTTACGAGCAGGAGTGACTCTGTTAGGGATAGAGATGACAATAGGGTAGTGGTCACTGCCATGGGAATCGGATAAAATTTGCCATGAAAGGAGAGGGGCCAGGGAGGGGGAGCATATGGTAAGATCTACTGCACTACACGGGTCTTGGGATGGAGATACTCTACGAGTAGGGGAGCCGTTGTTTATGACACATAGATTAGTATCGTCTAATACTTCTAAAAGGGAGAGGGAAAAATAATCAGTATCAGAAGAGCCCCATGATGGATGATGGGCGTTAAAGTCTCCCATAAGGATGATAGGGGGGGGGATTGAATAAATAAGACCTGAAATGTCTGCTATCAAGCCTGAGTGTGGATGGGGAATATAAATGGACACCCATGAGATGTCGCATACTTTGGCAGCTACAATATTAATTCCGGGAGGGGAAGGAGATAAGGGAATTTGGGAAAAGGGGAGTGATCGCCTTATAAATAAGGCGCAACCGGCCCCGCTCCCGTCAGCCCTGTCGTCCCGGAGACAGGAGTATCCTGGGACCCTAAAACGGGATCCAGGGACTAACCATGTCTCCGAGACGGCAATGACTGACGGGTGAAATTTGTTAATTAAGTAAAGGAGACTAGGTTTCTTGGGTCGGAGGCTTCTGGTGTTCCATTGGAGAGCGGAGACTTGATCCATACTTATTGGATAATGAGATAATTTGGGTAAGTTTTTGGGCGACGTTGGACGGTAGGCATGAATTGCCTTTGGATATGATGCTTATGATCATGGTGAGTAGGATTTCTAGGAGGCTGTCCTCCTGGGGAGAAGCTAAAGAGTTGGCTTGTTGAGACATAGCATGACCGTTAGGTAGGACTGAAGGCTCATCAGCTATAATCGACTGATGAGAAGCTCTGTCATACGATCTTCCTAGTGGTATTCTATTGCGGGGAGCAGCTGACACAGTTTTTCTGTAAGACATTTGGGATGGAGTTTTAGTGGATTGGGACATTTGGGAGTATGAGTAAACCTGAGATGGTATACTATTGGATTCCTGTACTACTTCAGCATAAGGCCTGGATGACCTAGGATAACGATGAGAAGCATCCTCGTACGACATATTGTCTTGCGACATCAGGAGTTTGATTGCTCTCTGTCTGCCATGCTCTGGGCAATCTTTGTTGTTGGCAAAGTGTTGCCCTGAACAGTGCAAGCAAGACGCCTCCTGCTCCAAAACATTGCACGACTCGCCTGAATGGGGTTGAGCGCAGCGGTAGCATCTAGGCTTGGAACGGCATTGTGTTTTAATATGTCCAAATCTGCAGCAATTTTGGCATTGAATTGTTGGGAACTGATAGGTTACCACTGGGAGGGAGGTATGGAATAGGTACACTCTTTGAGGGAGGACTTGTCCTTGAAATGTGATGACTACGGTTTGAGTTGGGATCCAAGCAACTCTTCCTTCTACCACTGATTTCCTATTGAACCTTCTCGCTTTTAGGACATTTCCACACCCGGGGGGGAGAAGCAAAGAATCAACAAATTCATCCATAGATAATTCCACAGGGACCTGGCGAACGATACCCATCTTAGTTATATTGTAACTAGGAATTGTTACTTGGTACCCATGTCGTTCCAAAAGAGGATTGTCTAAAAATTTATTTGCATCAACACCTGTCTTAAATTCTACAGCAATTTTATTTCTACCCACCTTTTTAACACCATCACGGCAAATGTTTGTTATTTTATTTTGGTAAAGTAGTTGTCCAAATTTAATGGGCCTAATTGCAGTTCCAGCTGCAGGTTCTGGCTCGGAGCGGGAAACATGGACCACAAAGGGGCCATTGTCTAATGCCGTGTACTCTTTAATACCTACTACAAGGGACGGGTGGATATAAACGCATTGGATTGAGGCAGATGCCATTTCTTTGTCAACAATGGTTTTTTTAACACTTTGACTATCCACATCACAATCGTTTACGGCACGCCGTTTAGATCCAGCGACTGCCACAGATAAATCAGGAGGGTCAGGTGGATCGGGCCCTAAAGAATCCATAATGGATTCCCAAGCTACAGCAGTAAACAAACAACTATATTAAAACTACACTAATCACTCACCAGGGTTAAAAAATACCAACACCAAACACAAAACGAAAACTGCTGCAAAACTAGTGCCTAAAAGGCACAGTTTTAGATTATTTTCTCCTAACGACGCGCGCTCACGTGTGACAGCTATCCTTCGTCGACGGGAAAAAAAAAACTAAATTTGTTTATTTACTTGAATACTGTTTGTAATAACAATTACCTACAGCTGTCTACTTTTATACTAAAAGTCTTAAGTATGTACAAATTTTAGTTTCTCAAGTTTGAAATTAGGTTAGCGAGAAATGAAACTCAAAATTGTTGAATAATAAATTGTAGGTAAAAATTAAGATAAGACATAAGAGTATTGGTTAACACTGAATAAGGATTCCCAGGTATTGTAGAATGGAGTTACATGACTGACCGGATAGACAGATTATTCGACGATATTCCATTTGAAGATCAGTAGGTATGTCGCTGCCATGATAGTGATATTAGATCTATAACAACTTAGTTGAAGTTGGAGGGTGTTGAATGTCTAGACAGATTTTCAGGTCGCGTTACTTGATGGAGCTGAAAAAGAAGAGAGTAGTAAGTTCATTCTAGTTTCAGTTTTGTATGGTCGTATAATTTAGATAATTTTCATTATTAATTAAGGTTAGGTACTCACTTAAAACAAAGAAAGATACTGCTTTGATATATGAACAGGGATGACGACTTGTAAAGACGGAGGAGGACTGGAGTCCGATCTTCAGTTAATATTTATTTTATTTATTTATTTTACATTATTTATTTTTATAACATTTCACGTCTGTCAGTTGTCTGTCTGCTGCTAGGTTGTGAATTATGTTTGCTCAGGATTGTACCCAATAAATATTTATTGGACTATTTCAGATTTCCTTCTGACCCAAAACTAAGATTAAGTACATTATTTTCGCGATTGCAAGATTGGCCTTTTAATAAGAGCTGTTCATAATTATGAGAAGATTAGTATACTAGTAGTCATTTTCCTACTATGAGCCATTTGTGGCTTAGCATATCCTTTCCTTATAACCCTGTATAATAATGTTTTATTTTGTGAAGTATAAGGACTTGTAATATTTCCTGAAATTTTCCCCTAAAATGGGGAAGCATTTTTATCCTGGCATCATTTCAAGAATATAGCGGTCGCATGTGCGGTTACACGATTTTGTAGCGAGATGCCTACTGTTCAATAAGAAGGTCATCAGTTTTAGGTGTGTCAGAAGCTGAAGGCATGACATGTGTTGAAGACATGTTCTATAATCTTCCAGAGTGATTGGACAAGACTGAGTATGCCGGTAGTAAGCACAGTGGGCACGTTTTTTTTTTTTTTTTGTAAGAGTTGCACTTTAGGATGTCTCCACGACTTTGGCACTATACCGTTCTCGAAAAATAGACAAAAGAGGCATTTCGACACAGGAGACAACTCCAAGATATATTCAGATCTATGGCCGGAATATCATCTGGGCTATGTTCACGTCATGATTTCGTAGCATTTTAAAATTCCGAAATGCAATTGTGTTCTTAAATCAACAAATTAAAAGAAAGAATTGAAATTAAAAGAGTAAATAAAAAGATGTAGGTATGTGTCTGTGTAATACAATCTAAAAAGTAAAAATAAATATTTTTGGATAAGAATAAGTCACACTTACACAATTGAAAATGATTTTTGATTAAAATAAATTAGCAAATAGTATGAACGTTACTAAGTTACGTTACATTACTTCATTTTATTTAAAATTCAGTAAAAAAAAACATATTTCCCGGGAATTCCCGGTACTGGGTTGCCTCAGTACCGGGAAATAAAATTCTCTCCACAGTACCGGTACTGCAAACCCTAATTGCATGGGATGGTTAGTTGGGACCTCTCACTCGCAGCAATATTTCACTTTTCAAAGCTCGACAACCGGCATTCTGGACTGATTTTTCGCAGGCAACCCTATACCACCGTGTTCATAATTAAATAATCTTTAATTTCGTTTCATTTTAATTCAATAATCAGACCGGTGCAAAATGCTACTTTCGATGTACCTGTTTATACTTGGCAACCCGAGGTTTGGACCGGAATAAAATAGGCAACCTAACGTTAGCATATTCTATGGGCTTCATACTTTCGATTGGTATAGATTTTGTCCACTAAGCAAACCGGTGAAATGTTTGAAAATTTAGTTTTTTTAATTATTAATTAATCATATACTGGACTGAAATTTGCTAGGCAACCCATATGCAATATATTTATTGACATAAAATACGTTTCATCCAATAAGCATCTCGGTGAAGGTCAATGTATAGCGGGATCTTAGGCTATTTAATTTCTTTTAAAATACGATGGAAGCAAATGTATGAAGATAAGCACTAGAAGCAATGTGGAAGCAATTTTTGGTCATCGATTTACCGTCATACACGCTTAGTGACCGTTCATTCTGACGCACACCCTTAAGACTAATAATCATCTTTAACACTAATAAACTTTGACAAACATAGGTAATTTTTAACATTTAATTTTTTTTAACATTTTCTTGGCTTTAATACCGTGGTGACTCCTGTTTCGTCTAAGTTCCATATTCTATGGTAGCAAGTTATGTTTCAATAAAACGTCTCCGAGCTTGTTAAAGAATTCATTAACATTGTGCCGATTAAAAGAGGATGCGCGTCCTGCACTTGTGGCTTCCGGAGCTCTCGGATTTCTTTTCAGAAAACCCGTGAACCAATCAGCTCCAGCTTCTTTATTTCTATGCCAAGAGACTGGAATGTTAGGCATTTCAAATTTGACAGCACAAGTATATGCTAACTTCCTGACTTCTCCTGGCAATAGACCAAAGTAAATTGACGCACATTTTAACAAATAATCCGCCAATGTCTTCTCCTGGTCTTGGTTTAATACCTGTCTAGAAAAGTAACCCACAGTTGGTGTTATACCGGCTTTCAACTTTCTGACATAGCGAAACAAAACAATGGCATATGACATATCTCTAACTCCCGAGCTTACCTACTGTCTTAAGCTTACGGCCGTCTTTAATAACAGCATCAGCTGCCCGCTGCAAAAGCTCAATCGAAACCTTGCCCCGTTCGGTTTTCCGTTTATAGTTTCTCATCCTAAAACAAAATTTTAATTTTATTATTTACGTACCTATTTCATTACGGGGCACGTTGTTCCGCGGAAACACTAGCCCCTCGCCAGAGGAACTTTGAACCCCAAATCCACAGATTTATTACATAAAGATAGAGCCAAAGTGTAACCGCACATGCGACAGCTATATTCTTGAAATAATGCCAGGATAGGAATGCTTCCCCCATCTTAGAGGAAAAAATTTCATAAAATATTTCTAATCTTTATACTTCACAAAATAAAACATTGTTATACAGGGTTATAAGGAAAGGATATACAAGCCACAAATTGCTCATAGTAGGAAAAAGTCTAATATGTAGTAGGAAAATAACTACTAGTATACTAATCTACTCATAATTATGAACATCTTTTATTAAATAGGCAATCTTGCGATTGCGAAAATAATGTACCTTATCTTAGTTTTGGGTCAGCAGGAAATATGAAATAGTCCAATAAATTAATTATTTATTAATTTATTGGGTACAATCCTGGGGAAACATAATTCACAACCTGGCAGCTACAAATCGTAGACGGCTCACGTAGTAACTATTATTCCTAATCTGTGGTTTGCCCACCTTGGCACGGTTACAGCGACGGGGACAAAAAATGAAAGGTCTGTCTCTCTTTTTCAACCGTGTTTTGGCACTTGCCATCTTGCTCTTTTTTACAAAGTAGCTATTATGGTTCTGTCTGTTAGTCTGAGCCCAAATCCCATTTTCAAGGTAACCTCCGATTATAATGAAATAGGTTATAAAAAGCTAACAATTATGTTAAAAAGATAATCACCATAGTTTGCCCAACTGATATTAGCAAGTCACAAACAAATAGCTAGAAAATTTTAAATAGACCAAAAAGTTTAAGGACGAAAAAATTTACTTACGTAATGTATAGGGTCACTAATCGGCTACCACTCTCACACGCCGACACACCGTCACTAAAATGGCGGACGCAATAGCGCGATCATATGACGTTTCGCGACGCACTTCACACTTATTGTTATCTCTTTTCGTCGCAGAGCTATTTGGATCGGAACAACCTACCCTCGGCACTTTGAACCCCGGGCTCCCCTAGTGTCATAGGTAATTTTACTTTCCCATGGCACTACTTCTCTGATTGGCTCATTGAACGCATACAACAAAATTACCCGTGATCTACTTAGTTACCCGTGGCACTACCGACCAATAGGTTTTTTTTTTCAATAGGTTGTTTCGCAATCGGGTTTTTTTAAAAATAATTACTTGTTGACAAAATTAAAGGGCAAAAACATAGGTGCGATTTTGTATTTACCGCAATTTTTCTAAAGTGTATCCCACCGACAATTCTCCATTAGGCGCGTCCACACAGAGCGAGCAGCCTCGCGAGGCATTTGCCGCGCGAGGAAACTAACCCACGAACGAGCGCGGCAGCCTCGCAATCATCGCGAGGCTGCCGCGCGCGGCAAGCCCGAGCCATTTTGTTCGTTCGTTTAGTTGGCAAATAAGACATCATGGCACCACACGCAGAGGCGGATTTGCCAACAGGCTGAGTAGGCTGGAGCCTAGGGCGGCAGATTTTATCGGCGGCAAATTCAGAGCCAATTTTTTATTAATGTGGAACATGATTTCCTAAACGAAAGTGTTGATGTAAACAAGGTCGTGAACGTTCTCTAGAGTGTAAATAGCCTACTGGCAGCAAATGTGTAAATCCGCCACTGACCACACGTGCGTGTAGCGATGGCAGCTGTTGCTTTTATCCTTATAAATAGGATTATAAAAAACAGAAGACAACAAAAACTTAAACGAAGACGATATTGGATCCAGAGAGATATTAATTTCAAACACAGATCTTTATTCATAATTCGTATTATGCTCGGCCGAGGCACGTCCACACTAACCGAGCTGCTTCGCGCGGCAAATGCCTCGCGAGGCTGCTCGGTCTGTGTGGACGCGCCAGCCCCGGATCTAGGGGGGGGCGAGCCGGGGCCCATGCCCCGGGCGTCAAGCTTAGGGGGGCGCCAAATTTACACTTTACAGACGAATAGACAACTCATCATTTACTAAACTTTGACCACGGAATAAATAATAGTACAAGTACAGTCATGACCATTATACATATATTATATCAACTCGACCGCTACCCAGAGCGCGGAGTAAGACGTCCTGTACGAACATCCGCTCTGTTTACGCATTGCTGAGTGCAATTTTGTTTGGAAACAGGCTCTCGTAAAATAAATATGCATACCTATCTTAAATTGCTAAAAATACGTCTCAAAAATTTCCACATCGTTATTATTTAGTGTTTTGTGTGACCTAGCGCGTGAATTTTATTTTCAAAATGACAGAATATAACTCAAAATTTCGCGCTCGCTGCGCTCGCGTATTCTTGATTTCTGATATATATTAAGTACACTCCGTTACGTAATAGCCCGTCCTAAAAACAAAAGATCTTCAAATCTCTGCGCTCGCTTCGTTCGCGCATTACTATTTATTTTATAAAGGCCATAATTATTTTTGAATTGATTGAAAATATTACAAGTTTTGTACCCGACGCGACGCAAGTGTTGTGTAATTTTCGTTGTAAATAGCCTGACGCGTAAAAATCTATTGTAAATTGATCAAAAATATCTCAAATTTTCGCGCTCGCTGCGCTCGCGTATTCATGATGCTTGATTTCCGTTAAACGTTTATTCGCAAATTCTGTTTTGAATTAATTAACAATGTCGAAAATTTTCGCGCTCGCTCCGCTCGCGCATTTTTGTTATTTATTTGTGCTTTTAAACTTGCTGCGTGTAACATCCAGATGCCGGTTGATAAAAACTACTACGAGATTTGAACTTACTTAATCAAGCACTGTGTTGTGGGTAGAGCAACTGTGCTTGATTCACAAAGCTCTCCAAAATCGAATTATTTGGTTCATTGAAAAAAATACACGGTTTTGTTTGATTATTTTGAACAAGTGCGGCCCGCCACTATTTCAAATTGTCACTATGCGGCCCGCGTCTGCCAAAAGGTTGCCGACCCCTGATATAGATGATAAAGGTAAAAATAAATATAAGTGGGCGGGGGCGGCATTTTTCAGTTTTTGCCCCGCCTAAAAAAATTTGAAGATCCGGGGCTGGGACGCGCCTATTAATGAATTGCAGTAGAATGTTCATGATGTGATCATCATTATTAATTGAAATTTTGTTTCGCTATAGCCCTTTCTGGTCCTTGGATTTCATAAGCTTTGTTTTTTGAAAACCTCATAAGAGTTGTAATAATCGAGGAAACGTAATTGTACCTACCTTTTGTTTTTCGTTTATTAATTTTAGAGTGCCAACATGGTGCCAACACTGCCAACCTTCTAAAACATTGTTGGTTCTATGACGCATGCCATGAACATTACACTCAGCATATCATTAAAATTTCTTTTGAGCTAGAAACATTCTACGTATTTCAAAAACTTTTGCAAGCCCAAATCTTGACTTTCTTTTTTCACGTACTCGAAACCTCGATATTAGCAGTCATATTTATTAAGACTTTAATTTTTTTTTTTTTATTCAGTTATAGGCTTGCGTTTGACCGCCATCTCGCCTGATGGTAAGCAATGCTGCGGTCTACGATGGAGCACGCTTGCCTAGAAGGAACCGATTCACTCGCGACTTGAAGACACCCAAATTATATCTATCGGGAAAGACCCACTCGGGCAAAGTATTCCACACTCTGGCAGTGCGCACAATAAAAGTGGAATCAAAGCGCTTCGTACGAGGGAAGAGGGATAGATAACCTAGTAGTGCCAAGGGAGATAAATTTCCAGTGGCACTACTTGCGAAAGAGTAGTGTCAGGGGAAATGCAGTTTTACGGTAAAACTACCATGTGACACTACCATGGGTAAAACTTTTACCCATGGTAGTGTCACGGGAAATAGAAATCTCCCATGACACTACTAGTTGTGTCATGCAGTAGTGTCAAGGGAAATGGAGGGTTTTATTGAGTAGAATACTGCAACTAAAAATAGTTTCGACAACATTCGGTGATCTTTTTCAAGGAATGAACAAGCGCGATGCGCTCGAAATTTCGTCCAGCCCGGTACTAATTTCGCAATCAATGACTTGCAGTAAGCCGACGTTGACCCCTTTTCGGCTTAGCACTCTTTCTATACAGGGCTATACAGAAAGGGTATGCTAAACCAAAAAAGGCACATAGTACTCATCATTTTGAACAACTTTTACTATGGACCCAAGCCAGAGCTCGCGAAAAAATCAGCTGTTCCATACATTTTGTCGAGTGTCATTAACATTTTTTATGGAACAGCTGACTTTGTCGTTAATTCCGGGTTCGTCCCATAGTAAAAGTTGTTCATAATGATGAGTACTGTGAGCCCTTTTCGGCTTAGCACACTTTCCAATCTTCCTAAGTATATAAAAATGAATCGCTGTTCGCTTGTCTGACTAAAATTCCAGAACGGACCGAATGGACCGATTTGATTTTTGAAGAAAAATGATGAGAGTGAATTTTTACGATGCGCGACACCTCTAAATTCTACACCATGAAGTTAGTTCTAGGTGGCACGATGCGCGCGCACACCGCCACCTAAATTCTATATCGTGAAGTTAGTTCTAGGTGGCATGAAAATTGATAAGTTCAAGTTGTATATTCTAGTATTTTTTTTTTCAATTTATTTTTTTTCTTTGCTTTAATACAGGTTTAAAAGTAATAAAAAAGGAATAAAAAAACAGCGGGTGAAACCGCCTGGGCAGCTAGTATAACTATATAGATGGCGAAGGTGCGGAACCCGATTTCCACACAACAATATTTTCACTTTCTTCCACGGTCATGCTCAGGTATTTCAATTAAAAACTTTCTTTCATACATATTCATTTTATTTCACAAAATCGTAATATAAGCGTTCACTCAAGGCACATTAATATTGCTTGTACATTTCATTTCATTAATACATTAGTAAATACCACAGAATTTGTAATTATCATTATATTTAACTTATATCATACAATTAATTAACTATTAAAGTCAATTTTGAAAGTTTTACTTGACAGATCTGCAAACTAGACATCGCGAACACAAATTTTTAACTCGCTTTTATTAGTTTCACCTGTATGTTTGTAACCGATCCATTTGGACTCGATTTTGCCCTACTTTGAACGATCAGATTTAATTCAAACTTTGCACACCTGTCAAAGACCGATGACAATGCGTGTTTTTTAGTTTTTTAGACTACATATTTTTTTTTTTTACACATCGAACTAGGCAATAGGCATGCGTTTGACCACAATCTCACCTGATGGGAAGCGACGATGTGGTCGAAGATGTAGCACGCTTGCAACAATCACAACTTTATCTCGACAACCTCTTGACTGATTTCGTATTCGAAAAAATTCATATAAGAATACATTTTTGTGTCATTGACATTTTTGAACATTTGATTTCTTTTTCGCGAATTCCGGGTTGGTCCCATAGTAAAAAAATGTTCATAACGATGTTCTATAAGCCCTTTTCGGCTTAGCATACCTTTTTTTTATAAACCTGTAGATCTGTCAAGCTTTCAAAATTGATTTCATTATTGAATTAAAAACATTCATGTAAACAAACACAACTACGTTTTTAAACTTAAAAAAACTGAGTAGTTGAAATCTTTTCTACATTAAAAATAAACGTTACCACACACGATCAGCTCTCCTAGCCTGCTACTTAAAAATCGCAAACGCTATAGAAAAGTAAGACAATGGGGGTTTTACGTTTTGTGACGTCACATTTCAAAATCTTATATCTAAGCACTCATCGAGTTATTTTATTTAGGGCCGATTTTTCAATCCTCTAATAAACAGCCAGACAGCATTTATTCGACCAATAGCAAAATATTGAATTTTTCAATCCTCAGATAGGGTTTATTGAACGAATAACTCTACTATCTGAGGAATAAATGTATCTGTCGTTTGAACGGCCAGATAACCGGTTATTCTACAGAATAAACATTGCATTCAATGACAGTTGTGTGTCGTTTGTCAAAAAAACGGTTTCTTTTTAGCTTTGAGGTTACAAAATAATTAGTTTTTTTCTCGAATTTGTATTTATTACAAAGAAAAAGTGTTATTATGGATATTTTTGACGGAATTGACGATTTGGCTATTGAAGAAGATGTTCTTATTAATGAATATATAAATACAACTGGAAGAAAACAAAGAATTGTTAGATCCAGGCATGATCACTATACTACGTCTGATTCAATGGAATTCCATCGCCGATTCAGACTTTCAAAGCAATCTGTGCTATATTTACTTTCTATGATATGAGATAAAATCGAGCACAAAACACCAAGGTAAAGTTAGCGTTTACACAGTAAAATACAGTTATGTTGGAGTCTAGATACCTACCTATTAATATGTACCTTATATTAGCATTAAAAATAATTTTATTTTTGTTATTTGCAAATTAGCTTCTTGTTCTACCGAAAATAACACCCCTCAAATGAAGCAAAACACAACCATAACCTAAAACCACTTGTGTCAGAAGTGACAATTGCCCGTCCTGCTCTAACGCGTACCTATACATTTAATATATTTGTTTCACTTGTCTGAAGTTAGCGTTGCCAGAGTGTAAATAATGAGTCAGTTAGCTATTCATGGTTTAAATGACTATTGAAAAATAGAGAAACGTTTATGAGACGGATAAACAGCTTAATAAATTTATTCCTTTGGTAGTTATTAGGCGATTTATTAGAGGATTGAAAAATCAGCCCTTAGTCATTTCTAGATGTAAAATTGCAAAAATTGTGACGTCACACTAGCTTGGGAGTCTCACAAACGTGACCTAATATAACAAGGGGGGGGGGGGGGGGGGGGTCAAAAATCATGAAATTTGTTGTGACGTAGGGGGCGTCCATAAATTACGTGAGGTGTTTTTTTTAAATTTTCTGTCCCTCCCTCGCCCCCTGGTGAGATGTCGTGAGATTTTATTCAACCCCCTCCCCCATCTCCCAATCTCACGTGAGATTTTTCAAAATGTGTGTTTCTTACGTAAACGCGTTGATTGTTATTGTAAAAAGGAAAAAAATGCAATTTGCCGAGACCCCCCCCCTCTCTCCAACGTAAGATTAGATGAGATTTGACTCGACCGCCGCCCCCCCTTTAAACATCTCACGTATTTTATGGACGCCCCCTAATGTATGGATGGTCCTTAGATTGCAACCATCCTAGGAGGGCTTATCGTGTGGCGCACTTTCTAAATGCATATCTTATATCATAGTGACAATCTTAGCACCGTACTTGGTAGATTCTGAACTATTTTCAATTATTTTTTTTTTGTAAAATCTTGGACAGCCCTATCGTTAGTAATAAAAGGGTATGCGAAGCCGAAAAGGGCTCATAGTACTCATCATTATGAACAGTTTATATTTTGGGACCAACCGTGAAATCGAGAAAAAAATCAGCTCCATACATTTAAACCATTCTAATTTTTTTTTTGGGACAGCTGTTTTTTTGGGATTTCAGGGTTGATTTCATAGTAATATTGTTCATAATGATGAGTACTATAGGCCTCTTTACAGCTAATCATAACCTTTCCTTATAACCCTGCTAACAATTTCTCTTTAACAAACCGCGTACGCAAACGGTACCGGGTTCGGTTCCCACTAAAGGCAATTTTTTGTACACCGAAAAAGGTTTCACAAATAACATCTTTTTAACTGACCCGGCCAGTTACCTTTTGTACAAATTCTATCAAAAATTGTTCAGTATCTCTTAAATACTACAATAATTATAAGGTAAAATACATGTAATATCAATTTCAATACATTTTTGGTCGTTATAATATAAAAAATATCATTTTCAATATATATTACTAGCTGACATTTATTTAAACTAATTCCTATTTTATTACAAAAATAAATGAGTTTTTATCTACTTATTGCTTCTATTACAAAAATACATGAGTTTTACGTAAAAATACTTACAAAAAAGTATTATTTTGTACAAGTCAGGTGGCAAAATGCATGAAATTATGGATAAAGGCGCTGTTATAACTGAAGTGAGCAAGAGAGATATCAGTATGAGTGTAAAAGAGAAAGAAATAATTTCTTGGCTCTCCTTCAATTATTGGCTCTTGTAAAAATTTATTTCTTGGTTTCTTGTGTTTTTTATTATTATGCTATTGGTCAAACAAGCAAACGGGCCGCCTGATGGTAAACGTCGCTGGATACCTGTAACACTGGAGGCGTCACGGATACGCTGCCGACCTTTTAACACTTTGACTGCGGCTAATAGTCACATGCGTTGTGTTTTACGCGCCTGGCGTGTGTAGCCGCATTCGCGTTGCATAAAGGAAAACACAAGGTATGTGTGTTCCGCAGTCAAAGTGTTAAGACTTTTTTATTTCAGGCCAGGTCCCATAGTAAAAGTAGTTAGCGTATCGCTTTTTGCTAAAAATTTAAACCACTGCGTTTTCATGCTAAGGGTACTACGGGGCTATTCATAAAGGGTATGCTACGCCGAAAAGGGCTCATACATTTTGTCGAGTGTCATTGACATTTTTCTATGAAACAGCTGTTTTTTTTCGCGAATTTCGGGTCGGTCCCATAGTAAAAGTTGTTCATAATGATGAGTACTATGAGCCCTTTTCGGCTAAGCATACCCTTTCTGAATAACCCTGTATTGTGTATCCAAGGACGCGCTAGTGGTTTTATATTTTACAAATATTATTTTTTAGTACAAAATCTTAACAGAATTACATTCTACATTATATGTATAGGTACTTCGTTAGGTACATATTTTTCTTTCTATTATTTGAATTTATTTATTGTACAAATTACAATTTTGGACGGTAGACTGATATTTATTATTTAAAAGCCAAAAACATTCGAGAATAAAACATAAATAGAAAATTACTAGAAAACACAGTTTTTGAATCAAATTGATGCTTTTCTCTACAGGTCGGATAAACCTATTACACCAGGTGTTACAGAAAGGTGTAATATAACAACTGAAAAGATAGATTCAGAACTTATACGGTTTTTTATCGTCGGCATTTTAAATTAGAATTACCTGGGGTTATAAGTAGGGTTACCATCTGTCCGGATTTGTCCGGCCTTACGGGCTTCTGTCCGGACTTTGCCTCGCTTTTTATTTTGTCTGGCTTATTGGGTTAAAATGGAATACGAGTAATAAAACTTACACATTCTCAACCTTTAATCCTCCCACTGCTGGGGTACAGGTCTACCCTCGAAGGGTGATCAGGCCGTATTCCATCACGCTGGCCAAGTGCGGGTGGATTCACATACGCCATTGAATTTCTTCTCCGGACCTATGCCGGTTTCCTCACGATGTTTTCCGTCACCGAAAAGCCAGTGGTATGTAAATTCGTACATAAGTCCCAAAGAGCTCATTGGTACGAGTCGGAGTTTGATTTGAACCCACCTCAAGAATGCAAAGCGGCTGTTCTCCCGCTGAGCTACCAATGGCTTTTTAAATCTTCACAAGCAGTTTCAAATCAGTCTATCCCCGTTCGTGTAATGTGCCTGCGCAGTGCGCGATTTATAGGCAAAATAAAATTGTCGGATGAAGGGGGCGCAAGTCCAATGTCCGGACTTTTATTGACGTGTCCGGCTGTTTGACCGGACTTTTAATTTTTTTTATATGGTAACCCTAGTTATGAAGCATCACAAAAAAGACGATGAACTTGAGTGTGAATGGGTATAGCTGTAGAGGACGACCAAAGAAAGTATGGATGAACTGTGTGAAAGATGATATGAAAAGGAAGGAAGTGTATTCAGATATGACGAGTGATATGGAAGAAGTGTACATACTGTACCGACCCCACGTAGGTGGGGTCAGGGTAGGCAGATGATGAACCCTAGTTATAAAGCAGTTATTGTTTGAAAATATACTGTAATGCCATTATTAATTTTACTGTTTTAGCGACTTTCACGTGTAAAATAAATGGCCTAAGCATCATACAGCCAGTTCATTAAATGTTGTGAGACACTCCGGCTGAAAATCATTTAGGAAGCTAATTGAACCGCGCCGTTTAGTAAACAGGCTAGGCTGAATTGTTGGCTGCGACATATACACACACCTTTCTATAACACTTTGTATTATTCTCAGATCAAGTAGAAAGGAAGATGTAGTGTTGCCTTAGATCCAGGTGAAGCCACAAACTCGCTGATCCCCGTGTACGTGAATACAAATGTCATAATGTTGTTCATATTTTGACATTTGTATTTGAAATTATAACCTAAAAATCATGTTATTTATCTTTCTTTATGTAATTGAGTGACGAGACGAGCAAATCGCTCGCCTGGTGTTAAACGTCACGTTTGCCCATAGCAGGTCTGCGTGGCACAGCACTGCGCTCGTCACCCTGAGATATAAGTTGTTTAATCTCCCATTTGCCCTGTAATTTCACTGGAAACAATACCCTTCCAACCGGAACACAGTAATGTTTGCTCATTACTGCTTGACGGTGGAATAACTGGCAAAGGTGTGATCTGTCCCATGAGATGTTATTTACGATAGTTACTAGTCGAAAGATATTCCATCGGACTTCTTTTTTTACTTTTGCGTTATTTTTGCAGTATTTTACGACACGCGATATCACTGTTTTATTTTTCTTATCCACGTTATCTGAGCAACTGACGTTAAAACTGACGATTGGTTCGGGAGTTTCTATGCTTCTCTTTGTGCGTGAAGTGTACGTAGATAGATAAACTCTTTATTGTTCACACCAGACATTACAAACAAAAGGATTATAACACTTAAACTAGTTTGCGGCTTCACCTGGACTGGATCTAAAGCAGCACTTTATCTTCCTTTCTACTTGATATGAGGTATTATTATTATGTGTATTTATTAATTAAATTGAATATCACTTAACTTATTTGTCCATGACCATTTGTACTACAGTTTGGACAGTTATAATTCTTCTTCTCCATTTCCAGCTGTGCCAACCTTTTTTGCAGGTGGGATATAGTGGCGTCCTTCTGTTTTAGCTGCATTTTTAAAGTTGTTATGCTATCTTCTAATGCTCCGTATACTGCTTGGACCTGGAAATAAAAATATGTTTAAAAAAACGTTTAAAAACGGGTCTTAGGGCGATTCACGACGCGGTTCGACGGTCGCGGTGTGAATCGCCCAAGTACCTTTAACAACCAGCTTTTATTGCATTGTCATCGGAGTTACACAGGTGTACCAAATTTCAGCTCAATCGAAAATTGGGAGGTGAGTGAAAACTTAGTTGCAAAATTTGACCTGTGGCTCTAGCACAACTACTTTCGAAAAAACTATCGCCACGTATTCGATAGCAAAAAGTATGAAAAATAGGTCAGCGCCCCTATCGTCCGTAAATGGAAACTGAAACTGCGTAAATCGGCAGCACAAGTATTAGTTACTATCGTATCGTTACGGCGACGTAACGCTAACGTGATGATCCCTTAGGATTCTGCGTAAATCGGCAGCATATCTTTTTTTTTGACAGATGGACGATAGCCAGCTCGTGAGAAGTTACGAAAGTTATGTCACCCAACATTTTTCAGTGACAAAACTTTCGTAAACACTAAAGTTCGATTTTTTATTCATTTTAAGGTTTACGGGATATTTTTAATCATTGTAAAATTAGCAAGATGTTTATTTTGAACATATGAATTAATAAAAGTCTGTGCAGAAGCCAAGCACAAAATAAAAAATAGTACAGAAACGTACGGCAGCAAAAAGCAAACCCACGCTTTTATTCTCGTGTGAAAAGGTATAAAAATGGAAATAGACGAATTATTAACCCATTATAACCTAGAGGTGCCGTTTGGCACCCAATTCAAGGTGTTCATATATTCGCGCCATAAGCGCCTCACGTATAGTGAAGTCCGGCGATGGGCTATCTATGCGGTACTAGAGAAAAATAGCTATCACTTTCTGTACATTGTTTTAACTGGCGAACTTGTTGAGACCGGCACAAGAGTCACAAAGTCAGTATTATGAAATTATTGCAGAAAATGGATTTCAAGTTCAAGTAAGTGGGTCATAATTTACATATTTCGTGAAATCTATCACTGAGATGCATTTTGTTTTATTCTTATATCCTCGTGTGACTAAATTATATTGTAATATAATTTAGTTTTGTTTGCGTGTTTGTTTTATCGTACTTCAAAATGTACGGGTGCCGTATGGCACCTCTAGGCCGATATGTAGTCTATTCCAACAACGTGTGCAATGTTTATTTTTGGTTACTGCGTAGGTTAACAGTGTTTTTTTGTCTTGATAGGGGTTGTACACTCCATGAGGCACTAGCCCTGCTAGAAGAACATGAGGAAATTGAGCCACGGTAGCTATATGTACATTGAACCTCCAGAACCTGCAATCGACTCTGATCAACATTCGGGCGACGAAGAAGGGGGTAGTTTTGTAAATAACCTGACAAGTCGGCAACTCAATGCTGCGGATGTGAAGTGGTATTAGCGTCTACGTCTCTGCCACCACGTCAATCACGCCCCACTAGTCGCGGAAATGCACGGGTGGTACCAGATATACAACCTGAAGTCGGATCATCTCGTACTGTACTGTTATATAAATTCATAAAATAAATGCTGTTTTTATTTATTAATTCGTACATTACATAAAATCATCATCATTTTAGAAATAGACGGTAAAAATAGTTAGCTAATAAAAAGTTAATACATATCTAATAGAGAGATGGAAAGCTTACGTATTGGCCTAGCGGTGCCATATGGCACCCATTGTTTTTTCCAAAAGTAAAAAAAAATTAAAACTTTTAATTATTAAAAATAGCTCAAGAAGCCTTAAGAAACAATATATATAAAAATTGTCAATATCTAAGCCTATAAAATAATTCAGGTCATAATGGGTTAATATTAATGGAAGTGCTTCTTACAACTAATATGACACAGAACATTCTTCAGCCACACTTGATAAGGTAAATTAAATTAAATTATTAAAAAACCGGATAGATAGGTTAGGTATCATTTTATTTTGTTACCATAGTAAAATTATCAATTATCACATGATGCTGCTTACTGCTTTGTTAAGTTCTATTATTAATAGTTTATTTCATGGCTTTGGATTCAATTTAATGTACTTAATAGAACTTTATTCCATCTCTAATCTAAGTAATGAGCTCAAAGGAAATCAGTCAGAAGCAAATTGTAGTCAAAATCGCTTCTATACAATAACCTACAACAAACAAGAACAATAAAAAGTGCATACTCTATTCAATATCATATTTATTGCAATAATTACAATACATAAATATTATAGGCGTACTATGAAAGGTCATGAATATGCACATATCACACACATGTTATATTATGTCCTTTACTCTTTGACTTCTTCAAAATGTAAAGTTTTACTTATATTACTAATTATCTGGTTTATTGCAGATTACACACTCAAAAACTATGATGCCATGATGCTATGTATATTAGAAAAACGGAGTTTAAACTGAGATACACCGCAAAGAAGTCTTGCAGTTTCTCTACAGAGAATCAGAAGAAAAGGACAGTTAAAACTTAGCAATCAAACAAATTTTCGGCATAAAATAATAGAATTTTAATAAAAATATCTCTCTACACTAATTCAGTTATTATTTGCTAGCCTTTAAGCTAAAACATTTCTACTAGGTACACTATGTAGGTATTTCATTTGCTATGTTTTGCGGGTTCCATGTTGTGCATTGTTCTTTTTTTGCCACCGGCTCACAAGAGCTAATCATTGGTAGAAAACACGGTGTCCGCCCGGCCCTGTGGTACCATAAAACCAAACCACCATCAGCAAAAACCCAAAAAAATATTTTGATTTATTATATTTATTACTTTTCGACAATAATAAAAGACATTGGTGTCAAAACTGAAAATAGTTTCCCCCCAAAAGTTTCACATTTGTTTTTTTTTTATTTCCTTGCACAGAATAAAAAACCGAAGAAATCGTTCATTTTGTTCACTCATTTGGTTCAACTGCGTATTAGCTATCGTCATTACTAACATATTGACGCACACAGAGACGTGAGAAGATATGCTCGCATTTTAATTGATGTATCGCCGACTCGCTGCGTAATATTACCTAGCGTCTACGTAGTATCGTCAACTTGTGCTAGAGCCACTGAACAACTCATTTTTCACATATATGATATTAACTAGCTCCGCCCTGCGATTTCACCTGCGCTATGATACGTAATATTCATTAATTTCGAGAGGTAAACTTTAGCGATTTTTGATTCCTCCACCCCCATCTAAGGATACATGAGATTTTTCGAAATCGTCGAATCAATCTTCTTACGTTATGTTCTATCTTGTTTTTCAAATATCCCCTCGTTTTTTTTGGTTTCTTGTATTTTTTGACTTCCAAAACATTACGTTAGAATGGGTTTTACTCCCCTTCCCATGTAGAGATTTTAACCCCTTGGGACCCTTACATTCCTTACAATTAACAAATATACAAACAAACATTCACATTTATAATAATGTAATTAGTTAGGTAAGAAGTACACAAGAACACATACCTCTGGTTGATAGCTAAAAACTTGCGGAGGCTCGTCCAGGCAAAAAAACTCCCTCACAACCGGATGGTTCGGCAACTTTTTCAGCACAGCATTCACAAATATCTGCAAACCCCGCACTCTGTCCTCTAAGAAAGCCGGCTCAAAGTTGTCTCGGAACCACCTTTTGCCTGGCAAAGGAAGTATGACGGTCGGAAGTTCGGACTTGATCCTGGAGTAGAGTCGGACGAAGTCTGTATACCGACGGAAGACCAGCCAGGATTGGTCTCGCTTGTCGTCTTCTACTTTCAGCTTGTAGATTGTGAATCTGTGGTGGAAAAATAATTGAAAAGGTTTATTGCGTTGTCATCGGAGTTGCACAGGTATACCAAGTTTCAGCTCGATTGGACATCGGGAAGTGGGTCAGAGTTCAGAATTCAACCGTAAAGGGAGAGGAAGGGGGTCGACGAAGTGTGACATTGTGTAACAAGGGGTAGAAGGAGTTTTAAGTTTTGCGACTTTTAAATTAAGAGCAAAAAAATCAAGACGAGTTTTTTAAATTTGATAATTACTAGATGTAAAATTGCGAAAAACTGACATCATACTAGAGAAGGGGGAGTCTCACAAACGTGACAAGCTGCGACAAGGACGGGGGAGGACGTCAAAAAACCATAAAATTTGTGTTTTTTTTATGCCTTAGGTGGCAGACAAGCAAACACGCCGCCTGATGGTGAGCGACCCCCGTCGCCTGGATACATTTAACACTGGAGGCGTCACGGATACGCTGCCGACCTTTTAAGACTATTATCAGCCCTTTTGACCAATGTTGTAGTTACTCGGGAATACAGGTGGAGGGAGCTCGTTCCACATTTTGCAGGTGTGGCAAAAAGACTGAAAACGCACAGTATGCGATTTCCACTTGTCAATTATATGGGGATGAGCACAGAAGCGGTGGCGACTGGTTGTTAGTTTTACTTGTTCTTTCCTAGCAAGTTAAAACAAAGTTTTTAATCAGTCTTCACATTCTTGAGGTGGCGGGTTCAAACCCCGACTCGTACCAATGAGTTCTTTGGGACTAATGTAGGAATTTACATACCACTGGCTTTTCGGTGAAGGAAAACATCGTGAGGAAACCTGCATATTTCCGGAGAAGGAATTCAATGGCGTATGTGAATCCACCAACCCGCACTTGGCCAGCGTGGTGGAATACGGCCTAATCACCCTGAGAGTAGACCTGTATCCCAGCAGTGGGAGGATTAAAGGTTGCATATGCATAGTTGATCCTTACCTTGCCCGTTCTTCCATAACCTCATAGCCAACTATAGGTATTTGCAACGTATCAAACTTTTTAATTTCTTGCCGATGCAAGCTGATGTCCACGTTACTAATACTGTTTTGAATTCTGTTGTTTTTGTATGCTTCGTTTATGTTACCCATGCTTTTGTAGTGGCTCCGGGATTGGATGGACCGTCTCGGTTCTAATACCTGAAAAATTGTACGTTATTTACATGGTCTTTATTGATGAAGGGATGGGTTGGGTTGGGTTGGGTAGATGGAAATTTTGGAGATATAGAAGGACATTTTGGAGATTTAACACTTTGACTGCGGAAAACACATACCTTGTGTTTTTAACCCCCGACGCGACGTTTTCTTTGTAGAAATATTAATAGGTAGGTACCTAGATTCTTCCTAACTAATATTTTGTTGTAATTATTATTAAAAATTTTAGCGGTGTTTTAGTTTTTATGTACAGGTTGTTAAATAAATCAAATTATTATTTCGTACTTTTTTTAGGTAGGTTTTTGTGTCGGGGGTTTTTTAAATTTTTAATTTAATTCTTTGAACGACGCGAATGCGGCTGCACACGCCAGTATTTGACTATAGCCGCACCTAAGGCAAGCGTATGTGATTATTAGCCGCAGTCAAAGTGTTAAATGGCAATTTTGGAGGCCTTGATAGAAATGTTAGATTTAGAGGGAAATGTTGGAGACTTAGAAAAATATTGGAGGTCTAGATGGAAATGTTAGAGATTTAGAGGTAAATGTTAGAAATCTTAATATGAGTTTGAGAGGCCCAGAAAGAAATAAAAGAATAGAAATGAATATTAGAGATCTAGAATAAAATATTACAGACTTGATAAAAAACCATTGTATCTATCATAATCTATGCTAATTTGTGTGAGTTCAGTTTTTGTCCCAAGTAAAAGTTGTTCATTCAACTCGCTGCGTCCCACGGTTTCACCCGCGTTTTCCGGGATACAGACCATGAACAACCTTCATCCCAAATTTCATGTAAATCCGTTCAGCCCTTGCAGCATTACTTTCACCTTTATAATATTAGTAAGAAGATTACAATGACACTTTTAGCATAGCATAGCAAATTCGTCATATCTATAGTTTAAAATTTTAAAACCTGTTATTTTGAAGTCAGTAAAAATAAGTAAGTTTGCACCCTGGTGTCAGAGCTTTTAGGCCAGTCTTTTAGTTAAAAACCTACCTCATTATCCGACGCAGCATTCTCAGCATACCGTGACTTGTAGAAGTTATTAAACTTGCTGATAGGGTCAGGATCGTCACTCGATGTGGACGAGACATCATTGTTCATTTCGTCTGTTCTACGGGTTTGTACTATCTCCATTTTGTACTGTTTGTTTTTATATGTAGAGGTTACACTGTAATGAAAATTAGTAATGTAAAAATATAGCTTAAAAAACTAAAAACACGCATTATCATCGGTCTTTGACAGGTGTGCAAAGTTTGAATTAAATCTGATTGTTCAAAGTAGGGCAAAATTGAGTCCAAAAGAGTCGGTTACAAACATACAGGTGAAACTTATAAAAGCGTGTTAAGTGATCAAAATATAGAAAAATTATATTACGTAAATATCAAGGAAACATTGATGTAACGAAGAAGATTGAGAATTCAACATAATTTTACGTTTTGAAGTTTAAAACATTTTTAACTGTTTCATAGAATTAAAAAAAGTTGTTTCAACCTTGGCTACAGAAACCTGTCATAAGCTAGCAACACGCTTGACCATTTTTTGCAAAATATTTATCAGTGAAGTATTATCATACTTAAATTCACTTTAAATCAGTAACATATTCATAGAGAATCTTTTCAACAGCTTTTTACAATTATTTCAACCATAAGAACATTTCTTATAGCGATTCGGACGTAGAAATGGTTAAAACATCAGATATTAAAGTTTAACATAATATTGGGATTTCAATTTTAAGTAGGTACCTACTAGGAATAGATTTGGAATGACCATAGGCATGTTGGAGGTTGAAGATTGATATTCTGCATGAGTCTATGACTCTGCTAACTCAAAGAGACATAAAACTGGCTCTGAATTACAAAAGATGATACCTTCACATTCCTATCAATTGAAAGGACCTTGGAATCAATTAAGTGCAAAACTAGCTTACGGTATCACAGATGACGCTGTTTATTCTTTACACAGGTGTGTCCGCGGCCATTTCTCTACATTGTATTCAAATTCAAGTCACGATCACAACAATACGGTTACACGATGATTTTGGGTTACAAAAACTTTTTGCTGGATTTTTTTGTTTGAACACAAACGTTGACTGCACCACTCACAACTACAAATCTTGGTAAATAACCAGTTTAAGCACTAAATTATACTCCGCATAAATTATACTATAAACATAGAAATGCAAATGAACTGGATTTATTTGCATAAAATTAAATTTTAAGCGAAATAGGCAAAGTAAAAAGTTTTTGTTGACGTGATTTGAAGAACGAATAAAATTGAATGAATAAATGGAAATGATGTTGATGAGAAACATAGATAAAACCAAATATTGGTGTTGCCATACGAACTTTTCATTCTTTTAGTGAACAGCAAGGAAAGCGCGACCAAATCAGGGTTGCCACCTTGGATTTTTTTAAAGCGCCAGAGTAAAAGTAAAATACCGCCAGATTTAAGAAATTTGGATTGAAAAAAAAACACCAGATTCCGCTAAATTATTGCATTTAAATCTCAGTTAAGAAACCCAAGTTTAAATGAAAAACAAACTAATATAGGTATAATTATGAGATGCATAAAAATAGTAGTATCCGGCGGTCGTTCTTTTTAAGTAAACAGATTTACGTATGAGGCGTTTTTATTTTTAAAAAAAAGTTCGTGGTATTTTCACAGGTGGTGTGGAAGCACTTAAATCCGACCTGTCAAATCGATTTTGGTATGGTTAAACCCATGGAAGTAGGATGATTTTTCATCCAAGGTTATACCATATTGTTTCCCCAGTTTTAGGGGAAAAAATATGACCATATAATTAGAAAGACTTTGTACACAAACTTTTATGGTAAAATTGACGTATTATCAATGTTTGTTTTCAAAAAAAAATATATATAAAATTATTATTATGATTCGTATATAATGCCCACTGATCTTAAAATTTGGAAATCTGGTAGTTAATTGCCATACATTTTATTGAAAATAATTAATATTATACTGGTAAACCATGTTTTGTACTTCAATTAAGTCAATTTGACATTGACATTTCGATTCAGATTAATCCAGGCTCTTATCATAATTTTTGGAACTACTTTTTCTTCTTTTTTTAAAAACGCCTCATTGCAAAAATTTGTTTATTATTACCAGAGTGCAATAATGAGTTTTCACTAAGTTACAATTTACCAAACGTAAATATTATATTTGGTATAACTTGTCAACATTTTTAGTATTTTATATGCAACACGAACCAAATTCGGGACATTGAATGACAGATAAAAAGAAAACGATAACTTATGACAGTGCCTAGGGATTCCCCGGTCATAGAGTAGGTAGAAAATTATGAAATTCCGGAATGGTAGGGTATTTCCCTCTCAAAAATGTGTCACCAACTTCTGTATTGAAAAAGCGCTAAAAACCACTAAAAAAAAAAAAACCGCTAAATGATGAAAATATACCACTAGAAGCCTTGAAAAAGCGCCAGTTCTGGTGGAAAAACCACCAAGGTGGCAGCACTGGACCAAATCGACCAATAATTCACGTACCGTAAAATAAAGCACCAAAGCATGCCGCACCACAGCGAGCGTAGTGAGCTACGCTTTGCTCTAGATTATAGGTTTAGTTTTGTTTTGTTGACATTTGTAATTGATGTGGTGAATTTTTCAAGTTGTCGATTTTCTTCGTATTTCAGCCATGTCTCGCTTTCTATTGCTGAATTTTGAAGATTTCGGTCTGAATCAAGATATAACAAAAACTATACAGCCTTTCAATCCATTCTGCATTTGCTGCCTCGACAGAAATGGTCCAATGTTTGATTTAGAAAACTGTAGACATAGCGACTATTTGGATGCTTTTGAGAAACTAGAGGTTTGTTTTTAATACAATTATCTTCATCCTGCTCTATTATAAGCTATTGTGGCTACTAAGGAACTCACTAATAGTCCTTTATCGGATGATAACCTCAGGCCAGGGGAATAAATATTTCGAAGTGACTATTTGTACGGGTACTGGACGAATAAATTATATTTATTCATACGGGTACTGGATGCGTAGCTTGTTTTTACGGAAGTGACTATTCATACCTACGGGTAATTTTTTTTTTTAATTAAGAATGAATTGGATGATTAGCTAATATAATTATGGTAACAAGCTAATAATAGGAATCCAAGTATGCAGCGCGACGCGAATAAAACGAATAAAATAATATAAAAATTCAATTTGAAATTTAGAAGACAAGGTTCATTTTCTACGGAAGCAAACGATCAATAGGTTAGGTTATGTTAGAACATGAAAAACAACGCACGAGCCGAGCGAGCGTGCCGCGGCAGCGGCCGGCGAAGTGCTAGAAAGCCAATCGCTTTTTAGGACAAAGGCGTTAGGTGTATGCAGCGCGACGCGAATAAAACGAATAAAATAATATAAAAATTCAATTTGAAATTTAGAAGACAAGGTTCATTTTTTACGGAAGCAAACGATCAATAGGTTAGGTTATGTTAGAACATGAAAAATAACGCACGAGCCGAGCGAGCGTAGCGAGCGTGCCGCGGCAGCGGCCGGCGAAGTGCTAGAAAGCCAATCGCTTTTTAGGACAAAGGCGTTAGGTTAATTTCTACGGAAGCGAAAAAAGTTAGGTTATTGGTGCGTTTCTAAAGTCGTTTAACGCTACTATTTTTCAAAGTTTGCAAAAATTTTGAAGAAAATTGATGTTATTTCCAAAAAATTGTACTAATCGTGTCCGGTTAGGTTGTTAGGTTTTTTTTTTTTTTTTTAAATATGATAACCGTATTAATAATCATAAATTGTTCGGTACAGTACCCGTATTAATAGACTCAGCCATAGACTATTTGTCCAGTACCCGTATTAATAATTATAAATTGTTCGTACAGTACCCGTATTAATAATCATAAATTATTCGTACAGTCTCCGTACGAATAGACTCAGCCAAAATATTTTGCGAGTCTATGATTCTCAAATTTTTATACGAAAGCCCCTTCCAGCCAATATGTAAATAGCTAGACCAAATTCGGATTAATTGTTATTAATTAGGTATAAAAAAGTGGGCATAATAAATTAACATTAATAATATTAGTTAAGAATACTTTTTTACTTTCTATTACAGCTGAAACAGTTCCACCAGCTTGTGTGCTACCAATGCCACTGTATTTTGAAAAAAATCAAGTCTTTCCAATCACAGGTCAAGGAGAGCTATGCTATTCTTTTATCTGGCGTAAGTTTTTTATTTATTTAATTATGCATATTTAGTGATTAAACGAACTTACCTTTGTGAAGTTCTATCATAATTATACGTAGCACTTTGTCCGAAGAAATTAGTATTAGTAGATATTATATACACATGTAGTTTCGCTAGGTGACACCACTCTTTGCACTAATTGTTGAGAGAATGTAGGTAGAATTAAACAAGTTAAAATATCCGAGGGTAGATAATTATAACCCACCTCGCCATTTTGTCGTTCTTATTCTTCATTTAGTTTAGAGATATACATATTTATATTACACACCTAATTACACCTTTGTCATTGGCATGCTTCTTTAGTTCTAATGATATTCAAGGGTTGCGTTTGCTCCTGGGGGGGCGGGAGTACATACTAATTTCTTCGGACAAAGTGCTACGTATAATTATGATAGAACTTCACAAAGGTAAGTTCGTTTAATCACTAATTATACTTCGCACTTTGTCCTCGAAATTAGTATTAGTAGATATTATATACACATGTAGACTTTGAGAGTAATGTAAAGAAGTATTGTCAATGACACGTTAATCGTGTGAAATCAACTTAATGTTTATTAAGCACAACCATAGGTACTGTAGGTATATTTTACGTGAAAATATTCATATTTTACGTTACTACCTTATTACTTAACTTAATTGTTATATTTAGCTTAAACAGTATCTAGGCATCTATTCGCCTGATGGTGTATTATTATTATATTAATAATTGCTCGAGCTAAGGACAGGTGACAGGCATCGGTAACAACCCTGTTGTAAAACGGAACGAAGGTAGTGGAGCTGTGGCTCCATCCCGCAGTGTTGCGGATAGTGTCAAGACTGACACCAAGCGAGCGTGCGGCAGTCGCAGTTTGCCGACTGGTTTAAGTGAATAAAATATCGCATTTGTCTATGTATGCCTGTAGTATTTTTGCTGGGTTTTCGTAGAAAAAAGGTAAGAAGAAAACTGACTGCTTGAAACCAGGAATGTTTATTTATATCAAGCTTTTCATTACCAATTGACAATTGTCAATTATGCATAAGTGACCTAAAACACTGTTGGTGCCCCAGGTAGCATTGTATTTAGGTAAAGGAGGTTTACCGTCGCTAAACATTTTCGATAGAAAGACAATTAGGTACGCTAGGGATTGAGGCCTTATATAGAACAACATTGTAATTGTTTAAGCAATACGACCACCACTTCCAGAGAAATCCGTCATGTTGTTTATTGGAGCTTTTAGTCAGTGAGGCAACTTGTAGGCTTCGACTTGATAAAGCCTGATAACACTCCTGCAGCCAGGGTAAGATTGGAATATATCTGCGATTTGTAATGCGATATCAAAATATTATCGTTAGGTGTAAACGTAGCGATATCAGACACAAGTAGGGATTTGAACAAAGAGAACCATGCTTGTGTAGGAACATTGGTACAATGAAACATTGCTACAATCACAATGCCACATGCGTTGTTTGAAATGTTTTTTCGCAGCCTTCTTAGGACTATTGAAAATGAAGGGAAGGTGTAAATAAAAATAAGATGTCTGACCATGACTGCAAATGAATTAAAAGCGACTGCGTCAAGATCTTTGTGTGACGATATGTATCTATTACATTTATTGATGATTCGACTTTCAAATCTATTTCAGGCAGCTCAAAAGATGCTGCTAAGTATTGGGAAGCCCAATCAGCTAACTCCTATTTGATATCTGGGTGTGTTTTACGTGATTCAAAATCAGCGAGAACATTGATACATGATCTACTATTTATAGGACGTGAAGATAAAAATCTTTGTAGCCGTGAGGCCAAATTTCTTTTGCTGTTTTAGTAAGATTGGAAATAGAATTCCATCCATGCGGTTAATGTAAGCTATCGCAGAATTGCGGTGGTGTTGTCGATGCGCAAAAGTATCAGACAGCCGTATAAATCCTTGGAAAAAAATTAAGAGCTATGAAAGCAGCTCGAGGTAATTTCAATGCCTTTCTTGTTTACTACTTGACCATTGAGCACTTGCAGTTTGACCTTTACAGTTCGCCCCCACCCCGTAGTTGAGGCGTCAGAATAAATTTCTGTAACGTGCACAGCACGTCGTTTCTGATATGGTGTGTTGATTGGCCTATGGCACTAATCCACCACTTAATATCGGGCAACAGAGTGTCGGGTACATTCATAAACTTATCACAACATCATAAGTTAAGATATTTGCAGCGTTTTATTTCCTTAGTATAAAGCCCATACCCATACTCAATGGCTGGACAAGCCGACACTAATAAACCTTTGATTTGTGTGAATTTCCTAAATCAACAGCGTCTCTTTTTAGTAAAATTATCTATTTCAGTTTTAATGTGTAACTTTTTGTCCAAGGTTAGACTTAGCGACATCTGATAAGAGTCTATGATCATGCCTAAAAATTAGCATGTAATTGAAGGTGTCAACACACTTTTCTCCTCGTAAGACTCAGAGAAGTAAATGTTTTTCTCGTCATTTCAATATTTATCAGTAGCATTTCAGGGCACTGACTTATTAGTAGCCAATCGACTAAATACAGATTCATAATGTTTGTAAAAGCAAACGGTGCAGTTTGCAGTACTTAAGCCGAACGGCACAATGTTACATTGGAATAGTCGTATTTGTCGTTGAAAATTAACCGAAGGTTTTTATAAAGCCATTGTGATATCTTAAAAGAAAATATGCATCTTTGAGATCAAAGGTGCCATATAGCATTTCTGAGAAAATAATTTTACTGCAGTGCGTAAGTCCCCATCCAAGTTTAAAATGTTCAGTTTTTGTAAACTTATTAATTATATTATTATTATTTTAATTTAAATACAATTATTTCGATTGTTTATCAGAATTTGTATATATATGCGTGGTTTAGGAACAGATTCCTGAACGACCGATGAGGAAAACTTCCAGCTATCCAAGAGAGGATAGTACTATGGTCATTTGTAATTTATAAGAACCGGATTATATGCAACATAAAAAGTTTATAATAATTATGTATAATAAATTGGTGAAACATTCGT
This sequence comes from Alcis repandata, assembly GCA_949125135.1. Taxonomy (NCBI): domain Eukaryota; kingdom Metazoa; phylum Arthropoda; class Insecta; order Lepidoptera; family Geometridae; genus Alcis; species Alcis repandata. Next base: position 4,092,368 of record OX421252.1, read on the forward strand.
GAAATTGGTAAAATATGCATCAACATAAGTAAAATATGCAACATTACCTGTTTTTATAAATTTTTAATAAATTTTAGAAAAAAAATAAAAATTACAAGAAGAAAAATGCTGTATTCAGTTTTTTTTTTTTTTTTTTTATTTATTTATTATTATTATTATTTTTTTTTAAATCAGCGCAAAAAAGCGCGCGACTGATTGCGCTTTACAGACCGAGCGGTTTATGTGCTCGTATGTGTAGGTTTGACCGGTAAATTTTTTATTTATTTATTAAATGTTTCTTAATTACTTGTAACAAAAATGTATATTTTTATTTTATTTTATTTTTTGTGTTGCAAGTTGCTAAGTCGCCATATAGCAAGTAATAGTAATAACTTCAGCAAGGCATGATATAACACGTGCCATTTGTTTTTGTTCGGCTTCGATTTCTTTGTCCGGTTTCAGTGCCGTTCTGGAAGGGCAGCTTTTGTTTAAGGGTTAAGCTGTGGAGCATTGATGTGCAAGCATAATTGCTGGCATAGCATGCAGGCATTGAGTACTTAGTCAAAATATTTGTATATTGTAACCTTCAGGCGCGATATATTTGAGGCGGTTGCAACTCTGAACGGGTGTCGTTTGCAATTTTCATTGTGATTATCGGGTGTTTGCCCAAAACCTCCAGTACCTCTTCATCTAATTTTAAAGGTTCTGTTGTCGATGAAGTTGGATCGTCGACAATTATGTCCGCGATATTATTTGCGGTCCTGAGATCGCAAATACTAACTATACTAAGTTACTGGTAACTATAGGGACCGTCGCCGCTTTACCTCCATTAGTGTCGACGAGATCTGCGCCGAAATTATCAACGTCCTATACAGTCACGTGATTTGGAGGCTCTGGGATTCAGTCGTCTGGGCCCAGGTTTGGTTGGGGTGACTCAGGAATGAGTCGATATTGACTTGTAAGTATAGGTTTTTAACCTTATATAATATACGTTTAGTTTATATAATAACAACAAGTCCAAAGGTCTTAAAATTTTGCTCAAAGTAAATGATTAAAAGTTATTGTGTTTTCAGTTTCGAGTAACTGATCAAATTTTGAACGCGGTGGTTAGTTCGGTTACATTCATTGACAGATTAGTGGACTTTAAGGCTGTCTAGTGTCAGCAAAAAGGTTATCAGTTCCAACTGATAAAATGTCGAATGCGGTGAAAGAACCCCAATGGTTAGTTCGGTTGCATTCATTGAGATAATAATTGAACTTTAAGGCTGCCCTAGTGCCAGCTAAAAGAAAAAAGGTTATCAGTCCCGGCTGATAAAATGTCGTATGCGGTGAAAAAACCCCAATGGTTAGTTCGATTGCATTTATTGACAGATTAATGGGCTTTAAGGCTGCCCAGTGCCATCTAAAAGAAAAAAGGTTATCAGTCCCAACTGATAAAATGTCGTATGCGGTGAAAAAACCCTGATGGTTAGTTCGGTTGCATTGACAGATGTCGTATGCGGTGAAAGAACCCTGATGGTTAGTTCGGTTGCATTGACAGATTAATGGGCTTTAAGGCTGCCCGGTGCCAGCTAAGAGAAAAATGTTATCAGTCTCAACTGATAAAATGTCGTATGCGGTGAAAAAACCCTGATGGTTAGTTCGGTTGCATTGACAGATTAATGGGCTTTAAGGCTGCCCCGTGCCAGAGGTTATCAGTTCCAACTGATAACAATATCGAATGCGGCGAAATAGCACCGCTGGCGATCTCGGTTGCATTCTTATGAACTTTGCTTTATAATTATTAAGGTAATGAATACATAGTAATACCACTACATACCTTGTCGATGTACCTACTGTACTTCGTACTATTATCCGTTGCTCCAATGAGTCCTCGGAATCACTACTAGAAACGTCACTTTTATACGACTTATTTTTCACTTTAATTTTTTAATTTTACGCATTAAAATTCCGCGGTTTTCTTTGACAGCTTTCGAGCGTTTTCTTTTAGGTATTTTTTGAATAACAAAAAGAACACCTAAGTATTATACTTTTGTTGAATTGAAAGTGTCCGGAGTGGTTGAGCACTAAATTGCGAATGAAGAATAAGAACGACAAAATGGCGAGGTGGGTTATAATTATCTACCCTCGGATATTTTAACTTGTTTAATTCTACCTACATTCTCTCAACAATTAGTGCAAAGAGTGGTGTCACCTAGCGAAACTACATGTGTATATAATATCTACTAATACTAATTTCGAGGACAAAGTGCGAAGTATAATTTATATTTGACCGTCAACTTTTCTGATGATGAATGACGCGGTCTATGAAGCATGCAACATTGAATTTTAAATACCCTCAACGTTAAAACGGTAGAACCCATTTTCATCAAACATAGCTAAGAACACACCCGATTAATTCACCTTTTAAACAATTATATCAATCGGTTCATCCGTTCAGGAGCTACGATGCCCAAGACAGACACACATACAGACTCGTAATACCTATAACACCCCATCGTTTTAGAGTCGGCGGTTAACATAAGCTATTTTAAGAATTAATGGTGTTATTAAATCTTTCAGGAGTTCACCAACACAACAGCAAACAACAAAAAACTGAACAGTCTGGATATTCAGAAAGTTGTAGTTGATTTACATTTGCCACCGGACATAGATCTTGAAGATTCACAAGAAGGCATAGGAAATAACCAAGATTTTACCAACATACAAAATGATCTAAACACGGAACAAAATTTCGTTCAGAACTTGGCTAATGTAGTTCAAAATGATGCAAATATATCTGTAGAACAAAATTTCAGTCACAATATGGCTGATGTAGAAAAAGATAATTCAAAAATAGAACTAACTTTTGCCCATGATATGGTCAATGTGGTAGAAGATAATTCAAATATTGAACAACATTTCACTCACAATATGGCCGACGTTGAACCGAATTTGGAACCTTACCCCAACATAGAAGAAAATTTAATTCAACAACAAAACAGGCTAAATAAAAACATAAAAACTGCTTTAGAAATATTGGACCGTAATAACCAGAGTTTTATGTCTCTCAGTAGCCAGTTACAATTTTTGAATGGAGAACATTTATCTTTTTTAGAACCCAGTCTGTTAAGCAAAGAGATTCTAACTGACATACCTTTGGTTCCCGCTAAGAGTTTAAGTACCGACTTGGAAAATGGGTTGTTAAACAATTCAAAATCTTTAGAAATAGAAATCGATGGTCCAGATAAAATGTTCTATGATAGTTTGGGTTTAAGTCCAGAATTGATGGAGAAAGAGCCAAATGCACCTGAAATAATAGAGAATGTGGATTCAGATGAGAAGATCCAAAAAGAAACTGAGCCAAAGATAAAATCTACAGCAGAAAAGCCTAAGAAAAGTAGGGTAGTATTATACTCTTGTTACATTTTTTAAATTTTTAATTTAATTTTTTAAACAAAAAGTAATCTTATGTTAATCCAGAGTATGAGCTATCTGTATAGCAAATTTCTTCCAAATCAGTTAAGCCGCCGTTTTTGACACAAAAATAAATTTTTTTTAAATCAAAACAAACAACGTACATTATCGGCTGAACCGATTTTAATTTAGTTATTTTTTTGTTTGAACTGTATGTGACTTGATGAAGCGTTTTCTTAGCTGTTCAAGAAAAAATTGTTCAGTCGTTAAAAGATTTTCTAGTTTCTAATTCTAAGAGGGGGTGATACGACCTGTGCCGACGTCCCGCTTGGGGTGTATTGAGCATTGCCCCCAACTGCCAGCGTACCCAAACCAAGCTCCCTATTATTCACTTGTCGGACCTTATTAATATTTCAATTTGAATGTTACAGAAATGAAAATGCAAGAACCCGACCCCCTTGGACAAATTGTTAGAAAAGTAAAGCTAACTCAAAAAGAATTAGACGTAGAAAGGGTAAAGCAGGCCCAGTCCAACACCTACCTTAAATATAAGTTCAGGTAAACTGTCATCAAATACTCACTATGTAAGGTTTTTAAAAAAAGGGTAAAACAAGGCCCTATTACTAAGACTCCGCTGTCCGTCCGTCTGTCACTAGGCTGTATCTCATGAACCGTGATAGTTAGACTGTTGAAATTTTCACAGATGATGTATTTCTGTTGCCGCTAGAAATAAATATTTAAGGGGGTTCCCATACAACAGACATGATTTTTTTGCCGTTTTTATAGATAATGGTATGGAACCCTTCGTGCGCGAGTCTGTCTCGCGCTTGGCCGGTATTTTAGACAACGCTAAAATAACATTTCACAACAAGATTACAATCTAGCCTCAGGCTAATGAGTAATTTAAATCCAACTTATATTTTCTAGGTAACTAATTATTAAGAATGTGTTCAATAACGCATTTCTTATTTTCAAATTAGAATCGTTGTAAAATAACCGTTATCTGATTATACTATTTCTCGAACAACTACAACCTTATTATTTTCACGACAACTTTCCGACGACGACTTTCCTCGGACATATCGCCCACAATATGTCCGAGAAAAGTTCGAAAAATCCTGATACCCTGATATTTAAAAAAAAAAACTTCTGGGACCTTTACTTGATCAAAAAACTGTTTTTGTCTTTTTCAGATGCAAGACATGCATAGTGAGTTTTAACTACAAGGAAAACTTAAAAGACCACATCAAAAGGAAGCATGGCCCGAGAGAGGGAGACACCATAGTTTGCGAGATATGCTCTCAAGTCATCCCTAACGCAGGCTGCGTCACGGAACACAACTATAGACACTATGCTAGGTCAGTAATTAATTTTGACCATTTTTTTTTTTTTTTATAAAGTATAAATCCGCATTTGACCACCAACTCGCCTGTTGGTAAGCGACGATGCGGTCGAAGATGGAGCACGCAGATTTAGAAGATACCATACAATAAATAAGTTAATTTATGACGACCTTATTGGCTTAGCGGTAGTATATCCACCTTATGAGTCAGAGGTCCCTGGTTCGATTCCCGCTTTGTACCCGACGCGATTTGAAGGCTGAAATGCACTAGAAATTAGTTTGAAAGTTTGAAATTATAATTAAATTCAAAATTTAAAAAACTCATTTTTATCAAACATATTTAAGAACACTTCCGAGTAATTGACCTTTCAAAGAAAAAAAAACAATCGTTTTCGGTATCCGTTTGGGAGCTACGATGCCATAGACAAACACACACACAAACACGTCAAACTTATAAAACCCTGTGGTTTTTGCGTCAGGGGTTAAAAATTTTTGAAGATGTAACATACCTCCGCGAAGTAACGCCTGATTCTTTGAATTTTTAACCGACTTCAAAAAAAGGAGGAGGTTATCAATTCGACTGAATTTTTTTTTTTGTTTGTTACCTCATAACTTTTGACTGGGTCTTCTTTTTTTATTAGAAAGCTGACGCTTCCCATTTGCTCCCATTTCAATTTAGTCCAGTTCTGATAATGGTATCCATGAGAAAACCATATACCTAAGTCTTAAATTTGCATTAAGTACGTGCGCGACAAATAGATGAATAACTCAATAGTCGGTCTCTTGAAGTCGGTTTTTGTTTTTGTTTTGTAAAAATAATGTTCTTGTTGTTTTGTAAAAATAATTATGTATTATTATCTAGACCACGTATAGCAGAGAGCCGTGGTAGCTCAATGGGAGAACAGCCGCTTCGCATTCTTGAGGTGGCGGGTTCAAACCCCGACTCGTACCAATGAGTTCTTTGGGACTTATGTACGAATTTATATACCACTGGCTTTTCGGTGAAGGAAAACATCGTGAGGAAACCTGCATACGTCCGGAGAAGAAATTCAATGGCGTATGTGAAGAAGAAATCACGCAAAAAGGGCCGATTACCGGCCTAGTTGCGGAAAAAGAGCCCGCTCTTTATCCTTTATCCTTTACCACGTATATCAGAGGTTCTCAAACTAAATTCGTCTGCTCTCTTTGACAACCGATTTAACCGGCAACTTTCAAATGGATGCACTGATTCGAATACAATTTTTGTTTGAAAACAAGATTCATTACAACAGTTCTGTACTATATTTGCTGAAACTATCCAGCCATTTAAAAATTACAAGCCATTACAAAAGATTCGACTTATTTAACACTTTGACTGCGGCTAATATAATAACGTTAATAACGTTTCACACTCATAGCTCCCCACTAGGATAAATCCTGTGTCCGGGATGCCATGGAGCACACACAAAGACAAAGACAACTACCACCTAGACCCAGAACAGATATTTAAATTCATCATGCAAACATCTGCCCGGCTGGGAATGGAACCCGACACCTCTGGCTTAATAATACCGCTTAAAAGTCAAAGTCTTAGTTAAAGTGTTAAAACTTTAAATTAACTTGTTTCAGATACGACTGTATGCGATGCAACAAGCGGCATCATACTCGTAACGAAGCTATAGAACACTACTCCAAGAACCAGTGTTTTAAGAGCGCTACCAAGAAGAGATCTTTAAAAAATAAACCTACAGTACAATTAAAGAGAGTCAAGTTGAAAATGAAACCGGCGTAGGCTTAGCACAAGGAGACACACTCGTACCCATACTATTTAACGCTTTAACACATTGACTGCCGCTAATAATCACATGCGCTTGTCTTAAGTGCGGCAAATAGTCAAATGCGTTGTATACGCGCCTGGCGTGTGCAGCCGTAAAACACAAGGTATGTGTTTTCAGCAGTTTATGTGTTAAGACGCATTTCAAGACTGAAAACGCGAGTCTCATGGTTTAGTCTTATCTAGTTGTGATAAATGATATTATTAATTAATGCTCTAAAAATTCTTCTTAAAAATATTTTCTTTCTTTTATAATACTTTGTCTCAATTTTGACGAACTATAAAATTATGAAGTTATGTGTAGTTTTTGTAATAGTCGCAGTAATAAAATACCATTGCAATTATAATCAAGATATTTTTTATTTTCTGTTATACTCTAATTTAAAAGTGTACTCACTTAAAACAAGAATTTACTTAAATTTAAGTACTTTCTTTCGTACAGAAATATGGTTTGTGTAGAATTTTGGGTGAAACCAATGAGAAAAGGCATTGAAAATAAAATACAGAAATCATTCTTCTTCAGTCTTTATTCCCCACAGTTTTATTTCATCTTCACATGCCGTTAATAACATGGCGTCCATTGGATGGTGACTCAAAGACACAACGGGCTTATTGAAACTATGTATAAGCTTATGCTTTATTGTACCACTTATTAAATCCCAGTATATAACCTCTCCAGTTGCTGAACCAGACGCCAGAAGTACAGCAACAACCATACGAGCCGCATAAGAGTATCCGCTAGAGCGGACCGTGGCCAGGACGTGACCACGGGGCAGACGCCCCATGAGCTGAAGCCAGGGCAATGGGCTTGTACGCCTGAGGCCTAAACCTACCACCCTACATAAAAAAAAAAAAAAAAAAATGAGGTGGAAGACTCAAAAAAAAAAAAAAAAAAAAAGCCCTGAAGAATTTTGACATAACTAAAAAAAATGGAAATGACATTGACAATTATAGACATTTAAAATACAAAGGAATGCTACCAGACTAAAATACTTTTTCCCATTTCAACTATTTTTTAAAATGAGTTCAAAATGATGCACTTGTTATCTAGAATTACTTAATTATGTAGATGGTAATATTTTATATTATTGTGTTTAAAACGGATTTAATTGAAACAACATATCGGAGCACTACATAGTATAAAACAAAGTCGCTTCCCGCTGTCTGTCTGAGCCCATGTTTGCTTAAATCTATAAAACTACGCAACGGATTTTAAAGAGGGTTTTTAAAATAGATAGAATGATTCAACAGGAAGGTTTCCATGGCTAATGCACATGTATAACATGGTAGAGAAACAAATAATTTTATAGGTTTCTAATGTGATGTCGTATTTTTTTTTTTGCGCTTACATTGCAAACGCTGGTTGAACCCAGGGTTAAATGTATCAGCATAGCACCCGTGTGAAGCCGGAGTGTGTCGCTAGTAATAAATAAACTCAACTTCAGTGCTGGAATTTTATGATAATAAAAGAAAGTCGTGTTCGTGTTACACTACTTATAACTCAAGAACGGCTTTACCGATATGGCTGAAAATTGGTGAGGAGGTAGCTTAGAGCCAGGAAACGCACATAGGATACTATTTATTCCTTATACTATTTATTCCTATTATGTCCTTCCGCCGTTATTCGAGGCCTTGTAAACAATATTGAGATGACAGCTTCCGGTTTCGGCCGTATTTTAGTCGTTGTAGTTCCATTTAACGCCGAAATTATAGCAACTTCCGGCGGCCATGTTCACCAGGTGATGCTCATTGGGGTTCTCTTCATTGGCGTCTTGATTTTCGAGCCGTAATGAGTATTTTAACGCTGTTAGCGTTTGAAAATAATTTTTCTAGTAAAAAATTTCTAGAATCATATTTTAAGTGATTTTAAAGTCTTTATTAGTGATTATAATCGTTATGTTGTAGTTTCAATCGTATTTTTAATTGTTTCGTGAAAAAGTTTTTGTGAAATTTTTCTCAATATACCCACATAAAATAGTAAAATCGAGAAAATTTTCCAAATAATGTCGGAAAGTGATAAAAATGTGCGTGAGTCTGTGTCGTCGTCATCCTCATCCACCAGTAGTGATGAGGATCCGCAAAAACATCGAAAACGGAAGCGGTCGCACAAGGACAAAGGAAGTCATAAAAAGAGTAAGGTATTAGAACACCTTGCCGAACAAGTAAGTCAAATTCAAAATTATTTGGCGAATAATTCCTACCCTCCTCCGGGTTGGTATCCGGTCGGTACCGAGTACCACCACCCAGTTGTAATGAATGCAAATAACCCGGCTCCAAGCCCGCTGAATGAGCCAACTATCGAGATGCCCGCCGAGCCGGCTCTTCAATTTGATTTTGATTTGACAACAAATCTAAAAGAACCCGCAATTTCAAATGCTTCTGCTGACCATTTGCAACTGTTAAATTCGTTGCAACATTTTAAATCTGAAAATTGGACAAATGTCCGTTATTCTGAAATTCAAAAATCGTACAATGCTCGGCCGGGGTTCGTTGAACTCGAGGTGAACGACGAGATTAAACAGTTCGACAAGGCAAATAATTTGATTGCAACAGATAGGTCCTTAGGTGCGATCACACATGCGGTAATAATGCAAAGTGATGCTTTAAAAGCGGGGGTATCTGAACTAATGCAGTGGGTTAATGATAGTAAGAATGTCGATAAAGAAACCATGCTTGTAAAAATTAAGGAAATCTTTTCTGGTGATTTTCAAAAAATCTCCCTCGATTGTTTGCAATTGCTTTGTGGTCGCCGGGCTGACATTATAGAACAAAGACGAGATGCGTTTCTAAATATGGTAAAAGATAAATTCCTTAAAGCAACCTTGAAAAAGATACCTCCGTCATGCGATTTCTTGTTTGATAAAGATGAATTCTCAGAATTTTTAAAAAATAATGGAGGAATCAGTAAATTTTTTTCAAAACCCTCCTTCTCTGCGCAAGAGAAGAGAGTTACATTTGGATCCCAGGCTGCGCAACCTGGATCCAGTAGTTACAACCAAGCCGGTCGCCCCACGGCACCGTTTGCGTTGCGATATCACGCTCCTCAAGGAGTTAGACCGTATATTCCGATGCAATCATATACCCCAATGCAGCCGTATGCTTTGAATTATGATTTCCCAGCCTATGCTGGAAATCCACGGTTTTTTCGACCTCAATTTAAGCCACAGTCGTTTACCGCGGGTCAACAGGCCCCGGCCAATCCGAGAAAACCTTTTAATCAACAGGGACCATCTAGTCAACCTAATGCCGTGCGCGGCAGGGGGAGGGGCGGTAGAAAATATTGACATAACACAACCGTTTCGGGGGGGCAGGTTAGGGATGTTCGTGAATGCATGGACCGAGTTAAAGGCCCCTACGCCCCTGCTGCACATAATTTCTGGTTACAAAATTCCGTTTCTAGCTCAGCCTCCGCTAGTTTTACCGCGCCTCAACAGTGGCCGCTACCAAACTGCTCCATCTTGCGAAATGGATCAGACTATAAACAAATTAATAACGGAGAACATTTTGGAATATGCCCCCGAAACGCCCAGTTTTTTATCTACCCTATTTTTAACCCCGAAAACCGACGGTTCCATGCGCCCTATTTTCAATCTAAAGAGACTGAATCAATTTTTAAAGGTAACCAAATTCAGACTTATCTCAGTGCATCGAATCCCAGATTTTTTACAGCCAAACGATTGGATGGTCAAAATCGATATCACACAGGCCTACTACCATGTACCAATAGCACCGTCCCATCGGTGCTTTCTAAGAATGCTTTACAGGGGCCAACTACTCCAAATGAACTCTTTGCCATTTGGACTTGCAACCGCTCCAAAAGTGTTTGCGTCTCTCTCGAACTGGACCGCCGAGATTCTAAGAGAGCAAGGGATTCGAATCGCAGTGTTTCTCGACGATTATCTGATCGTTTGTCAGGACAAGCTGAAATTGGTGGAGCAGACGCAGACGGTTCTCAAGACCCTTCGAAATTTGGGATGGATCGTCAACACGTCCAAGTCAATTCTAGTTCCTCAGAAATCTTTGGAATACCTAGGTCTAATATGGGATACGTGGAAGAACAGAAAAAGCTTGCCCAAAACGAAAATTCTAGCCTTACGGGCCAATATAACGAAGTTCCTCGAACAACGAAAAGCGACGCTTCGCGAAGTTCAAAGCATTGTAGGGACATTGAATTTTGCCCGGCTAGCTGTACCACAGGGTCGGTTAAACTTCCGTTACCTCCTGAGCCATTCCAATTATCTGCTTCGGAGCAATTCCGAAAAGAAGGCTCCTCTTCCTTTACAGACTATCGAGGAACTGGAGTGGTGGATGCAGAACTGCGAGAAGTCGACTCGACTTCACCCTCCGTTAGTGACTCATTTTCTCACAACAGACGCAGCCGACACGGGCTGGGGTGCAGAGTTGAACGGCATGCAGGTACGGGGCGACTGGTTGAGCGGAGAAGATTCAGTTCATTCGAATCAAAAAGAAATGTTAACTATTTTGAAATGTTTACACCGGTTCGGTCCTTTTCTGAGTCATTCATCAGTGTTGCTTCAATGCGACAACAAGTCAGTCGTGGCTTATCTGAGAAACGAGGGAGGAAACCGATCGGTGCAACTGATGAGTCTGATTTATCAGATTTTCAAAGTTATAGATCGTTTCGACATTCACTTAGTCGCACATCACATGCCGGGAAAGTTCAACGGGGTCGCCGATCGCCTGTCTCGAAAGTCGATACTTCCAGAGTGGCATCTACTTCCTCCGTTAACAGAGGTCGTTTTTCGAAAATGGGGTGTCCCAGAAATAGATCTGTTCGCGTCGGAACGGGCTCACGTCGTACCGAAATATGTCAGTCTAGATCAGATGGACCGCGCAGCTTGGAGACACAACGCCTTTGCTTGGGAATGGAAGTTCAAACTAGCGTGGATATTCCCCCCTCCGAATCTTATGCCCAGAGTCCTCATGCATCTCAATCGGGCGATAGGAACATATTTAATTGTAGCGCCGAGGTGGCCCCAGGCATTTTGGAGAGCGGATCTGAAGGCTCGTGCCATAGCACCCCCATTCACAGTCCACCAGTTAGAGTCCAAACTAATAGACTTGTCGACGGGCCATCCTCCTCCAAAAGTACAGGAACTGACGCTCGAAGTTTGGAAATGTGGGGGTGGTCTGAAGCGGTAGAATCGTGGTCTACACAACAGAAGGCCTTACTGCGGGCAGGTTGGCGGAAATCGACTCTTAATACTTACAAACCTGCGTGGGCGCGCTGGGTAAAATGGTGTCAAAATTCTGGTGTCAATCCCACTAATCCGTCGGGCTCGGACTTGGCAAAGTTTTTGGCTGATCTTCACCTTAAAGAAAAGTTAGCATATAGGACCATTTTGGTGCATAAATCGGTCGTTTCTACTTTGTGTACTCCTAAAGATAGTTGCCAGCTAAGCTCTAATATTTTAGTAAAACAGATATTAAAATCCATCGCCATAAGTAAGTCTATGACTCGTACTGAAACAAATATTTGGGATACAAATATTGTAATATCGTGGTTATCAAATAGAAAGGTATCCGTTCAAAGTTTGTGGGAAGTCTCACGACGTTGTGCTATATTATTGTTACTTTGCTCGGGGCGTAGAGTACATGACCTTACACTTTTAAATGTATCAAACTGTAATCTTATAGACAATACTGACGCGAACTGTCTAACTTTCTGGCCAGTATACGGATCTAAAACTGATACTGTATCATATACACAATCTGGTTGGAAATTATACCAAAATAAAGAAAACCCTAATATAGATCCAGTACTATGGGTGAGAAAGTTGGTACAGATTGGTAGAGATAGACGTAGAGAAGGTAATGTTAGTAATCTGTTTGTAACAGCCCGAGGACCCGCCAAAGCTGCTTCTCGAACTATGATCGCTGGCTGGGTAAAGTCTGTTTTGTCCGAAGCCGGTGTCGATGCAACTCCTGGAAGCGTGAGGTCAGCTGTCGCATCTAGGGGTTGGATTGATAGAGAACCATTAGATAAAATCTTGTCTAGGGCTAATTGGAGGTCAGTGAATACTTTTTCAAAGTTCTATAAAAAAGAAATAAGATCAATACCTAATGCTAATTCTAATAGTATTTCATTATTATTTGAACCTGTAAGATAGTAAATAATATTCTGAGAATACCTAACCGTAATTGTAAAACCCAAAAAAAAAAAAAAAAAAAAAAAAACGATAAAAATATAAATATTATAATAAAATTCAAAAGAGAATAAAATGTATATAATGAAAATTACATTAAGCAAATAAAATTGAAATGTTAATATATGTACTTACTTATGTAGTTGAAATTATTTTGTAGTCACATTGGCGTCTCGTTCACCAGGCGAAAACAAACAATGTCTCAATATTGTTTACAAGGCCTCGAATAACGGCGGAAGGACATAATAGCAGAGTTTTACCTACCATTAAAACTCATATTATGTCCGGAGCCTTATTCGAGGCCTTACAGTAAATTCTGCCTAGTGTTAGTTAAGTTAGAAATAAGTAGGTTATTGAGACCACAATGAAGAGAACCCCAATGAGCATCACCTGGTGAACATGGCCGCCGGAAGTTGCTATAATTTCGGCGTTAAATGGAACTACAACGACTAAAATACGGCCGAAACCGGAAGCTGTCATCTCAATATTGTTTACAAGGCCTCGAATAAGGCTCCGGACATAATATGAGTTTTAATGGTAGGTAAAACTCTGCTATTATACTATTTATTCCTATTATACTATTTATTTCTATTAAATAAATTCGATAGCATTCAAGTGTGAATTAACATAAAACATCAGTCACTATCAAACGAGGTATAACAAAAAAGAATCAGACTTGGAATAACAAACCGACTTATTATACTCTTTGCGCAAATGACAGCTATGTAATGGACGTATGGATGACAATTTGATTTAACAATTTAACAGCTAAACAGATTTTGACGAAATTTGGTATGAAGGTAGCTTAAGCCCTAGGTAATATGTAGATTACTTTTTACCCCAGAAAATTGAACGGCTTTCCGCTATTCTTGCAGGACAGCGGGTGAAACCGCGGGGCGCAGCTAGTTTTATGATAAAACCTGTGGGATTGGGTATTGGCTTTAGTGTGGCAGCACTTATTTTAGGTCGGCCATCGGCAATAAATGCACAGCATTTTGTGTATTCTTGTGAATCTATTATAAAAGTGTTAGAAAGCACAATTTTCTTGTTATCCTGAAAATTAATTACAATTTCATATTTCAAATATGAAACTATGTCGGCGTAAACGTTCCTAATTTCGCATAGGAAGTGTGCAATATCAGTAAATTAGTCACATCCTTTCCGCTGTGTTGAGTGAATTGGTTCAGATTAACGTGTTTTTCAATCGTTAAAATTCGTATTCCTTGCCACACGATAGGTTGTCTATGGCGCGTTTTCCATTTTTCAATTTAACGTGCTGTGTTCAAAAGCCTTATAACGGCGCATGATCTGCGCCAATCGGAAAAGTATCGGTTTTTTTAGAATTCAATTATTTGTTTTGAATCGTCGTCCTCAGTTGATATAGTAGCAATAAACTTTTGTAATACTATGTTTTGTAATACATTCGTTTAATTTTATTCCCAAAAACAACGACCAAAGTCTATTTTGATTAAAGTGATAAAACATAAAGTATTTGTAAGAAAACTAGTTTTGGAACGCAACTGCAAATGTCACATTCTGTTGTCAAAACATTATTTTACCAATTTTCTTTGTAAATCGTGTGGTTGTGATTCGTATAATACGGCAAAGATTTTGAAAATTAACAACGAAACTACAATGAATACAATTATTCGTCGGAGAGTTGTCCGACGGTGGCAACAACAACGAATGAACAAGAGTTATTTGCTTTTCTGCGGTCGACTTTGGCCGTGGAACTGAGTTTGTCTCAAAGGTGTATTACAGCGGAAATTAAAGTAAGTATATCTTTGTCCAATTCAGCACTGCATAAATCGCATAGGCAGCCTTATATAGGCATATTATAGCAATGGTGCTTTCATTTTCTAGATTCTGACAACCTGACCACAGGCAGTTATTTTAAGTTAACATGTAAATTGGTATTACAGATTCTATGAAAAATTTGGAATGCCAGGAGTTTTGGGTTGTGTGGATGGGACGCTGGTTGCTATTCTTGCCCCGCGTAACTCCCTAAGTGAACTAGCATTTTTCAGTCGCTAAGGTTACCATGCAATCAATGCTGCTATTGTAAGTATACTTTATATATCAATTCCATTTATCACAGGTTGCATATTTTTTATTGCCACTGAGTGACAAGATGAGCAAGCCACTTGCTTTATGAAAAGCGTTACGCTTGCATTTAAAAATTCAGTGCCACCACGCACAGGGCAGGGTACTTTGAACTACCAATACCGAGCATACAATTATTTTTATTTATCTTCCACCTAAACCGATTTGTAAATGTATTGCTACACTATAAACTTTAAAAACATTTTGAAATCGAATTTCATTGACAGTGGTGCATTGTGCTTGATACGCTGTACTTATAAGATGTTATTTTTATACCGCATAATACTTTTTCAGGTATGTGACAGTGGCATGAAAATTATAGCCATATGTGCTAAATTTGGACGGGCAGCTCACAATAGCTTTGGATAGTTTGGCGTTCTTGGAGCATAAGCCGGCACCTGGAAGAGCAGCACAATAATCGCAAAATCGGGTGGCTTTTAGGGGATTTAGGTTATGCACAAAAACCTTAGTTGAAGACTCCCGTCTTGCATACATCTGAAAATACCCCTGAAGCCTAACTATGAGTACACTAACAAGCATTACATTTTAATAGTTTTATTGTTGCTTTTTGTAAAGCTGATGTTAATAATAGTAAATAAATACTTGTTATCTTGAGGATTAATTATTTGAAGTTACCTACATAGTTTTTAATGTTTTTTTTGTTCTTTACCCCAGTGTAATCAATGTAAGTAAATAAATTGAACTTATACAAAATGGTATTTCTTTCCAATGTGCATTATTTCCTATCACAGAGAAAATAAAATTAAACACTTTTAATACATTACATGGAAAAGAAGAGTAAAGACTTTTACATCGCGACCCTGAACTGCCAATCCCTTAGAACCCCAGAAAAACTTCAAGAACTAGAAATGGCAATACAAGAAATAAATTGGGATATAATTGGAATTAGCGAAATGAGAAGATTTGGTGAAGGTATAAAAGACTATGGCAATTATATACTGCACCATATAGGGGAGACACCTGGTCTATATGGAGTCGGTTTCTTAATTAAAAGTACCCTTAGAAAAAATATAGAAGAAATAAAAGGAATCTCAGAACGAATTGCAATCCTTAACATAAGATTAACAATAAACAGAGGAAACGATGAAATATGGTCTATCATTCAGGCATATTCACCAACTGAATTGGACAAAAAGAAGACCAAATAAAAGTAGACAAATTCTATGAAGATCTACAAAATACTATTGAAATAGCCCACAAAAACATTATAGTCATGGGCGATTTTAATGGCCAAATTGGATTACAAAACAACGGAGAAGAAAATACTATAGGAAGATGCGGAATTGGCACAAGAAGTAAAAATGGCACAAGATTAGTAAATTTTGCAGTAGAAAACAAACTAAGTTAAAAGCTCGATATTTCTCCTTATCTTGGTAATATAAAAACAAATAAATGTTTACAAATAATTATAATTCAAGCTTAACAATCCAAAATCTCATCCGAACTCTCGAGAGCTTCGAACGATCTGCCGCCTTTTCTTGTCTTCCTTTTTCAAAAACCTCAAGTTTATTTTACTCTACTGTTCCTGCCAACTTTACAGGAAAGAGGTCCTATTACATAAGATCTTAAATGTCACATCCAATATGTGACTGTAGCGAATAAGCACAGGTTTGAAACAGCTTAAATTAAATAAACTCTGAGTGTTCATTCAAAAGGTTTAGATCAATACAATATTTAAGTACTAAGTAATCAGATAGTGTTAACAAAATATTACTATTCCTAACAGTCGGCCTTTCCTGATAATTTCCCGTCCCGGGAAAATCAACTACTTAACAAATTTGTATAAAAAATGTTGTACGTTGTAACTTCTAACATAGATTATATATTATTATACACTCGTATTATATGATATATATATTGTTGTAATTGTGACACACTAAAATAAATAGACTTTATTTAACGAACATCACTGCACTTGCTATTAATTGAATTATGGAATAGTACAACAACATATATCATTACAATAAATAATAAACACTTAAGGTTACGTAAGATTATGAAATAAAACTTAAACAATTTAATAAAACATTCTTCTTAAAACTTTTCAAATATCTTGTTGAGACCCAGTCTATTGTTAGCCAAGTCAGTAATCTTGATCATGAATAATTATTCAAATATCTTGTTGAGACCCCTGCTGTTCTCATCCAAGTAACCAAGCCTGACCGTAAATAATAATTATTCAAATATCTTGTTGAGACCCCTACTGTTCTCATCCAAGACCTTGTTGAGACCCTGTCACTTCTCATCCAAGTAATCAAGCCGATCGTAAATAATTATTCAAATATCTTGTTGAGACCCCTACTGTTCTCATCCAAGACCTTGTTGAGACCCTGTCACTTCTCATCCAAGTAACCAAGCTTAATCATAAATAGTCATTCAGAATCTTGTTGAGACCCCTACTGTTCTCATCCAAGTTAGTAAGCTTGATCATGAATAATTATTCGAAAATCTTGTTGAGACCCCTACTGTTCTCATCCAAGACCTTGTTGAGACCCTGTCACTTCTCATCCAAGTTACCAGGCTTGATCATGAATAATCACTAAAACTTGTTGAGACCCTGTCACTTCTCATCCAAGTAACCAGGCTTGATCATGAATAATCATTCAAACAACTTGTTGAGACCCCTTCACTTCTCATCCAAGTTAACGGATTATAACTGACTTATCTCAATAACACGGATACTAATAATATTTTAATCAATTGAATCTTTTATTTGAGATCTCTTTCATTATCGATCAAGTTTATTAAAAATATTTTAAGCTAATCAATTATGATTTTAAACAACATTTAACATCTACAATCTACATACATCGAGTCACTTGGAATAGACAAATGTAATATAAAATGTAATGAAAAATAAAAATTCTTTGGCATTACTTGTTTGCGGTCAATAGACATATTGACTATCATACATACTAAGTATTGCATACAATTTTATTGTACAGCCTGCTAATCATTAATAGAATCCTATCTAATTAACATCTTAATAATTATACCTACTCTCATAACTCCTTATGACAACAAATCAATCGCTATTAAATCAGTATCGTTATCACTGTTAGATTTCTGATTCGGTATGT
Organism: Alcis repandata; assembly: GCA_949125135.1. Taxonomy (NCBI): domain Eukaryota; kingdom Metazoa; phylum Arthropoda; class Insecta; order Lepidoptera; family Geometridae; genus Alcis; species Alcis repandata. The sequence continues at coordinate 4,110,269 of OX421252.1, forward strand.
TTTAACTTAAAATATTAAACTGAGAGTTAGTTTAGTTTTAAAATTTCTTTATTATGCATAAGTAAGTATACAAAAGTACGATTACCAGTGTACACTGTACATTAGTTAAACTAAACCGAGAAAATACTACTGAATTTCAGATTTACGATTATCCCAAGAGTTTTATGGTTTTTCAAAGTTTGTAGCTGTTAAAGCCGACAACACCGCGTGGTTGTAGCGCTCTACTTGACCGTTGGCTCGTGGAGTTACTACAGCATTTTTAAAATATACCTACGTTTAACTCCGTGATAGTTCAGGAATTCTCGAAGACTCTTTGACATGAACAAAGTACCTACATATGTCTGAAATCAGGCGTTCTGAGTCGCTGAATGTGCGAAAGTAAGTTCGCATTACTTTAAAGGAATTACTGCTGTTATTGCTTTTAATAGTACTACCATGACAAAATTAGTAAATGCGTCGATTATTAATTTTAAAATGTCTGCAAACGATACCCATGTTGGAACTAAAGATAAAAGTAATTTTTAATTTACAAGTTAAATCAAATAATGCTATTGGTTTGATTGTAATGTTATAATTCTCAATTAAGAAAAGTATTGTGATGCAGTCAGTACCTATCAGACTAGGTATTTTGAGTAATTCAACCGTATAGAAAATGTAATTTTAGGATTAACGTATTTGTTATACGATAAATAACACAATTAATCACACTGCTCTCGTCGATAAATGGTGGATGAAAATGGCCAATGGAAATTATGCCCTGTTAAAACTTAGACCGTTATTAGATAAATAAACTCTCATAGCTGTAAGTACTTAAAATAAACATATATACATTCTGTCATAAAATACGCAATTACAATTTGGCGTAATGTTGTAAATGTCTATTATAAAAAAAAATGTTTAGATGTCAAGAAAAGCATTTAAATCAACGAGTTAAAGAAACGTTGCTATACAAAAATACGTGAAGAATAACAAAATAATTAGGTAATGTGGTATCCCAATAGAATAGGTTGCAGGCGAATTTGGAATCCGCACACAACCTTTATTTATTTTATTTATTGAATACATCAAGGACTTGACAAGAGCCCTAAAGAGATGCGTCAGAGCAATGTTTCATCTTCATAAGTCTGATAGCTGCAAGCCATATTTCAAAGAGCACATTTTGGTAACGTTACCATCATTGAAACTGTCACTTTTGTGTAATCAAATGAAGATCTGTTTGGAGGCTGAACTAATGCCGGTGTTTGTACTCGCACGCAGGATGAAATGAAACTTTGTCCACGCTCAGCTAGGACCGCAGTGATGCAAAAGGTGTATTTTATTTGGCTTTATACTAGGTATATACTAAAATTCCCAAAGACATTAGAGATAATGATGATTAAACAATTGACATTCCTTCTCCAATCTATATATATATAAAAGAAAGTCGTGTTATGTTACACTACTTATAACTCAAGAACGGCTTTACCGATATGGCTGAAAATTGGTGAGGAGGTAGCTTAGAGCCAGGAAACGCACATAGGATACTATTTATTCCTGTTATACTATTTATTTCTGTTAATTAAATTCGATAGCATTCAAGTGTGAATTGACATAAAACATCAGTCACTATAAAACGAGGTAGGTATAACAAAAAAGAATCAGACTTGGAATAACAAAACGACTTATTATACTCTTTGCGCAAATGACAGCTATGTAATGGACGTATGGATGACAATTTAACAGCTAAACAGATTTTGACGAAATTTGGTATGAAGGTAGCTTAAGCCCTAGGTAATATGTAGATTACTTTTTACCCCAGAAAATTGAACGGCTTTCCGCTATTCTTGCAGGACAGCGGGTGAAACCGCGGGGCGCAGCTAGTATTTAATAAAGATTGACTGTTACATTAGAAATAATAATTGACATGTTGTCCTAATTCATTTATTTAGTTTTAATAAATAAATTCTATTAATTTAACATTAGCTACGTAGACAATTTTATTTATTTAGTAATTTTTTTTTCATTTATGTATAATAAAGAATCTTCAATATACTAATGATACTAATATCTGTTCACCACACGTGGCAAGAACATGAGCATCTTATTTATTTAACACATTGTATGCAGGTTTGTTATTTTTGTATACTACCATGCGTTCTGACGAATAAAATATCTGAATCTGATCTGAACCTACGAAATAAAGAAAAACTGTAAGTAGGTCAAGAGACAAGCCAAGAGTTAGGTTAGCTAAATTTTAATAACCAGGCCGTAACACCAAAATATTAATGTACGATAAGTTACCTAATTGTAAGTATAAGTATAACCGAACTCAAAAATAAATTCAAACGGGCACTTAAGTTTTTTTTTTTTTTTTTTTTTTTTTTTTTAAACCATTGAATTTACCCCAATTCTCTGTAGTGAAGAAACGACCGCTAACGACGTGTTTTAAAATCATACGATGTGTATTCGTTGTACTTCTTCGTAAGAAAAATTGCAACAGCGCTATGTGTACCTACCTTTACTTGCTATGCCTATTTCGGAAGCGTCTGTAGATTTAAGAGAATTCTCTACCGCTTGAATTTTTCTCAATCCAGGTTTTTGTTTTGCGATTTTGCTTAATCAGAACATGACTTAACTTACGACATGATTCATAGCGCTTGATTGGTAGTTTACATTGAAAAGAGAGGTGCCGTTCTTGTGAACAGTTGCAATATTTAATGGATTTAACATTTTAATTTACAGGCTTTTAGGCCCATCTTCTGTTGTCGAAATTGCTTGGTTGGTTGGTTAGATTTGATTCTTTAGGTTTCTTTGTTACTTTCACATTTCTAAGGAAAACTAAAATCTTATCAGGTTCTGTAAATTGTAAAACTTCAGCACTCTCATAAGGATCTATGTTTAATTCCGAAAAACACCTATGCAATCAGTTGTACCTATTATTTTCATTTACCTATATTATAACGACTCAGCAACACTATTTTCATGAAAGTATGCTTCTAATGATTCATCATACTTAGCTCTGCAAGCAAGTTCGTCAACAGTTTTCCATAGGTTTCGTCACTAGAGAAAGCTAATCTTAATTTTGTTTGATATTCAGACTATTATGAATAGTAAGTTAGGTCAATCTTGATACCATTTTTGAACAAGACCTGTTAATTTAGGAAAAGCGTATAGGATGATTTGGCTTTCTGACCAATTATAAATTGTGGCATATTCATTAACTTACTAATCCAATCGTCAACAGTTTGATTCTTTTGAGACGGATCGAATTCTGGTATGACATTAAAAATAGGATAATGTTCATTACTTCCACCTTGCTTATGATCTGAATCAGCCCTCTTAAAGCTGTTATTTGTACATTGGTACTGCTGTCCGAATTAACTCGCCGCTCGCTCCTCGATTTCTGTGACCGTCGAGTCGTATCTGGGAAGCCTACTCCCGCTGTTCTCCGAGTCATCGGACATCTGAGCTCGTGACTCTCGCTTACGTTCGATGTTTTCTGAAATGCACAGGATTTCAAGCAGTAAATGTCCCCTATAATATTTATTACCTTTGCCTTCAAAACATAAGTAAGAGTTTTCCCATATATTTATGTAGATTATAATACATAAAAATTTTAAATTCTTAATTTCTGCGTACGAACTTCTCATTTATTATAGCATATCACTGCTTTTGAGTGTCTTGTTACTCGAGTAATTTATGTTGGTTACTAACATACACCATTCATCCAAAGATAAATAACATTTAAAAAAAAAAGTCTAATAAATAAATTTAAATTTTAATAACTATTACTGGACTTAAACCCGCATAAAATATTTTAATCAGTGCTTTACAGTTATTATTACTATTATTTTTTTATTATTAAATGTAGTTTTACTATTTAAAATCTGTTTTAGAGTAAGTACAACCTCTTTGCTGAAACTTACTTCACATTTTACTTTTATTACATGGATTATTGGCTGTATATTATTGCGGCAAACCCAAAGTGCTGTGCATTATCAGCCCACGTAATTAGCACCCCAATCTCAATAAAAATAATTATAACCTAATTTAGAAGCTGATATTTTTTTATGGTACTCTTAATGCACGCTAAAGCTTAATTTTAATGTAAAACAATCTAGTATTCTATTGTTTTTTAATGTAGTCAAGAAAATATTACGAAAAATTTTCACCTTTTCTGGGCGTGTTTTCTTCACTGAGTGTGTTTTGCAGCACGATCTCAATTATATCCCACCTTCGGAACTAAAAGCTCGATATTTCTCCTTATCTTGGTAATATAAAAACAAATAAATGTTTACAAATAATTATAATTCAAGCTTAACAATCCAAAATCTCATCCGAACTCTCGAGAGCTTCGAACGATCTGCCGCCTTTTCTTGTCTTCCTTTTTCAAAAACCTCAAGTTTATTTTACTCTACTGTTCCTGCCAACTTTACAGGAAAGAGGTCCTATTACATAAGATCTTAAATGTCACATCCAATATGTGACTGTAGCGAATAAGCACAGGTTTGAAACAGCTTAAATTAAATAAACTCTGAGTGTTCATTCAAAAGGTTTAGATCAATACAATATTTAAGTACTAAGTAATCAGATAGTGTTAACAAAATATTACTATTCCTAACAAAGTATTCTAAATAGCTTCTTTAAAAAGAAACAATCAAAAAAATGGACATGGATCTCACCTAATGGGCTTTATAAGAACGAAATCGACTATAATAATGTCTAACAACAGAATTTGAATTTTAACACAGATCACAGAATGGTTCGAGCAACTTTGGCTGGGGTACGTCTGAAGAAAAAGAGAAGATACCATAACAATAATACAGATAATGAATATACAGGCGACACAGACTTACTCCTTGACAACCTACAGATATCATTAAATAATGGAAAATACGAGAAATGTACATCGGTAGAAGAAAAATATGACAGACTAATAAACGAACTGAAGAGATACAAATAGAAGTAGTAAAAAAGAAACCTCCCTGGAAACTAAACAATTACTACAAGAACGTAAGTCAGGATTATCAATGTGTATTCTGGCAAGGTCAATTTCGATAAAATTTGTTTGGTGGAGATACTTTTAGCACTAAATATAGCATTCCTTGTCTTTCCTACGAACAACCACAGATAACAAAACAGGATTGGTTCACGTTTCACTATTAAAAATAGCAAATCTGTAGCATGCGACGAAACGACCTTTTCGAGGTCGCGCCGCAGATGCGGTCTTTTTTTATCGACCTCGAAAAGGTTCGTTGTCGCGGAACGCGAGTATAGGCATATACATTACCACACATTTTACTTTGTTGTGACAAATTATAATCTGTGCACAATAATATCAAGGTAGAAACATACTTTACTTCCCATAAACTAACGATGAGGTCAAACGAGTCTATGATTAGTTATCTATGACAGGTATTGTAGCGACGTCACATCCAGGAAACTGCTACAGCAAAAGGTAATTGGTTGTTTTTGGGATAGTTTTTTATGCTGTGGTTGGCAACAGGGATGTATTGCCAACTGGGAGAAAAGAGGGGAAGCGTGCGCGCCGAGGCAAGCGCCGCGGCCATTGGAGTTCGTTTTTGGATTGAGTGAGTGACAGTTTGGTTCGAGATAAACTGGTAAGTCGGAATAATGTTACAGGGTGCATGCATATCAGATCAGACCAGTGAGAGGATATTGATTACCGTGTCTAGAGTCAGCGTGGTTGAAATTCAGAGTACGAATCAGATCAGTAAAGCGAGGCTTGGGGTGGCTATAGGGGAGGTTGGAGGCCACGCGGAGGGACCAGCCCCTCAATCTCATGACCAGTGGGAACAGCCCACATTCACCAGAGGGAACAGCCCTCATACTCATAACCGTAGAAATCAGTACTAATAGTTAGACTCAGATTTATTCTAGAACATGGCAGGGGCCCACGCAGCTAGTTCACTGAATACAATGGCCGGTACCTACATATATTGTAAGTCGTTAACCTTTCTTTCAGCATCAGTATTGTATGAATACTACTTGTATCCCATTTTATATCAATGTATCTCTACGAGTTGAATCAACTATAGGACATTACCAGCATTATTACATTCGTGGGGCACGTGATATTAAGCTCCGCGACATTCGTACTCTATACATTCCTATTAATTATGTGTCGGTTTTTTTATATATTTGTGTGTGTCTTTTATTTAGATTAAATGTTTTTTTTTTTCAGTGAAAGAGTTGAAGAGTTGAAGAGATGCACTTCGAAGTTCTCTTCAAATCAAGTTTTACCTCGAGCGCTGCACCACAGCGCAGCGCTCGAGGGGCGCGGCGCGGCTCGACGGAGTCTCGGGGGTCAGCCCCGCCCTTTGACGAGTCGGAGCCGGCGCCGCGGCGGCGGCGGCTCCACCCCGGCCGCCCCGGCCCCGCCCGCCCTGGCCTATGACGAGTCGGAGCCGGCGCCGCGCCGCCGCTCGCCCCCCGGCTCCACCCCGGCCGCCCTGGCTTGTGACAAATTGTAATCTGTGCACAATAATATCAAGGTAGAAACATACTTTACTTCCCATAAACTAACGATGAGGTCAAACGAGTCTATGATTAGTTATCTATGACAGGTATTGTAGCGACGTCACATCCAGGAAACTGCTACAGCAAAAGGTAATTGGTTGTTTTTGGGAAAGTTTTTTATGCTGTGGTTGGCAACAGGGATGTATTGCCAACTGGGAGAAAAGAGGGGAAGCGTGCGCGCCGAGGCAAGCGCCGCGGCCATTGGAGTTCGTTTTTGGATTGAGTGAGTGACAGTTTGGTTCGAGATAAACTGGTAAGTCGGAATAATGTTACAGGGTGCATGCATATCAGATCAGACCAGTGAGAGGATATTGATTACCGTGTCTAGAGTCAGCGTGGTTGAAATTCAGAGTACGAATCAGATCAGTAAAGCGAGGCTTGGGGTGGCTATAGGGGAGGTTGGAGGCCACGCGGAGGGACCAGCCCCTCAATCTCATGACCAGTGGGAACAGCCCACATTCACCAGAGGGAACAGCCCTCATACTCATAACCGTAGAAATCAGTACTAATAGTTAGACTCAGATTTATTCTAGAACATGGCAGGGGCCCACGCAGCTAGTTCACTGAATACAATGGCCGGTACCTACATATATTGTAAGTCGTTAACCTTTCTTTCAGCATCAGTATTGTATGAATACTACTTGTATCCCATTTTATATCAATGTATCTCTACGAGTTGAATCAACTATAGGACATTACCAGCATTATTACATTCGTGGGGCACGTGATATTAAGCTCCGCGACATTCGTACTCTATACATTCCTATTAACTATGTGTCGGTTTTTTTATATATTTGTGTGTGTCTTTTATTTAGATTAAATGTTTTTTTTTTTCAGTGAAAGAGTTGAAGAGATGCACTTCGAAGTTCTCTTCAAATCAAGTTTGTGGTGCAGCGCTCGAGGGGCGCGGCGCGGCTCGACGGAGTCTCGGGGGTCAGCCCCGCCCTTTGACGAGTCGGAGCCGGCGCCGAATCCTGAATAACTTCTAAATTGAAAACATCTGAACGAGACGTCAAAATGGTAAAAATTTGAAGTCACAAAGGAAAATTTGTAACTTGAAATTCGGAGACTGGAGACCAGGAGACCTTAAGGTACGGACAGACGTGCTCAATTGCCATTTAAGAAGCAATCCTATTTATAAAATCACATCATCTTAATAATTCTATCATTTTAACAGATTCTAAAAGCTGCCTCCAAGCTATACTTTCCAACCCATTCCGATCAAAAACCAGATTTCCTATAATTCTTAAAATAAGAGAAGCCTTATTAGAATGCCACTCCGCCGACATCAACATTGTTTTAGCATGGATTCCTGGTCATTCAGGTATCCTTGGCAACGAATTTGCTGACTCTCATGCGAAGACAGGCTCTCTTGATTACTCCCAGATATTCTCCCATGACATGTGCACTACCCTAAAACCTATACTTCACAAATGTTGGTCACAAAAATGGCAAGTTTCAAAAACCATAAAAGGTAAATTCTATGGTGAACTTCAACCTGACATTCCCCATAAACCCTGGTTTTCTAAATTTCAAAAGGCAGACAAAGTGACCACTTCAACAATATGTCGCTTGAGACTAAATCATTCCTGCACACCTGTTTTCTTGGCCAAACTTAGGATTAGGGATAGTTCCCTTTGTGAGTGCGGTTTGGATGAGGGAAATGTGGACCATATTTTCTTTGATTGTCCCTTAATGTTGTGCTCTTTGTACGATATAATACCTCCTGAAATCCCCCGTCCTACTTCCTTTAAATGTCTCCTTTCCCTAGTATTTTCCCCATTTATAAATATATTGTGTAATTTTATTAGGATAAATAAAATTAAGTTATAATTTATTTCTTTACATGTCTAATAATATACTCTATACATTCCTATTAATTATGTGTCGGTTTTTTTATATATTTGTGTGTCTTTTATTTAGATTAAATGTTTTTTTTTTTCAGTGAAGATGTACGAAGTTCTGTTCGAATCAAGATTTACCTCGAGCGCTGCACCACAGCGCAGCGCTCGAGGGGCGCGGCGCGGCTCGACGGAGTCTCGGGGGTCAGCCCCGGCCTTTGACGAGTCGGAGCCGGCGCCGCGCCGTCGCCGTCGCCGCCGCTCGGGGGCGAGCGGCGGCGCCGGCTCCACCCCGGCCGCCCCGGCTCCGCCCGCCCCGGCCTATGACAAGTCGGAGCCGGCGCCGCGCCGCCGCTCGGGGGCGAGCGGCGGCGCCGGCTCCACCCCGGCCGCCCCGGCTCCGCCCGCCCCGGCCTATGACAAGTCGGAGCCGGCGCCGCGCCGCCGCTCGGGGGCGAGCGGCGGCGCCGGCTCCACCCCGGCCGCCCCGGCTCCGCCCGCCCCGGCCTATGACAAGTCGGAGCCGGCGCCGCGCCGCCGCTCGGGGGCGAGCGGCGGCGCCGGCTCCACCCCGGCCGCCCCGGCTCCGCCCGCCCCGGCCTATGACAAGTCGGAGCCGGCGCCGGCTCCACCCCGGCCGCCCCGGCTCCGCCCGCCCCGGCCTATGACAAGTCGGAGCCGGCGCCGCGCCGCCGCTCGGGGGCGAGCGGCGGCGGCGGCTCCACCCCGGCCGCCCCGGCCCCGCCCGCCCTGGCCTATGACGAGTCGGAGCCGGCGCCGCGCCGCCGCCGCTCGCCCCCCGCCCCCGCCGCCGCCGCGACGGCCCGCAATGTTTCTACGGAGTCCTTTTATAATCTCGTATGCGATGATTTTTTTTGATGAACTATAATTATGAGGTTAATGTGTGTAGTTTTTGTAATAGTCGCAGTAATAAAACACCATTGCAATTTTAATAATCAAGATATTTTTTATTACCTGATATACCTACTCTAATTTGACCTTCCGTTTGCCGGAACGTGGATCCATGTACTCTTGTACTGCCAGAACGCAGATCAGCACAAAACAACTTCAAATTATTTTTTGTATTTTTCTGTAATATTTACTGGCAGATAAAGCTGAAAATCCTATGTTAAGTTCTTATTGAATGGAGTTATCTGCCAATACATTCATTTCCTTCATTATTCGCTCATAGTGTTCATGTGAAGTACGAATTCTTCAGTCTTTTCCTGTGTCTGACGCAACTGAGATAACTGTGACAAAAAGTAGTTTTTGTTTGTGTTTATCCAATTATTATTCTATTTAATTAGACATCAATGAAAACATCGTGAAATTGTCTTTCAATCAATACAATTACATTGTAAATGTAAGACATATTTTTCATGATATGTATTTGATTTAAAAGTAGGCAGCGTAGCCGCGCGCCTTCGATATTTCTCGGCACATATGTGCACCGCTATATAGCGCTATGCAAGGCATTTGAGAGGTTAAAAGACACTAATACTATAGACAAAAAGGCCACTGAAAATTGAGTGCTGCAACACCAATTACTCACAGAGACTTAAAACAAGACTCTACTTAAAAAATGCTTTATTTCGTATAAAAATATGGATTGTGTAGAATTTTGAGTGGAACCGAAGCGAAAAGGCATCAAAAACAAAAAACAAAAATCATTCTTCTTCAGTCTTTATTCCCCACAGTTTTATTTCATCTTCACATGCCGTTAATAACATGGCGTCCATTGGATGGTGACTCAAAGACACAACGGGCTTATTGAAACTATGTATAAGCTTATGCTTTATTGTACCACTTATTAAATCCCAGTATATAACCTCTCCAGTTGCCGAACCAGATATTATATGACTATCCTTTTCATTCACAGCATTCTCTAACATGTAATCTTTGCAAACATGCCCGGAAAAAGTGTTCAGCTGCTCTCCGGTATCTTTGTCAAAAAGTCTTACAGTTCCATCATTGCAACTGAGGATGTAGCATTGTCCGTCGTGAGTTAGGCTTCCATAAGTGACTATATGACCGATGTAGTCTGAAATCATTGCGCCTACTCTTATATCGTAAAGTCTAACGTGACAGTCAACCGAGCAGGTCAGGACTTCATGATCGGTTACTTGAATGGAAGTTATTGTGTCTTTGGCGTCTTTTAAAACTTGAACGGGTTCTTGCCGTCGGCTGTTGATGTCCCAGAAAGCCACTGTGTTGTCTACAGATCCTGATACTGCCATGGTTGACTCTTCGTTAAACTTTATGCAGGTAACGGAGCTTGCGTGGCCGCGGTACCGTCTCAAAGGCTGTCCTGTGGTCACGTCCCATAAAATCACTGATTTATCACTACTGCAGGACACTATATGGCTGCTTTCGCAGGAACCAGCTGCGTCTAGCACCTCGTTAGCGTGTCCTCCGTAAGTTTTGAGCAGGAGTTGCCGCTGCGGGTTCCAAAGTTTGATTTTCTTATCAGCGCCGCAGGTCAGGCAGTAGGAACCGTCGATGTTGAATCTGACCGCGCGAACGACTTGTTGCTTGCATTTTAATGTGGCTATAGTAGTTAGGTCAGTCATGATTGTAAATAAATTAAATTAAAATTGTATGTATCGAAGTCAAGCGATGCGGTAGGCGTGTTTTTGTTTGGGTTTATTTTGGAGTGAATAATATACGACACAAATAATATAAGACATGATATTGTGCGACACAATTAGTGCCGCCTGTCAAGGTCTGAACATGAGCTGGTAGCCCTGAAGAATTTTGACATAACTAAAAAAAATGGAAATGACATTGACAATTAAAAAATTAGACATTTAAAATACGAAGGAATGCTACCAGACTAAAATACTTTTTCCCATTTTAATTATTTTTTGAAATGAGTTCAAAATTATGCACTTGTTATCCTAGAATTACTTAATTATGTTGATGGTTATATTTTATAATATTGTGTATATAACGGATATAATTGAAACAATTATCATTACTACATATCTGAGCACTACATAGTATAAAACAAACTCGCTTCCCGCTGTTTGTCTGAGCCCATGTTTGCTTGAATCTTTAAAACTACGCAACGGACTAAAAGGGTTTTAAAATAGATAGAATGATTCGACAGGAAGATTTCCATGGCTAATGCACATGTGTATCATGGTAGAGAAACAAATAATTTTATAGGTGTCTAATGTGATGTCGTATTTTTTTTTTTTGCGCTTACATTGCAAACGCTGGTTGAACCCAGGGTTAAATGTATCAGCATAGCACCCGTGTGAAGCCGGAGTGTGTCGCTAGTATTAAATAAACTCAACTTCAGTGCTGGAATTTTATGATAAAACCTGTGGGATTGGGTATTGGGTTTAGTGTGGCAGCACTTATTTGAGTTCGGTTCGGCCATCGGCAATAAATGCACAGCATAGCAGTTGTGTATTCTTGTGAATCTACCAAAAAAGTGTTAAAAAGCACAATTTTCTTGTTGTCCTGAAAATTAATTACAATTTCATATTTCAAATATGAAACTATGTCGCCGTAAACGTTCCTAGTTTCGCATAGGAAGTGTGCAATATCAGTAAATTAGTCACATCCTTTCCGCTGTGTTGTGTGAATTTGTTCAGATTATCGTGTTTTTCAATCGATAAACATGTCTGTGAGTGAGAAAGTTTCGCTTTCCGACGCCCTGAGCAACGTAGATGTGTTGGATGAGCTCACTTTACCTGGTAAGTGTGGAATGATGTACTTTCTTGAAGATTTTGTCACACGGTATCTACTGTTTAGGTGTGGCTTTCAATTGTTTACTTTTATACCTAATCCTACAACCTACTTCTATAGAATCCCTATTATTGCTCATTACACAACACTTTGCCAGTTTATACAGAGTAGTTCGAGTTAGCTTTACCAAACGCCACCCTGGTGGGTATAGGAATATTAGAAATAGCATACAAACAATTAGATATTTTTATAAGTGTTTTACACCAGAAACAGTTATATTATATTATCTATTCAGTGTTAGTTTAGTCCACATACTATTTACATTATATGCCTTAGTTAAAAAATAAATTGTAAAGAAATACATACTAATTATTACAAATGTGTAAGTTTGTATGTCTGTTACTCAATCATACAAAACAACAGCTGATTTTTTTAAATATTAAAACTTTTTGAAAATACAAATGCACTAAATTAAATAGTAATTATAAACCTATCGCCAGTTATAGCATAAATACATTGCCACAAGAAAATAAAAAACCCTACTAATTAAAATACTTCTGATGACACCAAGCAGTATCAGCTCAGGTCTGTTGATGTTAAAAAAAAATACAAAAATGATATTAAATATTCAAATATTTTTATTTTGGTAGGATGCGTTTTTGGCATCATTGGTGTACAATATCTACAATTTTATTATTCTGCCGTTTTCCAGATGAGCAGCCATGCATTGAGGCGGCCCCATGCTCCATACTGTACCAGGCCAATTTCGACACCAACTTTGAAGACCGGAATGGCTTCGTCACCGGCATCGCCAAGTATATTGAGGAGGCGACTGTCCATGCCAACTTGGTATGTTAAATATTCCATAGTGGATTATTTTTGAAATAAGGCAGTGCTCTGATCCAAGATATTTTTCCGCGAATAAACCAAATAAATAAATTTTACTATGGACACATGGATTTAACACATTTTGTGATAATTAACACTTTGACTGCGGCTAGTAATCACATGCGCTTGCCTTAGGTGCGGCTAATAGGCTAATGCGTTGTTTTACGCGCCTGGCGTGTGCAGCCGCACTGCGTCGCGCAAAGGATAACAAGGTATGTGTTAACACGCCGCAGTCAAAGTGTTAACACGGGAATACTCACGTAAAAACTAAGTCGTTTACTAACCAGTTTCGATCACATTCGGTGACCGACCAGGTGAGTTGCAAGCGTGACGAGCTCGCGGCTGTGTCCCGCCTGGCTTTGGTATGGTCTCATTTCGTTCTGAGACTTCATTTCACTCGGTCAACTATCCTACTTTTCCCAGAACGAACTCCTCGAAGAAGGTAACGCACACGCAGTAAGGCGTTGCTGCTCTCGCGCCATCCCCCAACCTTGCTCACAAACCCGTAAATATACAAATGCGGATTTGTACTTCATTTGTTTTGACGTGACAACGTCTTATAAATTGGTTTGCCGGGTGACACTTCAAGAAACTGCGTTACGCTCCGCTCACGTTATGCGCTCACAATGAGAGCGAGTGAGAGGCACGCGTCCCTTCCACTCGGGCATGGTTAGCCCGCCTAAGAGCGAGAGAGACAGACAGTCAGTCAGTGCGAGATTCTTTGTATAAATTAATGTTTTAAATATAATTCTTTGTATAAATAAATGTTTTAAATTGTTACTATTATTTCATCCTTCTTCCTACTATACAAATGAATATTCACATTAAAATTATTTTACCACTCAAAGTCGTTGTCACGTAAAACTTTCGCCCGTATACCGACTTTACAGGCAACCAATTTTTTCTTCTGAGACCTCATTTCACTCAATTATAAAATGGATAGGTGCTCTTCGTGGCCTCCGGATAAAGCCGGACATAGGTAGGCTCTTTGAATGCGTGTCCGGACAAAATAAACGGTGTCCGTCTTGTCCGGCTTTTGTTAGGTTTTTTACATTTCGCAATTTTAATTTTAATTCAATTTTTATTTCAATTTTATGTATTATTTCACTAGAAATTAACAATATTTATGATAATAATCAAAAAAGCTTGATTTTCCATACAATTTTTTTGTAAAACCTGTACCTGTACCTATTAATACTAAGACACAAAATCTTCAATAATATAGGGTGTCCGGCTTTTCAACCCAAATCTCCGGCCAAACTGGCTGGTCTGTCCGGCTACTAGGTTTGGCGATCTGGCAACCCTACGTGGACTAGGCTGGGTGCTATTCGGACGGGTGCTCTAAGTGGACTACTTCAACTATCCTACTCTTTCCAGAACGAGCTCCTAGAAGAAGGTAACGCGCACGCAGTAATGCTGTATACCTGGCGGTGTTGCTCGCGCGCCATCCCGCAGCCGCGCTCCAACGAGCAGCCCGACCGGGTGCACATCTACGAGCGGACGGTGCAGGTGCTCGCTCCCGAGGTGGACAAACTGCTGCAGTTCATGTACTTCCAGGTAATACAAGATATCACAAGTTAAATGACATGCAGGGTTATTCATAAAGGTTATGCTAAGCCGAAAAGGGCTCACAGTACTCATCATTATGAACAACTTTTACTATGGGACAAACCCAGAATTCGCGAAATCATGCTGTTCCATAGAAAAATGTGAATGACACTCGACAAAATGTATGGAACAGCTGATTTTGATTCGCGAATTCTGGGTTGGTCCCATAGTAAAAGTTGTTCTTAATGATGAGTACTATGAGCCCTTTTCGGCTTAGCCCTTATGAATAACCCTATATTATATCAATCATAGCAACTGCTGAGAATCATTTATAAGTAAGTTCCTATAAGTTTGTTCTATTGCAGTATTGTGCGACTTTTTACTATGGAAACAAACGTGGTTTTGACACGTTTCGTTATTATTAAAACGAGAATAATCACGTAAAAGTTACGTCGTTTACTACGACTGGTTCGACTACGACTCACCGAATGTGATCGAAAGTAGTCATCTACTTTCGAGTGATGGGTGAGTCGTAGTTCGTGTTCGTTACGACTTAATTTTAACGTAAATACATATTCCGGTTTTAATTCTGGGTGGCGCAGACCTGTTATGTGAAATTTTGCTCGTCTCGTCACTCAATTACATAAAAAAAACCTAAATGCGTCAGACGTACCTAACTATGTTTTGGCATAAATAAACTACATCTTTACTAATATTATAAAGAGGAAAGATTTGTATTTTTGTATTTTTGGATGTTTGTGTGGAATAAACTCGAAAACTACTGGACCGATTTCAAAAATTCTTTCACCATTCTAATGCTACATTATCCCAAAATGACATCGTAGGCTATATTTATTACCTGAAAAAATTAGGGATCCTTACTAAAACTTCAATAGTGTCCACCCGTGCGAAGCCGGGACGAGCCGCTAGTACTATATAAATCTATTTATCATTTTAGCGTAAAGCGATCGAGCGTTTCTGCGGCGAGGTCCGCCGCCTGTGCCACGCGGAGAAACGCCGCGACTTCGTCTCCGAAGCGTACTTACTAACTCTCGGCAAGTTCGTCAACATGTTCGCGGTACTCGACGAGCTGAAGAACATGAAGAGTAGCGTTAAGAACGACTACTCGACTTATAGACGGTAATCAGTTATTTATAAGTATATTGCTTGACCTGATTGATTTGTAAACACACAGTGACACAGCCTAAACCGGTCAAAAATATTAATTTTGACGAATTTCTGATATTCAACCCTTCAGGGGGTGAAATGGGGATGACGTTTGTATAAAACCCCAGAGAAACGCCGTGACTTTGTTTCATGTTCTCTGTATAACATAGGCACTAAGAAAGAAATATGCGATAGTCTACCCTTCAGGGGGTGAAATGGGGATGACGTTTGTATAAAACCCCAGAGAAACGCCGTGACTTTGTTTCATGTTCTCTGTATAACATAGGCACTAAGAAAGAAATTTGCGATAGTCTACCCTTCAGGGGGTGAAATGGGGATGACGTTTGCACAAAACCGCAGAGAAACAATATCAGAAAAATAGCAATACTATGATTAATTTTCTTTTATTTCCATTCACAGCGCTGCGCAGTTCCTAAAGGTGATGTCAGACAGCCAGAGTCTCCAAGAATCGCAGAACTTATCAATGTTCCTTGCAACGCAGAATAAGATTCGGGACACTGTGAAAGATGCCTTGGAGAAAATTAATGGTGAGTTACCTACTCATAAATCTTCCTACCACCTACCTATACACTACACTTCCCTACATTCTACCACTCAACCATATAGGGTTATTCATAAAGGGTATGCTAAGCCGAAAAGGGCTCATAGTACTCATCATTATGAACAACTTTTACTATGGGGCCAACAAGAAATTCGCAATTATTTTATTTAATTGTATTCTACCTACAGCTGCCACCTTTTCTTCAATAAGATACCCGGTTGTATTGGGGTATATACCTATATGCAACCTTTAATCCCACTGCTGGGATACAGGTCTACCCTCGAATGGTGATTAGGCCGTATTCCACCACGCTGCCAAGTGCGGGTGGATTCACATACGCCTTTGAATTTCTTCTCCACACGTATGCAGGTTTCCTCACGATGTTTTCCTTCACCGAAAAGCCAGTGGTATGTAAATTCGTACATAAGTCCCAAAGAACTCATTGGTACGAGTCGGGGTTTGAACCCGCCACCTCAAAAATGCGAAGCGGCTGTTCTCCCACTGAGCTAACACGGCTATTATGATCGAATGTATTGGGTATTGGGGTACATCCGGGTTATGTGGGGGTTGACCCACTAAAACCCCCTCGGTGGCCCGCCTCTGTGCCGTACGGACGGAGGGCACCGAGATATCTCGATGATTTCATACCGGTGCCCTCGTAGCGCATCGCTTTAGGCAGCGCTTCCGGGAAATGCACTTTTTCCGCTGCTCATTTCTCAACGGCACGGGCCAAACCGTGCTTTTGTCTTCACTGGGCTCGCTTGATTGGAAGGTCAGATCCCCAAGTCTAACCACCAATTAACTTGCAATGTATGTAATGTTTGTTCGGGTGGAATCTTGCAACTGAATTTTGAACCACTTCCCGATGTCCGATTGAGCTGAAATTTGGTATACCTGTGTAACTCGCGTGACAATGCAATAAAAGCTTGTTTCTAAACATATTTTTCTATTATTTTACCAATAGCTTATTGTGTATATCATAATAGTTTCTCATACGAGGGCGCACTGAAAATTTCGGGAATCAAGGAAGTGACACAACATTATTATTTAAAAATGTATTTATTGCTTTTCGAAGTATTCTCCGCGAAATTTGACACATTTTTCCATACGATGGAACCAATCATTGAAGCAACCATTCCATTCGGAAGTTGGGGTCTCCAAAATGGCCGTTTTGCCAATTTTTGTTGGCTTTAACTTATTTCGAACACCCAAACTCGTAGCTGGTTTTTTGTTTCGGGTTCGTACGCATATATCCAGGATTCGTCACCTGATACGATGTTGTATACAGCATTTGAGGATCCTGCGTGGAATCTTTCGAGAGTTCTGACTGTGGAAATATTCCATTCCCGATACTTTCAGTGCCGCCCTCGTATAAATAACAACTTGTTTCAGGTTACGAGGATTTGCTAGCCGACGTGGTGAATATATGCGTTCATATGTTCGAAACTAAGATGTACTTGACGCCTTCCGAGAAACACATGCTCGTCAAGGTAACAGCTACAGGGTTGGAAGGAAAGGGTATGCTAAGCCGGAAAAGGCTCATAGATAATTAGGAACAACTTTTAATAATGATGAGCACTATGAGGCCTTTCCGGCTTAGCATACTCTTTCCTTTTAACCCTGTATGAAACTTTTAAAACTAATAAACGGCTGCTTTCTTTCTTTGTTGTTTTCTCTGGTTTCGAATTAAAAAACTCTGAAATGGTTTGACCGATTTGAATTTTTTGCTTGTTTTAGTCGTTCTTTTTTAACCGACTTCAAAAAAAGGAGGAGGTTATCAATTCGTCTGTATGTTTTTTTTTTTTTTTTTTTTTTTATGTTTGTTACCTCATAACTTTTGACTGGGTGAATCGATTTTGATAATTCTTTTTTTATTAGAAAGCTGACGCTTTCCATTTGGTCCCATTTCAGTTTAGTCCAGTTCTGATAATGGTATCCATGAGAAAACCATATAAATCTTAAATTTGCATTAAGTACGTGCGCGACAAATAGATGAATAACTCAATAGTCGGTCTTTTGAAGTCGGTTTTTGTGTTTTGTTTTGTAAAAATAATGTTCTTGTTTGAAGTTAAAACTTCTTTAGCGGCGTTGTACACTTTTTTGGAATGGGTAAAAAATGTTAAACTCGCGACAGGGTCACGTGACCTGATCGAAAATTCGTAAGACGGATGGAGAGTAGACAGCTAGTATCCCCCTCTCTTTCTACGGCGCGGCGAAAATGTATGCCTGCGCCGGCTGTTTCGTTTGGGCGGCGCAGGGCGCTTGCGCGAATGTTCTAATTTGACAGTTATAGTGTTGTGACCTAGTGATTATAGTGGACACGATATTGATTCATTTTTCTATTAAAATAATTAAAGCAATTCGTGCAAAATTATTCCCTAACCATTCCAAAATATCCAAAACGCACAACGTTAATACTTAAGTTTTCTCTTCTGCCGGCACTCCCGGACGTGCAACCCGTCGTTTTTTTTATTCAATAGGCTTGCGTTTGACCGCCAACTCGCCTTATATTAAGCGACGATATAGTCGAAGATGAAGTAGGTACGCAGAATTAGTGCTAGTAATTTTTTTTTTTTTTAAACTAAACTTTTTTTTTGTTCGCCAGGTGATGGGTTTCGGCCTTTTCCTGATGGACTCCGAAGTTTGCAACATCAACCGTTTGGATCAGAAAAAGAAGATACGGCTCGACCGCATCGACAGGATATTCAAGGTAAAACCGTGCAGGGTTATACACAGGGTGCTAAGACGAAAGTGAATGTATATCAAATATTAGCGAGCTTAGATAAAGTAAAAAGCAGATATAGTGCTGCCTTAGATCCAGGTAAAGTAAAAAGAAAAACAATTATTCAATTAAATTAATTTTTTTTTCGGATAACAATACAAAATCCATGGTTTTACACAATAAAATGAAATTACAATCAAAATTCAAATCAATACCAATTAAAACATAAAAATGAAAACATACAAATTAAAAATTGAAATCATAATCAAATAAAATCGAAGTTCGTGTCAAAAATAAAATAATTAGAATAAAATAATCAACAATAACAACGACGCAGACATAAATTATTTGAGGCAGTGACGCCAAAGCAGCACGTGGGTCTTTAATAAATGTTAAGGAAGGGTCCATCGTTAATTAAAAAATATTTTTTTTGCAGAGTTAATAGGCCCAAGTTTGAAGGCTTTTTAAGACAGATCTAAATTTTCTAAAACTATTGACGTCCTTGTCTAATGGCTTGCAATGATAAAGACAGATATATTTTTAGTTAGTTTAGATCTGTCTTGAAATGCCTTCAAACTTGGGCCTAATAAAGACATTATTTTTTTTCAGAATTTGGAGGTAGTCCCTCTTTTTGGAGATATGCAGATCGCGCCATTCAACTACATCAAGAGGTCGAAGCACTATGACCCTAGCAAGTGAGTACGTTCTGACAGGCTAGGCGTATGACCATAGAAACTTTATTTCAAACTTTCGTGTGTGTGACGAGCGCAGTGCTGTGCCGCGCAGGGTCTTGAATTCTGCGAGTTTAAAATTCTGAGTGGCGCAGACCTGTTATGGGCAAACGTGACGTTTAACATCAGGCGAGCGATTTGCTCGTCTCGTCACTCAATTACATAAAAAAAAATTAACATTTCAATTATACAAAAAAAAATAAAAATCAAAAACAAAATTTAGATAAGTTCTTTTTACTAAGTCGAAAATTAATACTAAAGAAAAAACCAAATACAATTAATAAATGTTAAAACATTCATTGGAAATTAACAAGAACATTATTTTTACAAAACAAAAAACAAAAACCGACTTCAAAAGACCGACTATTGAGTTATTCATCTATTTGTCGCGCACGTACTTAATGCAAATTTAAGACTTATATAGTTTTCTCATGGATACCATTATCAGAACTGGACTAAATTGAAATCGGACCAAATGGGAAGCGTCAGCAGTCTGCTTTCTAATAAAAAAAGAATCATCAAAATCGATTCACCCAGTCAAAAGTTATGAGGTAACAAACATAAAAAAAAAAATACAGACGAATTGATAACCTCCTCCTTTTTTGAAGTCGGTTAAAAATCAGCTAATTATAAAAATTTCAAATGTTCAAAATTACAATAATTACAACAATTACAAAAAAAAAAAAAAAAAATGTTAATACAGAAAAAAAATAAATTAGAAATGAATTTCACTAGTCAAAATATATACGGTATTGCACTATTCCTTATTTTTGACCTGTTATAAGATTGTCTGTCTGTGACATCCTAGCTCCTAATCGGATGAACCGATTTCGATTTTATTTTTAGGCTATTGTATAGCTTCTATCGCGGGCCTTGAGCGTGGAGACCGAATCCAGAAATTCCGTAACGAAAATAACTTAAGGCACAGCGGTGATACTTTTTAGTTTTGCCATCTATCGATGAATAGCAGAACTTTTAATGACTTTTTGAAATATCACGCTTGTCTCTTTAGTTCAGCAACTCGCCTCTAGGTGGCATTGGTTAATGAAATAATTATAATTGCATAAGTTGATAAAAAATGCTATGCAATAGCTTTACCGCGGCAGTCCCCGAGTGCCACACGTCTTTTTTTTAGTTTTAAAGGTAAATTAGTCTTGTGTTTGATGAAATCGGTACAGACGTTTCAACAATTGGGGTTTTTTAAATTTTGAATTTATTGTGTTAGCTTGTACTTTTGCCCGCAGGTGGCCAATGTCCTCGAACACCAATCCGATCTCTCCGCAGGCTGATCTGATGGTACATTTACCACAGATCAGGGAGGAGCATCAGAACTACATATCGGAGCTGGCTAGATATAGCAATGAGGTAAGAATGTAATTGTACTTGCATAAATAAATAAATGTTTCACAGTCATAGCTCCCCACTGGGATACCCTGTGTCGGATGCCATGGAACACAAAGACAAGGACAACTAGCACCCAGACCCCGAACAGATATTTAAAATCATCATTCAAACATCTGCCCGGCCGGGAATCGAATCTGGGACTCCTGACCATGAGGGCAAATACCAAGAAATGGGTTTTCTCTTTCTTCGTTTTACTAGCAACATGGTAAAAACGGGTCCGTATCTTCTTCACTAAGAAGGGAAGAAACAAGAAGAGAAGAAATCACTTCTCGTTTTTTATTCTTTCCATAGTATTTTTCCCTTATTGAAAAGGAAGAAGAATTTAAAAAAGTAAAATCATTATTCTTCAAGTAACCAGGTTATAGATATAAAAAAAAACAAGTTTATATTCAAAAATTCAGTTCTACTAAAACGAAAATGATACTTTATGCAAAAGTTTCTAGCGCAATGACCTGTCAGTATTAAAAACAATAACCCAGCTGACCACAACTTTCAAAGAAGGGTTACTACCTTCAACTAACTCCCTTATTCTCCCCAGGTGACCACAACCTTCAAAGAAGCCGGCTCGGACTCCGAAAACCGCGCCGTCTCCGAACTCTGCCTCCGCGGCCTCCAGCTGCTCTCCTCCTGGTGCTCCGTCCTCACGGAGCTGTGCTCCTGGAAACTGCTGCATCCCACCGACCACGCGACCAACGCGCGCTGTCCGCCCGACGCCGAGGAGTACGAGCGGGTGAGTACAGTAACTAGCGACTAGCTAACTGCAGCTGCTCTCCTGGTGCTCACTACTCACGGAACTGTGCTCCTGGAAACTGCTGCATCCCACCGACCACGCGACCAACGCGCGCTGTCCGCCCGACGCCGAGGAGTACGAGCGGGTGAGTACAGTAACTAGCGACTAGCTAACTGCAGCTGCTCTCCTGGTGCTCACTACTCACGGAACTGTGCTCCTGGAAACTGCTGCATCCCACCGACCACGCGACCAACGCGCGCTGTCCGCCCGACGCCGAGGAGTACGAGCGGGTGAGTACAGTAACTAGCGACTAGCTAACTGCAGCTGCTCTCCTGGTGCTCAGTACTCACGGAGCTGTGCTCCTGGAAACTGCTGCGTCTTTATCGTGGTTCTAATTTTTTAAGCTATTGCATAGCTTCTATCGCGGGCCTTGAGCGTGGAGACCGAACCCAGAAATTCCGTAACGAAAATAACCTAAGGCACAGCGGTGATACTTTTTAGTTTTGCACATCTATCAATGAATAGCAGAACTTTTAATGACTTTTTGAAATATCACGCTTGTCTCTTTAGTTCAGCAACTCGCCTTTAGGTGGCATTGGTTAATGAAATAATTATAATTGCATAAGTTGATAAAAAATGCTATGCAATAGCTTTACCGCGGCAGTCCCCGAGTGCCACACGTCTTTTTTTTGTGATAGGATTGCGTTTGATCGCCATCTCGCCTGATGGTAAGCGATGATGCGGTCTACGATGCACCACGCGCCTAGAAAGAACCGAGTCACTCGCGACTTGAAGACACGCAGATTATATTCCTTTTTGGAAGCTTTTATAAATTTAGTTTCATCTGTCCCTTTGTATAAATGTCTGTAACTAAATATTGCAACTGAATTTCGGCCCACTTCCTGATGTTCGATTGAGCTGCAATTTGGTATACCTGTGTAACTCCGATGACAATGCAATAAAAGCTTGTTTCAAAAATATATTTCTAATTATTCATTTCGTTCTTCACAGGCCACCCGTTACAACTACACGTCCGAAGAGAAGTTCGCAATGATAGAAGTGATCGCAATGATCAAAGGCCTTCAAGTGCTGATGGCGCGAATGGAGACTGTCTTCGCGGATGCGGCGAGGCGAGCCATATATGCTGAGCTTCAGGACTTTGTGCAGTTGGCTATGAGGGAACCGCTGAGGAAGGCAATTAAGAATAAAAAGGATCTTATTAGAAGGTAGTTATATTCATTTTTCCTTAAAGACGAGAGTCTCTAGGTTTTATGGCGCGGATGGAGACTGTCTTCGCGGATGCAGCAAGGCGAGAGCCATATACGCTGAGCTTCAGGACTTTGTGCAGTTGGCTATGAGGGAACCGCTGAGGAAGGTAATTAAGAATAAAAAGGATCTTATTAGAATGTAGTTAGATTCATTTTTCCTTAAAGACGAGAGTCTCTAGGTTTTATGGCGCGAATGGAGACTGTCTTCGCGGATGCGGCAAGGCGAGCCATTTACGCTGAGCTTCAGGACTTTGTGCAGTTGGCTATGAGGGAACCGCTGAGGAAGGCTATTAAGAATAAGAAGGATCTTATTAGAAGGTACTTCGGCTCATTTTTCTTTAAAAGCCAGGGTCTCTAGGTTTTATGGCGCGGATGTAACCTGTCTTCGCGGATGCGGCAAGGCGAGCTTCAGGACTTTGTGCAGTTGGCAATGAGGGAACCGCTGAGAAAGGCGATTAAGAATAAGAAAGATCTTATTAGAAGGTAGGTAGACTCATTTTTCCTTAAAGGCCTGAGTCTCTAGTTTTTATGGCGCGGATGGAAACTGTCTTCGCGGATGCGGCGAGGCGAGCCATATATGTTGAACTGCCGGATTTTGTGCAGTTGGCTCGACAAAACGCATAGAACAACAGATTTTTTTCCCGTGTTGTTTCCCTTGTTTTAATATACTCGTAGCTCGGCGAAAAAACCTTCGGTGGAAGAGCATTTCATATCTTTCAGGTTTCAGGCAAAAAGAAAACTGGACTTTGCATGATTTCAACTTTAACGATTTGCGTTTTAGTGGATACAAATATACTCGTATCAATAAAGGGTGTTACTGTTACGTCTATGGGTACTTTAGTATCCAAGCAAACGCTGTAGTTTTTTTTGTTTTCTTTGTTCGTCAGTAGTTTCAAACTGATCGGAGACGTTACTTAAACGTTTTACACTTATAACTCCCCACTAGGATAAATCCTGTGTCGTGGATGCCATGGAACTCAAAGACAAGGGCAACTAACACCCAAACCCAGAACAAATATTTAAATTCATCATTCAAACATCTGCTTGGCCGGGAATCGAAACCGGGACCTCTGGCTTATCAGGCGGATATGTTACCACTTTTTTTTTTTTTTGTTTACCCAGTGGAAATCCTTTATGGATACCACGTCCGCCCCGGGGGAGGCAGGGTGGTTATGTGGGAGTCTCCGCCCTGCGGCGGCATACCCACTAAAACCACTGGGGTGTTCGGCATCCGCCTGAGATGGGGCAAGGTGGGGTCGCGTTAGCAATCGCCACCTCGCCCCGGCGATGGGCCCCCTGCGCTTATGGAGGGGTGACCCTGTTCCCCAGGATCACCCCTAGACAGTCAGTGTGGGGTCGTGCAGGCCGGGAGAGTCCCCCGACTCTCCCGGCAACCCCACTGCAGAGGAGCGAGGCGACGGGCGAACCGCCTCCTCGCTCCCCCGTCTGCGGAGTGGGTCAGATCGGGCGTCGCCCTCTCCGACCCGCTCCGCGGCCTCCTTCTGCGTCATCACCTCCTCGCAGAAGGAGACCCCGGCCTGCCACGATCTCTCGCCTCCGAGCACGGCTTTCACCACGCTCGGCAACGAGAGATCCCGGCCTATGTAGGCCGAAAGCGTATGCCGCTGGAGGCCCCATGCGGCACACGCTTCCAGCGTACACCCTCCTCCTTTCCTTGCACTCCCGACCGCAACCCACATGCGGCGAGGAGCACAAGAAAAAACCCCCCTGGTAGCAGTAATGCCACCGTCCAGTGCCATCACGCTGTGCCCTCTGCTAGGCAGAGGGACACGCGGACGGGCCCACTGTGTCGGGTTATTGGCCACCGTGCGGTAATACTGCATAAAAGCTGCAGTATTACCGCACGCTGTTGCCCAGGGTGCACCACGTGGAGGTTACCCGACCTAGCACCCCATATGTTACCACTGAGCCAAAGGTCGTCAACTTACGAGTATTTATTTATTTCCAGTATAATAGTGTCGGTTCGCGAAACGTGCGGTGATTGGGCGCGCGGCTGCGAGCCTCAGCAGGACCCGGCGCTGCGCGGGAAGAAGGACGCTGAGACTAACTTCAGCATCAAGGTGCCGAGGAGGAACGTGGGTGAGTGGGGGGGGGGGGGGCGGTGAGGGGGGGAGTTAAGAGGAATATACAAGTGTTGGTTTGTGAAACTTGCGGGTATTGAGTGGTACTGGTGAGACACATGACCAATTGACCATGACATATTCCAGAGTGTTATTGGGTGTTGCAGAGCAACGTGAGTGGGGGGGGGGGGGCTAGCGAGGGATGTACGGGGTAACTGCTTTGATAACAGAACCAATATATGCGGGGTGACTGGTGAGAGCACTAACGAGTACGCTGATATACAGGGAGGCTAGTTAGACGCTTGACATAATTCAGGGTATCATAAATCAGTATCGAAGAGCCGCTCAGAAACGTGGCTAAGTGGGAGGGGGGGGATTTACTATGGGACCAACCCGGAATTCGCAAAAAAAGTCCATAAAAAATGTCACTGACACTCGACAAAATATATGGAACAGCTGATTTATTTTTCGCGAATTTCGGGTTGGTCCCGTAGTAAAAGTTGTTCATAATGATGAGTACTGTGAACCCTTTTCGGCTTAGCATACCCTCTATGAATAGCCCTGTAATAGTGCTTGTTCCACAGGCCCCTCCTCCACCCAGCTGTACATGGTCCGCACACAGCTCGAAGCCCTGGTGTCGGACAAGTGGGGCGGCCGCCGCACGCTCCGCAAGGACCTGGACGCGCACACCTTGCAGCAGATCGAGCAGTTCCACACGCAGAGCTTTTATTGGGGGTACCTGCTGAATTTGTCGGGTGAGATGGATTTTTTTATTGATTTTTTTATTTTATTTATTTATTATTACCATTTATTTATTATTTATTTATTATATTCGATCAGTACCGTTTAAAACGAATTACACTAATGATAAATTTACAAATACTTAATTACATTAAAACAATTGAAATTAAAATACAATCACAAAACAAAACACAAATAATTAAGCACAAAAATCAAATAAAAATAGAATATAAATGATAATAATAAATCAGAATACAAATACAGTTCATAATTTATTATTTAAAAAAATATAATAATAAATCATAATACAAAATTTATACAGCTCACAATAAATTCATTTATAAATACTTGACAGTTTCTTTGACTATGGGAAAGCTAAAAGAGTTATTAATGTTTATTTAGTTATTCAAAGATTTTGTTTACTTGCAATGTATGTACTCGTATATATGTAACTATGTTTGTTCGGGTGGAATCTCGCAACTCAATTTTGAACCACTTCCCGATGTCCGATTGAGCTGGAATTTGGTATACGTGTGTAGTGATGACGATGCAATAAAAGCTTGTTTTAAATATTTTTTTAAGTTAACTTATTAATCGTTATAATTATTATGAGTCTGAGATGTCCCAACGTTGGGCAAAAGTAAAATTTAATTAATATTTAGAATAATATTTTTTTCTGTAAGTATAAATATAATGTAATGTTTTTCTAGATTCTCTCTCGAAATGCTGCGACCTGTCCCAGCTGTGGTACCGGGAGTTCTACCTCGAAATGACCATGGGAAGGAAAGTAAATGTAAGTAAACTAATCTACAGGATTATACGGAGATGGTATGCTAAGCGCAAAGAGCTCATAGTACTCATCGTTATGAACAACTTTTGCTATGGGACAAACCCGAAATTCACGAAAAAAACCGGTTGTCTGTAAAGTCGGTTTACTGACGATAGTTGAACGTCAAAAATATCAACTGTTCCATAGAACAATATCAATAACACTCGACAAAGTGTATGGAAAAGCAGTTTTGACAATACTTAACACAACAAAAAAGAATTAGCAAAATTGTTCCATCCGTTCACACGTGATGCGATGACCGAGGGAAATAGAGATTCATATGTATACAGAATTATAGATGAAAAGCTGCACTATCACTTAGGTTTTTTACAGCCAAACCAAACATTCCAGACAAAATTTCTATCATCAAGTACGAATATGTGGATACTACAGTATCCATAGCATTCTGTGTACCATCCTGTACCAATGTACATGGATACTAAACTATCCGTATCATTCCAGAAATGCACAGTCCGCCATCAGCACAACGAAGAGTGCAACGATCTAATAACGATGGAGAAGCGGATACAGTTTCCTATAGAGATGTCCATGCCGTGGATACTCACCGACCACATACTGAAGACTAAGGAGCCCGCCATGATGGAGTGAGTACACACACAAACACACACACACACACCATACACATACACACCCCACACCCACACCCACACACACACCTCACACACACATACATTCACACGAAGCTACACATTATAATTAGTAGTTCGTCAACTGAGACTGGGACCTCTATGTTTCTACAACCCCTCGAGCTCGACCGATTCTGTTTCTGTTTCATCGTACTAAATGTACTCAAGTTTTCAACTCGCTAACGTATTAGCAAATGGTAGCTTTTAGAGGTAGGGCTCTTTTGCAGAGCCCGCCTGGGGTAGTACCACACCTTTGCCAGTTATTCCACCGCCAAGCAGTAATGTGCAAACATTACTGTGTTCCGGTTGGAAGGGTATTGTTTCCAGTGAAACAGGGCAAATGGGAGATTAAACATCTTATATCTCAGGGTGGCGAGCGCAGTGCTGTTCCGTGGGTCTTGAATTTCTGGGTCAGTAAAGTTTAAAAACTAAATCAACTTTTAACCAAGTTTTTTTATTTTAGTTCTTTTAATTTGTCTGCGTAATACAGCAATACTGAATTACGTCCCTTAACTTTTTTAAAACGTTTTAAAATAAGGTTCTTAACGTCTTATTTTTCTTTACAGATACGTGCTATATCCTCTGGATCTATACAACGACTCGGCCCAATACGCCCTCACTGTGTTCCGGAAGCAGTTCTTATACGACGAAGTGGAGGCGGAAGTTAACTTGTGCTTCGATCAGTTCGTCTACAAGTTGTCCGAGCAGGTGTATGCCCATTACAAGCAACTCGCTTCGAGGTGAGTTCTGGACTGTACTAAGTTTTAGGATGGGTTGGACCTAGTTTGGGGTGAGTCTTACTAAGTTAGGGATGTTGGAATGTTTGGTGCGAGTTGTAGGTACCTACTTGGTTTGGGATGGGTTGTATGACGAAGTTGAAGCGAAAGTCAACTTGTGCTTCGATCAGTTTGTCTACAAGTTGTCTGAGTAGGTGTATGCGCATTACAAGCAGCTCGCTTCGAGGTTAGTTCTGAGTTCTGGGTTATATTAAGTTTTTGATAGATTGTAGTATGTTTGGGGCGAGTCTTACTGAGTTTTGGATGGGTTGTACTGTTTTTGGGGTGAGTCGTACTGAGTTGGGGGTGGGTTGTACTGTTTTTGGGGTGAGTCGTACTGTTTTTGGGGTGAGTCGTACTGAGTTGGGGGTGGGTTGTACTGTTTCTGGGGTGAGTCGTACTGTTTTTGGGGTGAGTCGTACTGAGTTGGGGGTGGGTTGTACTGTTTTTTGCGGAGAGTCGTACTGAGTTGGGGGTGGGTTGTACTGTTTTTTGGGGTGAGTTGTACTGAGTTGGGGATGAAATGTTTTACATTTGGGATGAGTCGTACTAAGTTTGGGTCAGCGCTAAAAATGATTGAAAGAAAAGAAATACTAAACCATAGTCGATGTGTTGTCATTATCGTGTAATATAACATGTCTTTGTTTGATTTGTTAGGGTTTGTGTTATTGGTATACTTCAAATTTGAAACCAAACTCAATTGTCGTGCGTTTTGATTGTATTGCGCAGCATGCTGCTGGACAAGAGGTACCGCGCGGAGTGTGCGGCGCGCGGCGCCAGCACGGGCTGCGGCGCCGGCCGGTACGCCTCGCTGCTGCGGCAGAGACACGTGGCGCTGCTGGGCCGGCACGTCGACCTCAACGCGCTGGTGAGTGGTGAGACACACTCACTGATTAACACAATATGTTTTAAGTTATAACTGAGGTAAGCCGTGGTAGCTCAGCGGGAGAACGACCGCTTCGCATTCTTGAGGTGGCGGGTTCAGACCCCGACTCTACCGATGAGTTCTTTGGGACTTATGTACGAATTTACATACCACTGGCTTTTCGGTGAAGGAAAACATCGTGAGGAAACCTGCATACGTCCGGAGAAGAAATTCAATGGCGTATGTGAATCCACCCGCACTTGGCAGCGTGGGGGAATACGGTCTGATCACCCTTCGAGGGTAGACCTGTATCCCAGCAGTGGGAGGATTAAAGGTTGCATAATAATATGTATAACTGAGGGAGGGCGAAGGAACCGTGGCGCTGCTGGGAAGGCACGTCGATCTCAACGCGCTGGTGAGACATACTGTTTGGTAGAATTTGTTGTTAGCAAAGTTTTTGTAAAGGAAAAAATATATGCACTAACAAAATACAGAGTTATAAAAATAGAAAATAGGTACATTATTTTTTTGCAGATGCAGGTGATTTTCAAATGCAGGTCAATGAATGTTTTGAAATCTGTGATCTAGTGTTTTACGTTGATAATTTTGGTGTTGACACATCTTATATATATGTTATATATGTATATATAAATGTTATGTTGGTTTGTGTACGCTTCAAAAACTCAAAAAGTTCTGCACCGATCGAGCTGAAATTTTAGCATGATATATAATCCGCATCAAGGATTGTTTTTATCTATTTTTTTTTATCCAGAGCGAATCGTGGCAGGGAACAGCTAGTTTTATTATAAAAACACATATTTTACTATAAGTACATATTTTGTTTTTAGGTGGCTCAAAGAATAAACGCGGACATGCATCGAGCGTTGGATGCGGCGGTCGCCAAGTTTGAGGCTGGCGATATCACGGGAGTCATTGTAAGTCTTTTCACTTTAACAAAAATAAAAAAATTCTGGGTGGCGCAGACCTGTTGTGGGCAAACGTGACGTTTAATATCAGGCGAGAGATTTGCTCGTCTAGTCTCTCAATTACATAAAAAAAACCCTGCCCAAATAATTAATAGTTCAAAAAACTAATTGTTTAGTGTATTGTCATCGGTCTTCGATATATCTACAGTTTGAACGAAATCCGGCCGTTTAAAGTGGGTCATAATCGCGCCCAAAGGAGTCGGTTACAAACATACAGGTGAAGCTAATAAAAAGCGTGTATAAAGAGGGGTGTTTTAAGATGTATCTGTGGGGTAGTCTGTGGCATCGTAGCTCTCAAATGGCCGTTTATAGATACGTTTTGTCGATTTCTTCCGCGGGATAATATTGGGGAAAGACTATTTCTCCCCTTCGCGAGCCCAGTCTCAGCCTAGCGTTTTGTTCACAGGAGTTGGAAGGTCTTATGGCCGTCAACCGTCTCTGCCACAAACTGCTCAGCCGCTATCTGACGCTCGACGACTTCGAGGGAATCCTGCGCGAGTCGGACCACGGGGTTTTAGCGCCGTGAGTAGTGAACTAGTTGTCTGCTCCGTACTGTACCTTGCGGTCCATGAGCGGACTCGGCACTTTAATGTTTTCAATTTAATATTAAAGTGGTCGAAAATCGGCAAGTGATTTTAAGACTGGCTGGAAATAGTAGCGCGTTTGAACTGTACCTCGCGGTCCTTGGCAACAGCCACTATTTGATATTAGATTTGAAGATTTTAATTTTTTAATGCTTGCAACAACATGCAACCTTTTAATCCTCCCACTGCTGGAATACAGGTCTACCCTCGAAGGGTGATTAGGCCGTATTCCACCACGCTGCCAAGTGCGGGTGGATTCACATACGCCATTGAATTTCTTCTCCGGTCATATGCCGGTTTCCTCACGATGTTTTCCTTCACCGAAAAGCCAGTGGTATGTAAATTCGTACATAAGTCCCAAAGAACTCATTGGTACGAGTCGGGGTTTGAACCCGCCACCTCAAGAATGCGAAGCGGCTGTTCTCCCACTGAGCTACCACGGCTTTTAATGCTTGACTTTTTACAATATTTTGTTTAACTTATGTTACCTTTAGAATGACTTTATTTTTATTTAAATTTTTATGTTTGTTTTTTTATCTTGTTAATCTTGTTATTGACCTTTGCAAGGTTAAATAAGAAAGTTATTAAATTAAAAAGACACGTTATAAAATCATTTCTCTGTTACAGGTATGGACGTATCACTCTCCACGTGTTCTGGGAGTTGAACTACGATTTCCTACCAAACTACTGTTACAACGCAGCCACGGACAGGTGAGATGACAACACTTTGTTGTTACAACGACATTCGTTGTTACAACCGATTTTGTAGTGCTCATCGTTATCTCCTAGTAAACCAAAATCATCTTTAGCCATTGATAAATCGAACCTTTTGATATCGATAATTAATTAAAACTTATCTCTATCCATAGATATATTAAAACTTATATCTCTATCCGGGTGGTAAAAAGGATTAATTATTCCAAAATTCACTCCCGGCGGGTGCGCTGGTTTTTTGCTTATTTTCGGCGGGGCGGGTTGCGGTGAGATTTCAGAATATGGACACTAAGCTGAAGACCAGGGTTCTCGGACTTTTATATGAGAAATGATAGTACATACCAATCCAGCGTTCTACGAGTCCATAGTCTTGGCTTGAAGCTAGGTTACCGGCGTGAGCGCATGGCGCCGGCACATGCACTTTTCAAAACGCAGGTTCACATACCACTTCACTGGCACATAGCACACTCAAAATATGAAGGGACACTGTCTTTTCATATAAATAATATATATTTAATAGTTTTAAGGTGTTAACACAGGAGTTTCCGTATTTGTTAATTATTTAGGTAAATGCAATCGTCAGTCTGTTGCGGTTGACGAAGAACTGATTCGACGAGTTTGCGAACTCACTCGTCGTTAGTTGCGGTGGCGCCACATTCGGTTATCCGAACGTGAATTGGCATGTTCTTTTAAATCTATCAGGTACACATAAAAAAGAACCACTATCCATTAGTCAGGAGGCAAACACCCTATTTGAAACAATCTCGTAGCCATCTCTTCAATATACCTATGACTGGTATGGATGTGTTCGTCGTTGTCTCTAGATCACCAAACTGCCGGTCGTAAAGTGAAAAAGTGGGGACGGGCAGAGTTATGACGTCACAAAGATGGCGGCTTGGCCGATTCGACTACCCAAATAACAACACAACTACTAAACTAAAACTCATCTCTCTATCCATAGGTAAACTAATAGTACTCTTGTCCGTTTGTCCGTAGGTTTGTTTTCTGTCGCGGCATCCAGTTCGCGCCGGCGGTGAGCCGCGAGCGCGCCCAGCAGTACGGGCACGCGCTGCTGTGGGGCTCCAAGCAACTCAGCCTGGCCTACTCGGCGCAGTACGCGCAGTACGCAGGTATGTAGTACGCAGGTATACGCAGTACGCAGGTTTACCGCAGTACGCAGGTTTACCGCAGTACGCAGGTTTACCGCAGTACGTAAGTTTACCGCAGTACGCAGGTTTACCGCAGTACGCAGGTTTACCGCAGTACGCATGTTTACCGCAGTACGCATGTTTACCGCAGTACGTAAGTTTACCGCAGTACGGAGGTATACGCAGTACAGTACCCGGCGATAAATATTGTACATCGACCTTTGGAAAGAGACAATCGGCTAATTTCGGCTTCGTAGAGCGTTATCTCTGTCGCACGAAATACAACGACAGACAAAACGACACAGTGTGTCGATGTGCAATATTTATCGCCGGGTACTCCGCAGTTCGCAGGTATACGCCTGGTATTGCATTGCTGGGATACCCTTTGAGAAAAAAAAACTTTCTTACTGAGTCCGGGTTACCCTCCACTTTGATAAAGACTTTCTTATGCTTGAATATGATAGAAAATGGCGGTCAGCGCTAAAAACACCCATTTCATTCTCTAAACGAAATCCTGAATTCGTGTTGCTGATTATTAAGATCTCGGCGACAAAATAAAACTTACGTACCACTTACTTTTTGCAAACTTCACCAAGTTTCTTGTTAATTTTTTTTTTAATGTAATTGAGTGACGAGACAAGCAAATCGCTCGCCTGATGTTAAACGTCACGTTTGCCAATAACAGGTCCGTAAATATCCGTACATACTGATTTTAGACCGTTTTCCTAGGCTTCGTCGGACCCCAACATCTTCACGCCTTAGTCCGCCTCCTGGGCTACCAAGGCGTGGCTGTGGTGGTGTCGGAGCTCCTGGGGGTGGCCCGGGGGCTGCTGCACGGGACCCTGGCGCAGTTCACCCGCGCGCTGCACCGCGCCATGCCGCGACACTGCAAGCTGCCCAGATACGACTACGGGAGCAATGGTGAGAGGCTGGCCCTCACAGGGTGTGCTGAGCCGAAAAGGGCTCATAGTACTCATCATTATGAACAACTTTTACTATGGGACCAAACTGAAATTCGCGAAAAAATCAGCTGTTCCATACATTTTGTAGAGTGTCATTGACATTTTTCTAGGGAACATCTGTTTTTTTTTTGCGTATTTCGGATTGGTCCCGTAGTAAAAATTGTTAACAATGATGAGTACTATGAGCACTTTTCGGCTTAGCATACCCTTTATGAATAACCCTCTAGAAATAGTTACAATTTTTGCGTCGCAACGTGCCCGCTGACTCCCGGTCTCGGGAGGAGGTGGTCTCCCTGATCGGAGGGTCTTCCGGCCTCAAGGAAGGAGAGCCATCGACTCTCGCGCCGCTACGTAGCTTCAGTTTTGTGAACCATTGCCAGCGAAATCTGTGGCACCGGTGCGGTCAGAATCAAAGGCCCACTTTAAAGCTAAGAAAAGCTGGCCCTGCTGAAGAAGAAAGAACTCGAACTGGAAGCAGAGCAGGTCCAGAGAAGATTAACTCCTAGAGCTGATCCAGGAGTCTGAAGACGTCACACCGAGCGTGGAACAGTGGGTGGCCGGTCCCGGAACGTACGACCTCTTTCCTGGAGCGATGGGAGGAGCACACGCAGCCATCGCACTGCCCTGGAGAAGCCCTGGAGAACCCCCCCTTGTTCAAACTAAACTCCAAACTCTCGAACATCGGCGCAAAGTTGCTAGTCTGTCGGTCTTTTACCGGATACATTTCGGAGAGTGTGCTTCTGATCTGCATGATCTAATTCCCTCTAGCCCTTTCTACTATCGGTCTACCAAGGGCACTCAAAAGCGTCACCGTTTTATGGTTTATATACCAAAAACTCGTACGAAACGCTTTGATTCCACCTTCATTGTGCGAACCGCTAGAGTGTGTGGGTGTGTAATCGGTTTCTTCTAGGCAAGCATGCTCCATCGTAGACCGTATCGGTGCTTACCGTCAGACGAGATGGCGGTCAAATGCAAGACTATTACTGAATAAAAAAAAAGATGATGCTTCGTCCACCGTCACGCAAGACCTACGAATAATAGCTGTGTAGGCATCTCGTTAAATACAATATAATTTTACACATACACTTAAACATATTTATTTATTCAAAAGTATATCCCACCAAAAACATAATTAATGTAAAACAGGAGAGCCAAGTTCAATACAAAAATTACGCTTGGCTGTGGGCTTCGCCGCAAAAAGAATGGAGATCGAAATGAGTGCCAAGTTCTAAGTTAAAAAAAAGTTTAAAAACAGTGAGATCTAAATAGGTGCCAATTTCGATGGTCAGTCCTGAAATTTATTTATAACAACATAAAATATCATTTTTCTTATAACTTACGATAATTATATTGTAGCCTGAGGTTTGACTTGGCTAGTTCTCATATACGAACTTCACTGTACTTCGTTCCATCGACCACTAAGGCTACCATTCACAAGAAGAGAACTCTGTCATCGTCGCGGTCTCTCTTTTCTCGTTTCCGTGAACTTGAACTTGTTTTATGATCCTTTTTGTCTGTAATTTTTGGTATTATTAATAAAGAGTTTATCTATCTATCTCTCTTGCTCTCGTCAGAGGGTACGAACGAGTTTCTTAGACTCTTGGTCCGTCTTATAATTTAATAAGGGCTGCTGGGCATAGCCCGGGGGTTCCTGCACGAGATAAGAGAAATAGATTTTGAAGATGAATGTCGCGATTTGATGCCTGATTCAATAAATTATCTATGAATGATTCTCCAAAGAATGAACGACTGAATGAACGAAACTTCTGTAATTCCAGATGTACCAGGCTATTTACCACCTCGCACCCCATTTTCGTTAACAAACAACGCCAGATTTCATAGTGAAATCGTGGATAATTTCCAAAGAATGAAAGAATGAACGAAACTTCTGTAATTCCAGGTGTGCTGGGCTACTACCACGCTCAGCTGACCGACATCGTTCAGTACCCTGAGGCAAGGACCGAGCTGTTCCACGCCTTCCGGGAGCTTGGGAACATCATACTCTTCTGTATGCTTATTGAACAGGTAACTATTAAAAAAATTGGTAGTCTGTAAAGTCGGTTTACGGACGATAGTTTAACGTGACAACGTCATAACAAAACATTGATGAAATGATTGCTTACTGTTCTCGTTCCGATCGTGACGTCACAATGAGCGTAACGGGACACTTTCGTGCGTGCAGCCGGCGTTCATCGATTTATTAGACGTTGTCACGTCAAAAACAAGCTTTTATTGCATTGTCATCGGAGTTACACAGGTATACCAAATTTTAGCTCAATCGGACTTCGGGAAGTGGTTCATAATTCATTTGCAATTTTGACCCGTGCAGAAGCTTGTTAAATGTGTTACTGGTTTTATAATTATTTTTATGCCATTATTGACGAGACGAGCAAATCGCTCGCCTGATGTTAAACGTCACGTTTGCCCATAACAGGTCTGCACCACCCAGAATTTTGAACTCGCAGAATTCAAGCCCCTGCGCGGCACAGCACTGCGCTCGTCACCCTGAGATATAAGATGTTTAATTTCCTATTTGCCTTGAAATTTCACTAGTAACAATTCCCAAACACTAGAAATAACTCCAAATTTCAAAAATTCATATTAAAATATCAATTAAAACTATACATTGTTTCAGGCGCTGAGTCAGGAAGAAGTAACGGATTTGCTCCACGCAGCGCCCTTCCAGAACATTCTGCCGCGTCCCTACGCCGCCGGTGAGAACAAAATACTTATAAACTTAATCAGGGCTTTAAATTCTCTGCCCTCTTTTTGCACGTGGCATTTTACATTGGCCAGAATGAGGCCAGAAGTCATACATTTGTCTATCGAATACTCGCTAAAAATCAGAATTTATGCTAGACCTGCAGAAGAAAGACGAGATATTTTAATTTTAACACTTTGACTGCTGCTACTAATCACATGCGCTTGCCTGAAGTGCGGCTAATAGTCAAATACGTTGTGTTTTACGCGCCTGGCGTGTGCAGCCGCATTTCGTCGCACATAGAAAAACAAGGTATGTGTTTCCCGCAGACAAAGTGTTAATAAATAGTAAAATAAGTAGTAATAAATACTAAAAAATAAATAAATCCTAAATATTTTTGTTCAGAGGGTGAGAAGCCTGAGACGAAACAGAAGCGACTTGAAGCGAAGTACACCGCGCTACAGATCGGGCAGAACGTCGAGAAATACGGAAACGCCAAGGTAACGGATCACACACACACACACATATACAGGGTTATTCAAAAAGGGTATGCAAGCCGGAAAGGGCTCATAGTACTCATTATTATGAACAACTTTTACTATGGGACCGACACGAAATTCGCGAAGAAATAATCGGCTGTTCCATACATTTTGTTTAGTGTCTTTGACATTTTTTTATACACACACGAACGAACACGGGAAAAAATCGAAATTCTTAGTGGTTTTTTTGGTTCTACAGAACCCTAAAAGCGTTTTCATTCGTTTTTAATCCCCGACGCAAAAAGAGGAGTGACACACATTATTACACTTTAGTTGTTTTTAAATTTCATCGTCCACAGCCATTCTTAATCTTATCTCTTTGTTATGATACAACGTTTCGTTTATGACGCTAAATTAGCATCTACCCTCCTTTTTACACTCGCTATAAAGTGATCTCCCCTCTCTCTCCTCGCCAGCAAGCCCAGTTAGCCCTGAAGGCGACCTCCTCACCCGCGAGCGGCTCTGCTGCGGCCAGTCTATTCTCAGTCGTACTGAAGCGTCTCCGCTACTTTTTAGCAACTACCTTCCTTTTTACATATTTTTACTTTCCTTTTCACACTCTTTATAAAGTGATCTCCCCTCTCTC
This sequence comes from Alcis repandata, assembly GCA_949125135.1. Lineage (NCBI taxonomy): Eukaryota > Metazoa > Arthropoda > Insecta > Lepidoptera > Geometridae > Alcis > Alcis repandata. Next base: position 4,147,507 of record OX421252.1, read on the forward strand.
CTCGCCCTCGCCAGCAAGCCCAGCTGGCCCGCGAGGGCGACCTGCTGACCCGCGAGCGGCTGTGCTGCGGGCTGTCCCTGTTCTCGGTGGTCCTGAAGCGGCTCCGCGGGTACCTGGCGGCGCCGCAGTGGCCCTCGCCGCCGGCGCACGCGCACCCGGCGCCGCACACGCCGGCCGACACCGGGGACTTCCACAGGTGAGAGATAATAGATAAAAAGACGTGTGGCACTCGGGGACTGCCGCGGTAAAGCTATTGCATAGCATTTTTTATCAACTTATGCAATTATATCTATTTATATTTATTTCATTAACCGATGCCACCTAGAGGCGAGTTGCTGAACTAAAGAGACAAGCGTGAGAAGCGTTCAAAAAGTCATTAAAAGTTCTGCTATTCATCGATAGATGACAAAACTAAAAAGTATCACCGCTCTGCCTTAAGTTATTTTCGTTACGGAATTTCTGGATTCGGCCTCCTCGCTCAAGGCCCGCGATAGAAGCTATGCAATAGCTTAAAAAATCTTTTGAAATATTGTTTAAAAAACGCTGTTTTTTCCTGCAACCAGTTTAAGTACAGATACTTTTTGGAGTTCAACTTTTATGGGTGATTAAAATAGGTTTTTTGGGTTCTGAAATGGGGACCTAAAATTTAAAACTCAAGCAATGTGGTATTTAAATGTCACGTGGTATATCAGATGAAAAGTATTAATTTGGACATATCAAAATGCTAGGCATAGTTTTTATAAATTTCATAATCTGAACAAAATTCGTCCCCCTCTTTGCCACAGCTGGTCACGTATGTGAGACCCCTTCCCCAGGCGACGACGTCACAATTTATCCGATTTTACATCACAACAACACAGATATTAGGTCCAAGTTTGAAGGCTTTTTAACACTTTGACTGCGGGAAACACATACCTTGTGTTTTCCTTTGCGCGACGTGAGTGCGGCTGCACACACCAGGCGCGTAAAACACAACGCATTTGATTATTAGCCGCACTTATGGCAAGCGCATGTGATTACTAGCCGCAGTCAAAGTGTTAAGACAGATCTAAATTGTCTAAAACTATTGGCATCCTAGTCTAATGGCTTGCAATGATAAAGACAGATATATTTTTAGTTAGTTTAGATCTGTCTTAAAATGCCTTCAAACTTGGGCCCTTATCTTTAAATATGACGTCACAAAACTTAAGACTCCCCACACCTTATCACACTTCGTCGATCCCCCCCCCCCCTTTTACGTTAGGCTTACCACACCTCTTAACCTGCAGACCATAATAAATACCATTTGTTCGCAGACTGTGGTCGGCGCTGCAGTTCCTGTACTGCATCCCGGTTGGAGACACGCAGTTCACAGTCGAGTGAGTACCAAACTTTTTTATTTTTTTATTTAACCTATGCTGTCCCACTACTGGGCAAAGGACTCCCCCAATTTTTCTCAGCGCACTGGATCAGCGCGGCGGATTTTGGTCCAAACCCCCTCAACTTTGGAAAGTATGAACTAAACTTAAATCTTGAAAATCACTTGAGCTTTAAGCTGTTCTTAACTTTATCTTTAACTTCTTGGTTTGTGGCTTTTCTGTAGATGCTTCGCAACCGATTTCAGAGAAATCTTGCGATTGAATTTTGAACCACTTCCCGATGTCCGATTGAGCTGAAATTTGGTGTACCTGTGTAACTCCGATGACAATGCTTCGAATGTTTGTCGTGTCTCGTCTTTTATAGAGAGTTGTTCGGCGAGAGTCTGTACTAGGCGAGTTGTACGGTGATCGTAAAAAACGAGCTTTTATTGCATTGTCATCGGAGTTACACAGGTATACCAAATTTCAGCTCAATCGGACATCGGAAACTGGTTCAAAATTGAGTTGCAAGATTCCACCCGAACAAACATAGATACATTGCAAGTTATCTATACTAATATTATAATAAAGAGGAAAGATTTGTATTTTTGTATGTTTGTGTTGAATAGACCGATTTCAAAAATTCTTTCACCGTTAGATTGCTACATTATCCCTGAGTAACATAGGCTATATTTTATACCCGTGCAAAGCCGGGGCAGGTCGCTAGTAATAAATAAAAGCTTTTAAATGAAAAACGGAGGCAGACGATTGTTTTTTTTTTACTTTTGCTAGTTTTAATAATTATTTTTTACGTTTGATTTGCCAAAATATTGTAAAGAGAAATGTTAAACAAGCGTTTTCGTCAGGGAGTTGTTCGGCGAAGGCCTCCACTGGGCGGGCTGCACTCTGATCGCGCTGCTCGGGCAGCAGCGGCGGTTCGAGGCGCTCGACTTCTGCTACCACCTGCTGCGAGTGCAGCGCGTCGACGGGAAGGACGAGGTGGTCAAAGGGATCGTGAGTGTTATTTACACAGATTTATAAAAAAAAAAATATTAAAAAAAAAATTGTCCCCTCTAGGGGACAGATTCGACGGGAAGGATGATCGTGAGTTTACACAGATGGAAATGAAAAAAAAATGGAAATAAGTATAAAAGGATAACATTTGCTAATCCAAAAAATTCTCATAGTTATCATTATTTTCAACTGCCTAACTATCACGGTTCATGTGATACAGCCAGGTGACAGACGGACGGACAGTGGAGTCTTAGTAATAGGGTCCCGTTTTACCCTTTGTGAACGGAACCCTCAAAAATATTATTCCGATTTTTTTTTTAATTATTGCCATCTGTCTCCTTATTTTGTCCCCTCATGCGAACAGATCAAGCAAAAAAGTTTGATCTGTATATTCTAGTGTTAGCGGACACGACTATTTCTTAATAAAAAAAACACGGTATTGCTAGTGCAAAAATGCATAATTATTCAAATTACTTTTAAATTGATAATTCTACGTTTTAACAGTAAGGTGGAGTGATGTTGACGGTTCAGCGGTCGATCGCAGAAAGAGGGCGACGTTGGTGCCGTGTCGCCTTTTATCGGTTTTCGAGTGGTGGGGCGAGGTAGCACGACAAAACGGCGTCTCTCCTAACACGGCCTCTCCTGACGTGTGGTCGTCCCGGCCACATCTTCACCGATGCTGCTTCTCGAGGAGGTTGCGGACCCTTTTCTGTCTTCGGCCAACCAAAGGGGAGCTGCAGGTGCCTGGTTGCTGGCAGATGAGTTTTCATGGGCCTCGTCTGCAGCTGGAAATGTAGAAAGACAAAGCATTAGTTCTACCGCTCTAACGATTGGATACAAAATATAGCTCGTACAGACACTACGGAAATACTGGCGAGGCTTAAAAGCTCAACGCATCATACATAACGGACATAGGCACACGAGTTCGCATATCCAAGTGGAGCACAGGCTCAACACAACACACATAACGGACATAGGCACACGAGTTCGCATATCCAAGTGGAGCACAGGCTCAACACAACACACATAACGGACATAGGCACACGAGTTCGCATATCCAAGTGGAGCAAAGGCTCAACACACCACACATAACGGACATAGGCACACGAGTTCGCATATCCAAGTGGAGCAAAGGCTCAACACACCACACATAACGGACATAGGCACACGAGTTCGCATATCCAAGTGGAGCACAGGCTCAACACAACACACATAACGGACATAGGCACACGAGTTCGCATATCCAAGTGGAGCAAAGGCTCAACACACCACACATAACGGACATAGGCACACGAGTTCGCATATCCAAGTGGAGCACAGGCTCAACACAACACACATAACGGACATAGGCACACGAGTTCGCATATCCAAGTGGAGCAAAGGCTCAACACACCACACATAACGGACATAGGCACACGAGTTCGCATATCCAAGTGGAGCACAGGCTCAACACAACACACATAACGGACATAGGCACACGAGTTCGCATATCCAAGTGGAGCACAGGCTCAACACAACACACATAACGGACATAGGCACACGAGTTCGCATATCCAAGTGGAGCAAAGGCTCAACACACCACACATAACGGACATAGGCACACGAGTTCGCATATCCAAGTGAAGCAAAGGCTCAACACACCACACATAACGGACATAGGCACACGAGTTCGCATATCCAAGTGGAGCACAGGCTCAACACATGTGGAGCAAAGGCTCAACACAACACACATATAGGACATAGGCACACGAGTTCGCATATCCAAGTGGAGCAAAGGCTCAACACACCACACATAACGGACATAGGCACACGAGTTCGCATATCCAAGTGGAGCACAGGCTCAACACAACACACATAACGGACATAGGCACACGAGTTCGCATATCCAAGTGGAGCACAGGCTCAACACAACACACATAACGGACATAGGCACACGAGTTCGCATATCCAAGTGGAGCAAAGGCTCAACACACCACACATAACGGACATAGGCACACGAGTTCGCATATCCAAGTGGAGCAAAGGCTCAACACACCACACATAACGGACATAGGCACACGAGTTCGCATATCCAAGTGGAGCACAGGCTCAACACATGTGGAGCAAAGGCTCAACACAACACACATATAGGACATAGGCACACGAGTTCGCATATCCAAGTGGAGCAAAGGCTCAACACACCACACATAACGGACATAGGCACACGAGTTCGCATATCCAAGTGGAGCACAGGCTCAACACAACACACATAACGGACATAGGCACACGAGTTCGCATATCCAAGTGGAGCACAGGCTCAACACAACACACATAACGGACATAGGCACACGAGTTCGCATATCCAAGTGGAGCACAGGCTCAACACAACACACATAACGGACATAGGCACACGAGTTCGCATATCCAAGTGGAGCAAAGGCTCAACACACCACACATAACGGACATAGGCACACGAGTTCGCATATCCAAGTGGAGCAAAGGCTCAACACACCACACATAACGGACATAGGCACACGAGTTCGCATATCCAAGTGGAGCACAGGCTCAACACATGTGGAGCAAAGGCTCAACACAACACACATATAGGACATAGGCACACGAGTTCGCATATCCAAGTGGAGCAAAGGCTCAACACACCACACATAACGGACATAGGCACACGAGTTCGCATATCCAAGTGGAGCACAGGCTCAACACAACACACATAACGGACATAGGCACACGAGTTCGCATATCCAAGTGGAGCACAGGCTCAACACAACACACATAACGGACATAGGCACACGAGTTCGCATATCCAAGTGGAGCAAAGGCTCAACACACCACACATAACGGACATAGGCACACGAGTTCGCATATCCAAGTGGAGCAAAGGCTCAACACACCACACATAACGGACATAGGCACACGAGTTCGCATATCCAAGTGGAGCACAGGCTCAACACATGTGGAGCAAAGGCTCAACACAACACACATATAGGACATAGGCACACGAGTTCGCATATCCAAGTGGAGCAAAGGCTCAACACACCACACATAACGGACATAGGCACACGAGTTCGCATATCCAAGTGGAGCACAGGCTCAACACATGTGGAGCAAAGGCTCAATACAACTGACACAAGTACACAGATCGCATAGCCAAGTAGAGCAACGGCTCAACACAGGTGGAGCAAAGGCTCAATACAACTGACACAGGTACACACACAGTTCGCACAGCCAAATGAACAATAAAATTAGCACAACACATCATACACAAAAGATATAGGCACACAGTTTATTTGTCCAAATGAAGGACCGACACTTCACACATAGCCTGCAGTGGGGGCGTTCATACGAGTACACCAAGTGGTGCAGTGGTCGACAAATAACGCACATGTCAATTATAGGAAAAGTGGAAAAACCTGTGTGCATTAACTTCGGTGATCCATTAACAGGCAAAGCTTCTTACTTTTAAAACAAGAAAAAAAACACGGTGCTTAACTCGGATGTCCACTCCTCTCGCTAAGCAACCATCAGCGGCAGCCTGTGTGGTCTTGCCAGACGACCCGATAAGTAGCTGAAGGGTGTACTGACCATGTGGCAGGACTTGTGCCACGCGGCTCACGCGGCAGTTCTGGCATGCTCGACTTGCGTTTATCTGAAACATGACATGAGCACCTTTTGAAACAAAAACATTACGAAAGCCTTATCACTTATTCAAAAGGATCGAATAACCTCTCGATTTTTGTTGACAAATGCTTCTAATAAATTCATTTAATTTAAACGAAGTTGCGTCTATTTTTATCTAAGATCTCGGTTTTTTTTTTAAAGCCTTGTGATTAGGTCACGTAATCACGTTTCATCTATGACAATGTCGTTAAGCAGGGTCATCGGTAGCATCACTGAATGACTGCGGTGTCATCGCTTTGACACCGGTTAATAACTGCAGCGGCAACGTCCGAGTAGTTCTTGGTATAGTCGAAAACAAGTTGCATTCGTCATAATCATAAAACCACTAACCTTTTATGTTCACGGAAAGCTTGTGTTAATTCATGTACTACGAACGACTATGAACTAATTCCAACTAGTAAACGAGACAAAAAGACGTACTTATAGTGAACACTAGGACTGCAATAGACAAAATGGAAAAATATAAAGGAACAGGAACATCACCAAAGTAACCAAGACCAAGCTCGTACGGTCTCTTATTTTACCCTTATTTCTGAACTGCTCTAGAGATGTGGTGCAGGAAAAGAATGCATGGAATGTCGTGGACAAAGTTTCAACAAATGCCTGGATACTCCAAGAAATCGAGCAGCGTCCATCTGCTGTCGATGCTGTCGTACAATCCCACATACTCGCGTTCTTTGGACACGTTTTGTGACGAGGCAGCCTGTCCAGGCATAGAGCGTCTTGCCGTCCAGTCGACAGCGGGGAGGTTGCCCATGCGGTGCACTCGAATGACCTAAAAAATAGAAAGATGGTGAGATATCGTGAAGCACATTGTGTCTGGCGCTGCCAATGACACTGCATGACGACCACGACCGCTCTGTCAAGAGCGCTAGAAGAAGAAGAAGAGTGAAGAAGCTAGAAGGAGAAGAAGAGCGAGAAGCGACTATTCCCTGAGCACTTTCTTACTGGATCAATTGAACTACTTATTTAAAAAGTTACGTTGTGTCCTCACGCATTAAAGTCCAATTTCGTAAGAGGACACGATGTTTCACTGTGATCAAAGTACTAAAACGAACATCGCATACTGACTGAACGAAGTATGTGCTGAAAGGAGACGAACTTTTTATGATAACAAGTCAATGCATAGCTCCGAGCTATTAGCACCAATAGAACTAAAATAATGACCTAGTTCATTTCTTAACCCGTACTACCTAGTACGAAACGCATTGACTAGTGAACGATTAAAAACAATCTTAGTTTGCGATCTTGATACGCAATTCCTTCAAAACATTCAAACATATTCGTGCAATTGAATTAACCAAATATTGCACCGCCTCGGTCTAACCTGATTCCCAGAAACAACGAGATACAAACACAAAACTCTATAGGTAACCTTTGACAGGCTTGACACGCGTCGATTCAACATTCAACATTAGAATGAATTTAAGTTCAATTCGCAGTTCAACACGTCCAGTTCTCAAATCACTAGTACTTCTAAAAACTATGAAAAATCTAAGTCGAGTGCGATATCGGACAAATCTATCATCAGCTCAACATAATTAAAGCACTGCTCGATATTCTAATCGTCAATTTGAATGAAGCATTTAAAAAGTGGGTAGGTTGTTGTAAACATCGAAAATTCGATATTAACTTGCAAATTAATGAGACGCTTGCGCGTGTATGTTACTTACTACCCGCTCTGTGAACTTACTGCGATGTACATACGAGTATGTGTTATGGGTAGTTTTAGACACGACCGCGCAACAACCACGACAAAATCACATGACAAACACTTTTACTTCACCGACAGTTTCATCATTGCTATGAACGTCTCTTTAGAAATTATTAGCATTACTTCTGAAGTTATCAGACGGTTTGACGTTAAGATTAAATTAATCGACAAGAATTGAATGATATGTTTAGTTAAGAGGTTAACGCCGGTTCCGGTGGCGTAGATACATATGACGTGAATCAGTTGTTCCACGTAAAACATTAGCTCGTCGTTCATCCATTGCACAATATTTAGTCGCAGCATAGAAAATACAATTCATTTGACATAGGTACGTGAAGTAGCAATTAAAATTAGCGCACTTAAATAACGTTTCAAACTCATAGTTCACCAGGAAAACCCATGTCGGGAATGTTAAGGAACTCACAAAGACAACTAACACCCAGACCAGATGTTCAAATTCGTCATTCAAACATCTGCTCAGCCGGGAATTGAACCCGGGATCTCTTACTCATTAGGCCAACGTTGAGCGAAATAGAAACTTGGAAACGATGTTATGCAATTAGCTCGAAATAAAATAGTGGGTAGATCATACCTTCGTAAACACGTGTGAGGCTTAACCTGTCGATTACGTCGGTACCTGCCACGAACTCCAGCTGCACGGACGACAAAGGCGTAGACTGCCCCAACTCGCTGCTCGTCGATGTGGCGGGTATGGTGACGTCAGTCAATTGCACACAGACGTTGAAACGAGCAAGAATAGCATAAAGCTGTTCTTGTAGTCTTCCTGCGTCTATAATAGTAGGACAACACTGATTCCGACCTCTATTACGAGAGGCGGAACGACTTAGCACGTTCACATCACTCCTATTCTATAAGAACCAACTGTACGGCCAGAGCTAGAATAGGCTATGGAGCCTATCTCACTTCTGATGTTAGCGGACACGACTATTTCTTAATAAAAAAAACACGGTATTGCTAGTGCAAAAATGCATAATTATTCAAATTACTTTTAAATTGATAATTCTACGTTTTAACAGTAAGGTGGAGTGATGTTGACGGTTCAGCGGTCGATCGCAGAAAGAGGGCGACGTTGGTGCCGTGTCGCCTTTTATCGGTTTTCGAGTGGTGGGGCGAGGTAGCACGACAAAACGGCGTCTCTCCTAACACTAGGTTATCGTAGTACTCATAATTGTGGACTACTTTGAATTTGCGAAAAAATAAAAAAAATAGTTGTTCCATCCATTTTGTCGAGTGTCACGGCGATAGATGAGACTGGTTTTAGGTCTGGAAAAAATGGCGTGCGATTTCCGGATTGGTCCCAAAGTAAAAGTTGTTCATAATGATGAGTACTGTGAGCCCTTTTCGGCTTGGCATAGTGTTTTCTTATAACTCTGAATGAAATCTGTCCCACTCCTGGGCAAAGGTCTCCCCGAATTTATTTTCAGCTCTTGCGGTCTCGGGCAGTGCCGTCCAGTCTTAAATAGTTAACACGTTCACGTTCAGTACCACTACGTTTTTCATGATGTCTTCTCGGATGCCGCCTACATTTTACGGTTGACGGTTGAAAAACACTGAACTCGCCATGCGAGTCGTCGGCACTGGAATAAGATTTACGTGAACTCTCCGGGCGAGTCGGTGGCACCGAACGTGTTAAATAGGCTTAGTCTGTTTTTTAATGTTTTGTTTTAAAATTTACTTTTATTTTATTCCGCAGCCCCTAAAACGCATGGTGGACCGCATCCGCCGGTTCCAGGTGTTAAACAGCCAGATCTTCGGAGTCATCAGCCGCCACCTGTCCGCGGACGACGACGCGGCCCGAGTCGAGCATGTGCGGTGCTTCCCGCCGCCGCAGGCGCCGCAACATCTTAATTGAACACTTGTGGGGGTATAAAAGGGGGTTTTAGGGGGGCGGGGGGGGGGGGGGGGTCAGGATACAGCAAAACCTCAATGAAAGTCTTGTGGGCTTATTACACCCGTCTGGTGATGATGACGCGGCGAGGGTGGACCATGTCAGGTGTCTCCCGCCGCTGCAACATCTTAATTGAACAGTAGGTACAAGGGGTTCGGGCTTCTCCCCGATCACCTATAGTTACACCAGTCCACTGATGTCGCGGTGAGGGTTGAGTATGTGAGGTGTTTCACACCGCCGCAGGCGTCGCAACATCGTTGCAACTGAACATTTGTGGGGGTGTAAAGGGGGTTTTTAGGGGTCTAGGGATTCAAAATACAGCAAAACTTCAATGAAAACCCTGTAGGCGTATAAATGGGGGAAGTTGGGGGGTCGGAGACGATTGTGGTAGAACTCTGGCCAACGTTGGAGTTTGACCTTGATTAATGTTTAGAATTTGGCTTTGTCGAGGTTGAACTTCGACCTTGATCTAGGTTGACCTTTGACTTTGGTCAAGATTTGGCATTGACTTTGATTTAGGTTTGACTTTGGCTTTGACCGATGGTTGATTACTTTAAGATTTGTCGACTATGACTTGTATTTTAGGAATAAATAAGTAAGAATTTTTTTTGTTTAGTTTAAAATACTTTGAAATTATGTCGTAAAATTAGAAAAATGATTACTCTACGTATTTTATCATTATTTTTAAAAATAGAGTTACATAGCAATTATTATTTAAGAAATAATACTAATAGATAATTAGTATTATTATAACTTTAGTTGTTATTCACGAGACGTCTAGGTTTATTTTTAGCGTATTATTTTGGAATTATCAAAATTGATACAGCCGAGTTAGTGTAGTTTCCAAAATTATGTTTTATATAAGCTACATTTACGCCTAAATTATGCATTTCACTTTAATATTAGTATTATGAAATCTTTGTACTCATTTGAAATAAATAAATGTATTGATTAGAAATCTTGGTTTGGTTTTATTTTACTATATTAATTGGTTATAGCGGTGCAGGACGACCGAAGAAAGTAAAAACCCGAAACTACTAGGCCTAGCATTACTACCGCAAAATACGCAACGTGTATTCGATAGACTTTATGAAATACTAGCTGTTCCTGCCACGCTTCGCTGTGGATAAAAAAGGAAAAATAGATAAAAACAATCCTTGATGCGGATTATACTTATGTATATCATGCTAAAATTTCAGCTCGATCGGTGCAGAACTTTTTGAAGCGTACACAAACCAACATAACATTTTTATATATATCGAGGGGTGAGTGATAAAACCCGATAACTTCATAAAAGTGAGTCGCGAGATATTCCATGATAAAGTTTCTTGCCAACAAAAAAATGACTTCCTGTGATCATAATCTTCATAAGTAGTTAAGAATTTGCACATAGTTTTTAAAAGGAAATCATTTTTATGAAGTTATCGGGTTTTATCACTCACCCCTCGATATAGATGTATGAGACAGCGTCTCTGTAAATGGAAGGTGTTCATACCTTTTGCTATCGAATACTGGTTACGTATTTTACGTCAGAATTTATACTAGGCGGCGTTTAAAACTGGCGTTTGTTTTGGAATCCAAAAATGTTAAAACGCTACTTTAGCTAACAATATCATTTATGAAAAACGAACGTACACATGTAAACGATTGTCATTTTTACCACCGATTCCCAAACGAACATACATACGACACATAAGACTTAGATTATTTCGGCGTTTCCTCGTAGTTATATTAGGCCTAGTAGATAGCAGAAGTGCGTAGATAGAAATGGAACATACTTTTATTGATTAAATATGTTTATCTTTTTTTTCGTCTATTTTGTTTTCCCCATTCAAAACTCCAATTTCATAGGTAATACTAATCATAATCATAATCATAATCAGTTTATTGGTAATACATATTACAGGTCGAACAGAAATTAAATAAAAATAATAAATTATCATTCATGGATAATAAATAATAAATGTCACAGTGTAAAAAATAACAATCAAAATTAAAATTAAACATAATCACATTCAATGAATTCATCGTAGCTATAGAACGTCTGCTCGACAAGCCAGCGCTTGAGCCGTGATTTAAAACTGCCCATAGTGGGCGCAGTGGTGATGTAACTATTACTAGTTTTTCACTAGCATAGACAAACATGCACAAGGGTGTATGCTAAAAGAAAGCCAGTGTACCTACCAGGCTGTTTTACAACCTCATAATTGCTAGGCACAAAATCCCGAGACTCCGCTAACAGCGGACTTTATTCGAGATTTCCGGGTTGGTCCCATAGTAAGTTGTTAATAATGAGTACTATGAGACCTTTTCGGCTCGCATACAGTTTCCTTATAATCCTACTAGCTGACTCGACAGACGTTGTCCTGTCAAAAGCCATTGCGTAACTATAGCAACCGTAGTATGTTGATGCTAACTTGTCAATTTATAGTAAAAATTATCAGTATATATATAATTTGCAATAAATTAAAATTGCGACTATAATTTGAGATTTAAACTATCCTATCTCTCAAGTTGGATCGAACTGCACATGGTGTGCGAATTTTATTATAATCGGTTAAGTGGTTTAGGAGTCCATTGATGACAAACATTGTGACACGAGATTTATATTATATTAAGAAGAAAGATTAAGATATACCTAGCAACTTTACGCTGATGATCGAGACTTTGCAGACTGCTTTTTTACCCACGACGGATCGGAGACGGTATATGCGTTTGGTGAGAGGATGGTGCAAATCCATGTTGCCATATTTCTCCAAAACTACTTGTCCGATTTTGATGCAGTTTTCAGTTATGGCTTCGGGTTTGATTGTTATGATTTTGGCGGTCAAAAGGTTTTGACCGCGCCCTATAAATAAAAGGTAAAAACATAAATGAAACAAACTAATCAGCTATAATACACTTTACTTAACCCTTACGTTACAGCCGTAATCTAAATCGGATATCATTTGAACGCAAACTATTATTGATATAGAACTACCGTCTTACAAACATCATTCCGGAAACCGGATCCGGTTTCGTCTCCGGTTTTTCAACGGTCTCCGGTTCTACTCTTCCCGGATGGGTAGAATTCCGACAAACCATCTGGCTCATCTTACAATTAAATTTTCCGGTTCCGGTTTTTCCGGAAGGGTAAAATTCCGATTTTCCGAGTTAATCTTAAAATTAGTTTTTATCGCATTTGCTAAATTATTTGTAGATAAATGGAAGTGAAAATATCACTGTTATAGCATTTTATTACACTTATATCGTCTGTAGACACTGACAGACATTAATACTTATATTTTAAACAAATCGGAAATCTACCCTTTCAATTTCTACATACAGAGATATTAAGAAAAAAATGTACTTTCAACAAACAGTATGCAAACTTTCTTACAAAACATGACTTCTTGCCAATTTCGATCAAATTGCATCAAAGTTCGAACGATAAAAATCGTTAACAACGCGCTAGTTTTTCACAATCACTAAAACGCGATTCCGGATTAGTTGCCATACTGTTTGTTAAATATACTGTGTTACAATCCAGCGGAATATCCATACTTTATTTTATTTCAACACGGGCATATTGAAAAGCCCTGTGCCAGTAAAAACTTTTACAACATCATCTTCAGTTTAGTTATCATTCTGATATACCTTTCTCCGTCTAAACAGCTCCAAAACTATTGCCATCCCTTTCACACATATTGCAATGAAAAGAGATGCAAATAATTCCAGTTCTTCCAAAAAAGGGTACGATCGAATTAACAACTGTATAGTCAAATATACATAATGCTTAATTTTTAGTCATTTCTAGTTGTCAAAGTCACGCCCGCTGACGTTTAAGCGAAACGTCAGTAGATTGTAAAAATTGCGGGTAGTTTGACATTTTGACAGCTCTGTGGTACATTCATAATTTGTTTCGTCTTGCAAAGATTTTCGAAATTATAGATTCAACATTGAGAACGCAAAACGGCAACGAAATTCAGTTTTTTACAGTTTTGAAGCATGCTTCAGTTAGTCGCACATTTTAAAAAGCTTTTATTTATCTTGCAATGTAAGTATCTATGTTTGTTCAGGTGGAATCTTGCAACTCAATTTTGAACCACTTCCCGATGTCCGATTGAGCTGAAATTTGGTGTACGTGTGTAACTCCGATGAAAATGCAATAACAGCCTGTTTTTTTTCAATATTTTAAAGCTACCGTATTTATTGATAAGTTTATTCCCAAGTATAAGATGAAAAGAGATAGAAATAGGTGGAAAGATGAAATAGCTAATGATTCTGTGAATTTAAAGTCGATGTCTAGCGTCAACTGTTTCAACATAGAAATAATTTGATTTTAAGAATATTTTGAAAAACAAACTTATATTGCATTGTCATCGGAGTTACACAGGTATACCAAATTTCAGCTCAATCGGACATCGGGAAGTGGTTCAAAATTGAGTTGCAAGATTCAACCTGAACAAACATTATTACATATATTGCAAGTTAAATAATAGCTTTAAAAAAATGTTAGATCTATAATTCCCAAAACCTTTGCTGTCCTTAGTAAAAATACTTTTACAAAATCGTCATTCTCTTTGCATTGATTTATTTATCAACGCAATGGATTCTCGTCAAAACATGTATTTTCCATAATTCGTCATTTCCATACAAAATGCAATCACAGTTTTCGTCACAATATTACTAATTAGTCATAATTTAGTCTTTCTAAGAAAAATTTGAATCGAAGTCAGAAAGGAAATAGTATTAAAAAAATTACATTTACGATTCGACAAAACGGATTTTATCGTCGGTAAATACAGCGTTAAAAGGAAAGGGTATGCTAAGCCGAAAAGGGCTCATAGTACTCATCATTATGAACAACTTTTACTATGGGACCAACTCGAAATTCGCGAAAAAAATAAATCAGCTGTTCCATACATTTGTCGAGTGTTATTGACATTTTTCTATGGAACAGCTTTTTTTGTGATTTTCGAGTTGATCCCATAGTAAAAGTTGTTCATAATGATGAGTACTATGAGCCCTTTGTGGCTTAGCATAGCCTTCCTTTATAACCCTGTATACTTTTCTTTCATCAAAGCATTAATATTCATGGCACTAATATCGAAAACTAGCTTCAAAATAAATTTACAAAGCGTGTCAGCCATTTCAGACAATATTTTGTGCTTTTAGAAACGTTTTGCCTACGCTATCGGTGGTATGGGTCATTATCAAAAACTGTAAAGCCGAAAAACTGAGTGGCTTGATCTGTGAGAGGTGTGTTTACTGGACTAATGTGTGTGTGTGCGGTCTGTGTGTGTTGTGTGTGTGTGGTGAGTATGTGTGATGATGAAGCAGTTTTTTAACTATCGAGAAGCGGAATCAGAGTAATAGCGACTATTAGCAATTACTTTGTTTCTTTGTTAATTGTTTATTAAAATATTATAAATGCGAAAGTATGTTACTGAGATTCGTTGTTACTACTAAAACTGATCTATCTACATATATACAATATGTCCGGTTTCCGATGTCCGATACTTTAAGGGGTTAAAATGCAATTAATTTTATCGACAAATCACGGATTTTTTTTTATTTTTCTCATTATCTCTTATTTTATTTTTTTTGTTTTATTTCATTTGCTGGGGTATGCGCGCTTTTCAAGTACGTATGTTTACACTGTCATAGCTCCTAAACTATCTAACTCACAGTTAAGATTTAAATGTACATTTATAGCAAATATCCTGTATTATTAAAAAAATAAATAAATAAAATTGGTTAACACATTGGTTTTTTTTTAAAACTAATAATAATCTGAAAAAAAACATCAATTTGTTGTCCAATTTATTTTTTTCAAAAATTATTTTTAATAATACTGAAACATTAAAAAATTAAAATTTGAATCTAGATTTATTGTCTACACTATTAACTAACATTTGAGACCACTTTTGTGTTTGTAAGTCTTCTACTTGGGTAGATATTGTTAAATTAATACAAGCACCTATGCTTCGCTAACAATTTTTTTAAAGTGCTGCCATTTTTTTATTGATGGAGAAAAATAAAAAAAAATCCGTGATTTGTCGATAAAATTAATTGCATTTTAACCCCTTAAAGTATCGGACATCGGAAACCGGACATATTGTATAATAAAGTACTTAGCGTGATAGGTTTCGAGTTTGATAGGTTTGAAGCTTACCTTCAAACCTATTATTGGTGTGCATTGTGAATAATCGGGCTCTGTTATAAGACTTAGTAGTAATGTTCTTTCCGGCGGATTTATCAATATCTTAGCTTTTTTTTTCTATTTTGTCAACATACGTTTTTTAGTAAAATTGGTTACTTAACTTTATATTATACTAGCTGACCCCTGGTTTCACCCGCGGTTTTTTTTTCTTTACTTTTAAACCTTCCTTGTATTAGAGCAAACAAAACAAAAAAAAATCAATAAAGCAGACCAAAAGGATCGGACCAATTTCTGAACACACCTATAAATATTTGACAACCAAGTGACACTATTTTTTATTTCTAAAAAGACAAAAGAGATCGGACACCCGAGTTTACCGTACCGATAGGACGAACTTCAAATGTTTCACAGGTAGGAACAGTTTGTATTGGAAAATTAAATTGTTGATTTTAATATTTTTCTTTACTTAATTAATGTTTCTCACCGTTTAAACCTTCCCTGAACTTTTACAAATATTTCAAGATCAAAATTAGCGAAATCGGTCCAGCCGTTCTCGAGTTTTAGCAAGACTAACGAACAGCGATTCATTTTTATATATGTATAAGAAAGAAAAATTATATATTATACTAGCTGACTCGACAGACGTTGTCCTGTCAAAAGCCATTGCGTCAATTCTATGTCAAATATTGGGTAACTATAGCAACCGTAGTATGTTGATGCTAACTTGTCAATTTATAGTAAAAATTATCAGTATATTATATATAATTTGCAATAAATTAAAATTGCGACTATAATTTGAGATTTAAACTATCCTATCTCTCAAGTTGGATCGAACTGCACATGGTGTGCGAATTTTATTATAATCGGTTAAGTGGTTTAGGAGTCCATTGAGGACAAACATTGTGACACGAGATTTATATATATTAAGATTATATTTTATTAGTAGGTACAAGTGGATCTTACTAATATTATAAACGTGAAAGTTTATGGATATGTTCGTTACTTTTGCACTCAAAAACGGATGAACGGATTCACATGAAATTTGGAATGATGGTTGTTCGTGGTCTGGATTAACACATAGGCTACTTTTTATCCCGGAAACCGCGGGGCGCAGCTAGTTGTTAATAATTTGATTTTTGAAATTCTTTATTAACACTTTGATGGCTGAAAACACATACCTTGTGTTTTCCTGTGCAACGCGAATGCGGCTACACGCCAGGCGCATAAAACACAACGCATATGATTATTAGCAGCAGTTTAAGTGTTAACATAAGAAATATATATAAATAGCTAGTTGTCAATAAAATTTTTGATAATGACCCATACTCTACAGAGTTATTCAGAAAGGGTATGCTAAGCCGAAAAGGGCTCATAGTACTCATTGAGCAACTTTTACTATGGGACCAAACCGGAATTCGCGAAAAAAAATCAGCTGTTCCATAGAAAAATGTCAATGACACTCGACAAAATGTATGGAACAGCTGATTTTTTTCGCGAATTTACGTTTGGTCCCATAGTAAAAGTTGCTCAATGAGTACTATGAGCCCTTTTCGGCTTAGCATACGTTTTATGACTATAGTCACTGCGTTACCAACTGAGTCGTAAGGCCATAAACGTCAATAGGGATATCTATCTACTATGTTTCTATCTGATTTTATTCTTATCGATATGCGCCTAACCATCTCACGCACATCACTATGCGGCTCCATAAGACCCACGAGTGCGAGCGAGATAGACATAGAAAAACGATTTATGGCCGCACGACTCAGTTGGTAACGCGGTATAACTCTGTATATAATATATAGTTCTCTCTCTACTTGTGAGCGAGAGGGTTGCCCTTGTGTTGCGGCGCGAAGTACCACTCGAACCGTTTGAACGACTCTATCTCCCTTTCGCACGCTTCTAGAGACGACAGGTTGGTTAGCGTCGATTCTGCCACGTACGGGTTCGATTCTGGAATTTAGAGAACTGTTTTTAATAAGCTAATCTTTTTTTTTAAGTTTTAAATTATTATTCCACATTTTTATTTCAATTCTTAATACTTATTTTTTACAATATACCTCTAGAATACAAAAAAACGGGTTGGATTCTGGAATTTAACTAACTACTTTTAATAAGAAAATCTTTTTTTTTCAAGTTTAAAATTATTGTTTTACATTTATTTATTTCAATTCTTAATTTTTAATTTTTTTTAGGTATAAAAATGAATCGCTGTTCGTTTGTCTGGCTATCCGAGAATGGTTCGACCGATTTCGCTAATTTTGATCTTGAAATGTTTGTATAAGTTCTGTTCTAAAGTTAAGTTCTAGAGTTCTAAAAAAAATGCGGGAAAAACCGCCGGTTACACAGCTTAAAAATAAGTTACAACCCGGTCACAATATCTGTGCACCTGACCTCGTGACGTCATATGTCTAAACTTAACAATAAATAGGTATTAAAAAACAAAACAACAACAAAGCGAAAATATCTCAAAATTATCGGGACGTGTATCGGCAACGAAGATGCTAACCGTACTGTCGCACCGGGGAGTGCGCGGAGAGGGGACAGGGGAAGCGGGAGAGGCGCCGCATTCCAGCGAGGTGCACAAATATTGTGACCGGGTTGTAACAATAAAAATAAATGTACAAAGCTATACAAACATAGTCTCTAGTTGTGTGCGAGTGCAGTGTTTTTACCGTTGTCATTGTGCAGCCGGGTGCCGACCGCGCCGTGAGCGCCGCCCGCGGGCGGGGGCGGGGGCAGGCCTGCGGGGGGACAGGCGTTAGTGGAGGGGAGGCCTGCGGGGGGATTACAACAATGACGACGGAGGTGGTGCAGTGCGTCGCATGCGATTAGACGCAAACAATGACGGAGAACTGCAGGAGCACCGCACCTATTATGAGGCTGCAGAGTGAGGTTCCTCACTCTGCAGTCTTAACCACCGGTATGCTTGGGCCCTGCCCCGCTGCCGGTGGGACTCTAGTTTTTAAGTTTTTTATAATATATTGTTTTTTATATTCTATATTGTACAAAAAATAAAAATTAAAAAAATAAATAAATGTGTTACGACAATAATAATGACTAAAACAGTTATAATACATAATGACGACGATAATAATGACCACAAGTGTGACAAACTTCGAACTTAAACAGGGAGTTTTATAGAGCTGAGGGTGGAGGGGACGCCTGCGGGGGGCCTACTATCATAATAAAAACAATAATAACAATGCCAACTTTCTTGGGGAACTGCGCATGAGGGAAAGACTGCCAGGGGTACAATAATAACAATTACAACAACAAGAATTACGTCAAGATATTTGATACAGTTGCGGGTGGAGGGGAGGACCGCGTGGGGTACAACAATACCAATATATTTGATAGAGCTGGGGTGGATGGGGTACAACAATAATAATACCAATATATTTGATAGAGCTGGGGTGGATGGGGGGGTACAACAATAATAATACCAAATATATTTGATAGAGCTGGGGTGGATGGGGGTACAACAATAATAATACCAATATATTTGATAGAGCTGGGGCGGATGGGGTACAACAATAATAATACCAATATATTTGATAGAGCTGGGGTGGATGGGGGTACAACAATAATAATACCAATATATTTGATAGAGCTGGGGCGGATGGGGTACAACAATAATAATACCAATATATTTGATAGAGCTGGGGTGGATGGGGGTACAACAATAATAATACCAATATATTTGATAGAGCTGGGGCGGATGGGGTACAACAATAATAATACCAATATATTTGATAAAGCTGGGGTGGATGGGGGTACAACAATAATAATACCAATATATTTGATAGAGCTGGGGTGAAGGGGATTAATAAACCGGCTAGGCTGTTAATGAACACTGACTAAGCTAATCGCTTACTAATATACTAACTGTGCTTGTTGAGTGGCGGGTAGGGCTCCGGCCAGGCGGGCGCGGGCCGCGAGAATAGGGACTCGCGCTCCGGGGGCTCCGGCGCAGGCCCAGCCTCCTGAGAACACAAATAAATAATCATTAACACTTTGACTGCTGAAAACACATACCTTATTTTCCTTTGTGCAACGCGAATGCGGCTACACGCCAGGCGCGTAAAACACAACGCATTGACTATTAACCGCGCTTTAGGCAAGCGCATGTGATTACTAGCCGCAGCCAAAGTGTTACTCGTAAATATGTGCCGAAAATTAAGTTGTAAAATGTAGTATGTAGTTAAAAAAATCCAATAATTGTAAAAACTTACGGACCGTCTAATATTGTCTTATAAAGAAACATGTTTCCTTAGTACGAGTTTTGGTTATTTTCGAAACGTTTCGTACGGCTAATGCATTCATTACATTACAGTAAGTGCCCCCTAAATGTTGGAGGCAACGTCCGATTTGCCTTTCTCACTTTATTTATGTATATCTAAATATTTAGTTCTAAAAACTGACCTGTCTATAATATTTCGAATCAGTCGCGTGGTGTATAGAAACTTCGCTGTTCAGCTTCGATCTCGCGAAGCAAGGCAACGAGTCGCCATTGGACATGTGTCTTTGGCCAACGTCATCCAACTTGCCAATGTTGGAGCCAACGCCCGATTTGCCATTCTGTTACCCATTTTTAACACGCTTTTATTAGCTTCACCTGTATGTTTGTATGTATGTTTGTAACCGACTCCTTTGAGCGCGATTTTGACCCACTTTAAACGGTCAGATTTCTTTCAAACTTTGTAGATATATCGAGGACCGATGACAATACACTAAACAAAGCGTGTTTTTTTGTTTTTTAACTATTATTCCATTTATATTACTTGGTATCTTGGTATATCTAAAAATGTAGATTGAAACTCACCTGTCTATAATACTTCGAATCAGTGACGTGGTGTATAGAGACTTCGCTGTTCAGCTTCGATCCCGCGCGTAACCGCTGGAAGTATGGCAGCGAGTCGCCATTGGACATGAGTCCAACGTCATCCAACGTGCCAAAGTTGGAGCCAAAGTTCGATTTGTCGTTGAAAAGAGCGCTGCGGAAAACGTTTCTGGAAAAAACCAGAATTATTATAAATGGTGATGAAAAGTAACTGTTTGTCTGTGATACTGTCACGATGAAACGGTTGAACCAATTTCGTTGAAATACAATAAGGAAGTAAATTATATCACGAAAATTCCTCGCGGTCCTTTTTTTTTTTTTTTAAATGCTTTAACACCGAAGTTTTTCATCTTCTAGGAATCTAGGATATCAGTGCACTCATCATTGTGAAAAACTTTTACTATGGGACCAACCCTGAAATCAAGAAAAAAAGTCGGCTGTTCCATAAAAAAATTTCAATGACACTACAAAATGTATGAACAGCTGATTTTCTTCTCGCAATTTCAAAATTGGTCCCATAGTAAAAGTTGTTCATAATGATGAGTACTATGAGCCCTTTTCGGCTTAGCATACCCTTTTCTTATAACTCTGTATATTAATTACTAGCTGACCCTTGCCCACTTCGTTGGGCATAATGTTAATTAAACCCGAAGCCATCGCGCGCCGTCCGGACCGTTTTTTCTCCGATTCACTTTGCAAAACGGACTACCACGTAAAAGCCTTTTTATTTTTCGGTTTTTTATATAACCTATGACACTCAGCAATAATGTGGCTTTCTATTGGTGAAAGAATTTTTAAAATCGGTTCAGTAGATCCCGAGATTACCCCTTACAATTTAACAAATATACAAACACACAAACTTTACTTCTTTATAATATTATTATAGTAATATAGTATAGATAATATATTTATTTATTTCACTTAAAGACAAAGTAAGTAAGTATGAACATTCTAAACATAAGTTTGCTCCAGGAAGAAATCGAAAAGAACATAACATAACTTAACTAAACATAATTGTACAGTTATATTTAAAGACAAGATTAATTTACTACAAAGTTGGATAGGATGCACATGATCTTCACACTAGGATACAAAGTTTCTTTTTTCTATTTCTGAACTGAACAAACGAGAAAAAAAATCTCACTAGTCCAGTCGACTGAACAAACGAGAAAAGAAATCTCACTAGTTCAGTCGACTGAACAAACGAGAAAAGAAATCTCACTAGGTCAGTCGACTGAACAAACGAGAAAAGAAATCTCACTAGGTCAGTCGACTGAACAAACGAGAAAAGAAATCTCACTAGTCCAGTCGACTGAACAAACGAGAAAAGAAATCTCACTAGTCCAGTCAACTGAACTGGACAACTGAACTAGTGGGAATAGTTGACCCTGTGCTGTGAAGACCAAAGTCACTGGTCACTGTATATTCTACTAAATTATAAATGTCAGTTTGGATTTTTGCGAGTTAGGATGTTTGTTGCTCAATCACGCAAAATCGGCTGAACGGATTTGAATGAAATTTGCTATGAAGCTAGCTTATCCTCTGGATTAAAATATAGGCTACTTCTTATCTCAAAAAACGGCACAACTACTAAAATATCGTCGGGATCATAAAACAACGCCAAATGTGCATTTTTCGTTTTATTTTTCTTTCGATTTTAAAATGTCAAAATATACAGGGTTATTCATAAAGGGTATGCTAAGCCTAAAAGAGCTTATAGAACTCATCATTATGAACAACTTTTACTATGAGACCAAAAAGAAATTAGCGAAAAAAAAATCAGCTGTTTCATAGAAAAATGTCAATGACATTCAACAAAATGTATGGAACAGCTGATTTTTTTTTCGCGAATTTCGGGTTGGTACCATAGTAAAAGTTGTTCATAATAATGAGTACTATGTGCCCTGTTCGGCTTAGCATACCCTTTATGAATAACCCTATACAGGCTGTTTGAGTACGAACTAGCGATATTCTGAGATGTCATTGTACTCGTCCTTATGACCAACTTTTACTCTGGGCCAACCTCGAAATCGCGAAAAAAAAACCAGCTGTTCCATACAAAAAGTTCATCGACTCTCGACAAAATGTATGGAACAGCTGTTTTTTTTTGCGATTTCGTGGTTGGTCCCTTAGTAAAAGTTGCTTACAATGATGAGTACAATGGCATCCTAGAATATCGCTAGTTCGTACCCAAACACCCTGCATATATTTTTTTCTAAATAGTTTTGTGTAATAAAATGCAATCCTATATTACATGAAAATATTTAGAAGAATGCCCTTTAACGACTGAACAAAAAAAAAGGAGCTTGATAAAAAAACGTTTGATGTAAAAAGTTACAGAGTTGAATACCAGCATACATGAATAAATAATATCCTACTAATATTATAAACGTGAAAGTTTGTGAGTATGTTTGTTGCTCTTTCACGCAAAAATGGCTGAACAGATTTGGAAATTGAAAAAAAAAAAAAAAAAAAACAACATGAAATTTTGAATGAAGGTTGTTCGTGGTCTGGAGTAACAAACATAGGCTACTTTTTATTCCGGAAAACGCGGGGGAAACCGCGGGGCGCTTTACCAGCAAATTTTTTAACAGTTATTGCCATAAAACGAAAACCGAAAAAACGCAGATCCATCGTTGCTCAAAGATCACGACGATATAGCACAAACGGACTCACCTATCCTCCTGTCCAAACGGAGTATACAATCCCGTGTACTCATTGTCTTCCCTCTTCAACGGAGTGCCTATCGGCTCCGGACGCTGAATCGGGTTGGAAAACAACGAGTTATCCGTCTCAAACTCCCTCCTAGTCTCCACGGGCCTCGTCCCGATGGGGTTCGGTGACACCACCGGCTTCGGACTGGAATTCTCATAGTACTCCGGGGCTAAGAAGCTCCGTTGCTGGTTATCATCGTTCGTCTTAAACAGGGAGTAACCCTCATCGTTCTTCTGAGTGAACGATGCCAGATTCATTATACGGTTCTGGTATTCATCTGTTTTAGGCTCGATGTACTGGCTTTGAGAGTTGTAGCTGTTCGGGTTGACGTAGTTGTACGGTTGGTTGTACATTTGTATCGGTGGGGTCGGGTTACGGAGGCCCATCAACGATTGCTGGTGCATCATAGACATAAGGGGGTTACGGATGGTGTACATCCCGTTCGATGTGGGGGTTATTGTTGCTTGGCAAGCGTTGGGGGGCATCGGTATGGGGTCCGGTATCCGGATCTGTTCTGGTTTCTTCTGGACGGGGGTTGATGGCGATATCTGGAAGAGAAAAATGTACAATAAATAGAAATCAACCTTTTATTTTATTTTAATTTTTTGTGAAAAATCTTTATTTTAATTTTTTTGGGAAAAATAATAATAATAGATAGATTTATTTTTAGAAACTTTTGAGCTGATTCACTTTTTTATCACTTTTTTGTCTTTTTCTTGAACTATCCAGACTTTTCATCACCATAATCACCACGTATTTCATCACCATGGAGCTAGTAAGTGAACATTTCTGATTTCCACTGACCTGTACTGGAGGTAAATTTGGGTGGAACATCGGATTCCTCAGCGTCACCATTTTGGCTCCTTCCTGGGCCTCCGCGCGCGGCTCGGCGGCGGCGGCCTTCTTGGCCTTCTTTTTAGCTTTCTTGGACTTGCCGGTGGGCTGGGGCGGCGGCGACGGCTGGATTATCGGTTTGGGGGGCGGCTCTGGGGATGAAATATTTTAATTAATAACAAATTATAACGTTTCACTCATAGCTCTCCACTAGGATACATACATAATATACACAATACAGAAATAATAAATACACATTATACACAATACAGAAAACATACAGGTGAAGCTAATATAACACGTATAAAAACAAGCTGATTTTTCTACGATTTGTGATATTTTTCTTGTTTTTTTTAACCGACTTAAAAAAAGGAGGAGATTTTCAATTCGATTGTATGTTTTTTTTATGTTTATTACCTCATAACTTTTGACTGGGTGAATCGATTTTGACGATTCTTTTTTTATTAGAAAGCTGACGCTTCCCGTGTGGTCCCATTTCAATTCAGTCCAGTGATAATGGTATCCATGAGAAAACCATTAAGTCTTAAATTTGCATTAAGTAACAACAAGGACAACTAACACCCAGACCCAGAACAGATATTTAAATTCATCATTCAGACATCTGTCCGGCTTGGAATCGAACCCGGGACCTCTGGCTTATAAGGCGGCTACACTACCGCTGAGCCAAACAGGTCGAAACTCAATAGTCGGTCTCTTGAAGTCGGTTTTTGTTTTTTTTTTGTAAAAATAATGATACCTGGATGCGGCGTACTGAACATCATCATGGAAGGGTCGGCCTCTATGACGGGCACGGGGCGCGCCACCGGCGTGGGCGCCGCGGGCAGCTGGCTGCACTTCCAGAGCGGGACAGACTTGATGGGGGGCGGGTCTTTCTTCTCGCTCGGCTGCACGCGGGTCAGGGTGATGCCGGGGGGGAGGCGGAGGTCGGCCACCTGGGGGGAAAGGGTAACTTTTAGAAAAACAACAAAAATCGACAGTAAGACAGGACAGCAGACAGGATTGAAAATAGGTTACAGTACCCGGCGATAAATATTGCACATCGACCTTTGGAAAGAGACAATCGGCTAATTTCGGCTTCGTAGAGCGTTATCTCTGTCGCACACTACTTATGTGACGTTTTGTCAGTCGTGCGACAGAGATAACGCTCAACGAAGCCGAAATTAGCCGATTGTCTCTTTCCAAAGGTCGATGTGCAATATTTATCGCCGGGTACTGTAGTTATTTGACACTTGTTTTTTATAAAAAAATATTACTACTATCCACGATTATAAGGAAAGGGTATGCTAAGCCCAAAAGGGTTGTTAGCATTTCATTATAAACAACTTTTACTAGAAGACTAACCTGGAATTCGCGAAAAAAACCAGCTGTTTCATAGATTTTGTCTTTTCTATAGATTTTTTTTCTTTCACGATTTCAGGATTAGTTCCATTATAAAAATCGTACGTAAAGGTGCGTGCTAAACCCTTTTCTTTAGAACCCTGTATTGAATAGGATGATGTTTAAAGGCTGCTGATGATATACCTGAACAAGCCGTGGTAGCTCAGTGGGAGAACCGCCGCTTCGCATTCTTGAGGTGGCGGGTTCAAACCCCGACTCGTACCAATGAGTTCTTTAGGACTTATGTACGAATTTACATACCACTGGCTTTTCGGTGAAGGAAAACATCGTGAGGAAACCTGCATATGTAGTTCACGCAAAAAGGGCCGATTACCGGCCTGGTTGCGGAAAAAGAGCCCGCTCTTTAAGTATCAGATATACCTGAACGCCACAACTGAGCTGCTCCATAATACTGGACGAGGTCGGCTTGTCCGGTTCCGGTGCGGTTTCCTCAATGCTGGTAATGTTGTTAGGGACCGGCTTCGGTTGCTGCACCTTCTTCTCCTTCTTGATGATCTGTTGTTGGACTTGTTGGACCGGTTTGGTTTTTGTTGCTGGCAACGGTGTTACTGGAAAAAGAAAAATTATATTTATTAAAATAATGTAATTTTAATTTAAACCCCCGGCCGGTTCCACCCGCTGCTTTTTTAATTATTTCTTTCTTTTAAACCTTCCCTGAACTTGTACAAATATTTCAAGATCAAAATTAGCGAAATCGGTCCAGCCGTTCTCGAGTTAAAGCCAGACAAACGAAAAGCGATTCATTTTTATATACAAGATTTTTTTTAAAACCATTATTATTATTTTATTATTCTCCATACCTCACCCATATCTAATTTTGAGATTTTTAGAGGAAAATATTTTGAATATTTGTTTTAAAAGCGATATTTGTTTTTTATTACTTTTTGGGACGTTATACTTTTCATTCGAACAATAATATCTTGGTCCTTGTCACTCTCACAAGAAATGTAGTGACAGTAAGAGTGACCGCCGAAAAAAATCTTTGCTTCTCAAAAATTTGTAATATTTTTTGAACATTTTCATCATTCAACAAATTTAAATTTTAAATTTGTATTTGGTAATTGATTATGATTTCAACTAAATTTATTGTAAAATACTACAGATGTTCTATTATTAACCGAAATAAAATATATTTGAATTTATTTTGAATTTTATTAAAAAAATGTAAGAAAATCAAAACAAATCCTCTCACCAATCTTCTGCGGCTTGATCTCCTTCTTCTTCTCTTTCTTCTCCACCTTGCTCTTCGCCGGCTCCGGCTTCTTCGGTTCCGGTTTCTTGTCCCGCTTCACCGGTTCCGGTTTCGGAAGCTCGGCCACCTTCTTGCCCTTTTTCGTTTTGAGTTCGCGTTGCTGCTGTTGTTGCTGTTGTTCGAGCAACTGCTGCTGTTGTTCGAGCAACTGTTGCTGTTTGCGTTTCTCTTCTTCTGCCGCCTGTAAAAATACAGAGGTCATTTAAATGTTTTTAAAAACAAGCTTTTATTGCATTATTTAGCTAGCATACAAACTGGGTTATTTGTCCGGCAAATTGTGTTGTTTGACTAGGCAATTGTTTTATCTGTCTGGTAAATTATGTTGTTTGACTAGTAAAATGTCTTGTTCAGCTAGCAAACCAAACTGCGTTTTTGACCGGGAAATTATGTTGTTTGACTGGTGCATAGTGTTGTTTGCCTAGCAATGGTTTGGCTATCATAGCAAAATGTGTTGTTTGGCTAAAAAATAACGTCGCTTGGCTAAAAATCATGTTGTTTGGCTAGCTATTTCTGTTGTCCAGCTCAACTCACTTGTTGCTTGGCCAGCTGTTTCCGTTGCTTCTTAGAAACCGGCTCCGGTTCTACGACGGCGCTTGCTTTCGATTGCTGCTCCTTCGCCGCTTTCTGCTCGATTTTTGCTTGTTGTTGAGCTTGTTTCTGCTTTTTCTATGAATATAATAAATTGAACATGTTACTACGATTCAAGTTATTTATATATCTCAGTATATATTATATTTGTGTGTCTGTATCGCGGGATCAAATCGGGGGAAAGACTATTGTCCCTGCCGCGTGCTCTGGTCACTTTTTTCTTGACTGATTCCATACAGGGTTATAAGGAAAAGGTATGCTAAGCCGAAAGGGGCTCTCTTTATATGTAAAAGTCGTTATAATGACAACTATGGGACCAACCCGGAATTCGGAAATAAAACCATCTGTTCCATAGAAAATGACAACGAAACAGCCCTTTTCTCCTTAGCATACCCTTTCTAACCTTGAATTTAACTAGTTGGTGACTAAATGTATGGAACATACCTTTTCCTTATTCCCCTTGGCGAGCTGGTTGATATGAGCTAACGCCTGCTCCCAGGTTTGCTTGCGTTCCTTCTGAGCCGCTTCCTCTGCGTCTAATGTTCAAGATATATTTTAGAAAAGTTTTAGGAGTTAAGTGTATTTTTAATTAAAAATACATTTTTGTTATAATTAAACGGGAATATGTACTCACGTAAAAATTAAGAAAAAAACACACAAAAAAAATATTCACACTTATTTACACACATTTTTATTATGAAATGTTTTTGACAAAGCACCCTATAAATCGGACCTATACAAGGAATTATCGTAATCGTAATCTCGTCATTATGACCAACTTTTACTATGGGACTGACCCTGAAATCAAGAAAAAAAAATCAGCTTTTCTATACACAGCTGATTTTTTTCTTTTCGGCTTAGCGTACGCTTTTCTTATAACCCTGTATACCTATGTATTTAATATTTAGTATCAGTTATTTTTGGAGTTGTTACCAGCCAAAGCAAAAACAGCAAAACTGTCCTTCTTGACTAGCACCGACTCCAAAAATAACTGATTTTAAATACTTAGGCAGGTATTATTGATTCGATTTCCAACAAAAATAGGTTACCAATACTCACTAAGGACAATATTCTGCTTCTGTTTCTCCAACTGCTGTTGTTCGAGCATTTGCCGTTGCTGTTGCGCCTGTTGCAGTTGCAACTGGTGCTGTTTAAATTGTTGCTGTTGCAACTGTTGCTTCTTCAGTTGTTGTTGGTGCTTGAGCTGCTGTTGTTGCGATTGCTGCTGCTTTAGCTGTTGCTGTTGCAACTGTTCTAATTGTTGCTGTTGCAACTGTTCTAATTGTTGCTGTTGCAACTGTTGTTGTTGTAATTGTTGTTGTTCCATATGTTTCTGCTGTAACTGTTGTTGTTTTAACTTTAGTTCCTGCAAATGTTGCTGTTGCAACTGATAGTCTCCTGAATGTTGCTGTTGCAACTTTTGTGCTAGGTCCGGATTATGTTCTGTTCCGGTGACGTTTCTAATTTCGTGCAGCTGCCTTTCGTATCCTTTGAGCCTGTACGTGAATTCTGTCACTTTTCTCTCGGAAGTTTCCATTTCCTGTCAAATAAATGTCATTAAAACCTTTGGCCTCACTACGAATTTCTATTCAATACAGGGTTATTCATAAAGGGCATACTAAGCCGAAAAGGGATCATAGTACTCATCATTATGAACAACTTTTACTATGAGACCAACTCAAAATTCGCGAAAAAAAATCAGCTTCTCCATACATTTTGTCAAGTGTCATTGACATTTTTCTATGGAACAGCTGATTTTTTTTTCGCGAATTTCGGGTTGGTCCTTTAGTAAAAGTTATTCATAATGATAAGTACTATGAGCCATTTTCAGCTTAGCATACCCTTTATGAATAACCCTGTATACCCATTATGGGTGTTTACAGCATTCTTTAATAATGGGTAGAACAATATTATAAAATTACAACTACCTACATTTTAAAATGAAATAAGAATTTAAAGTTCACAACGATTACAAAAGTTGAGACGATAATGATGATGATGTAGCTCTTTCCGGCTTAGCATACCCTATCCTAGTAACCCTGTATTGGTTTGGATATAGATTCCTTACCCTCTGCGTAGTATTCATTAGAGTCGTATATTCGTTCACATGACCCAATAGCATATCTATCTTTCCCTGATACAGCGGTCTCTTTTTACCTGAAAAAAAGTTTTTCATTATTTCATTTTCAAAGTTTCAAAGTCGTGGTAGCTCAGTGGGAGAACAGCCCCTTCGCATTCTTGAGGTGGCAGGTTCACACCCCGACTCGTACCAATTAGTTCTTTGGGACTTATGTACGAATTCACATACCACTGGCTTTTCGGTGAAGGAAAACATCGTGAGGAACCTGCATACGTGCGGAGAAGAAATTCAATGGCGTATGTAAATCCACCCGCACTTGGCAGCGTGGTGGAATACGGCCTAATCACCCTTCTAGGGTAGACCTGTATCCCAGCAGTGGGAGGATTTAAAAGTGACATAAATATATCATTTTCATTATATTCAGCTATCCGAACATCGAATGTATTCGACGACTATCTTCGAAGTCTTCCCGCCTTCGAAAAATAATATAATAGTACCTATAAATTCGAATTCTTTAGCTGAATCAGGCTGCTGCATGCACTCGAACCTATGGTCGGAGTATCCGATTCAATCTTACGTGAATTTATAGCACAAATCATGTTTCGCTACTTGTAGGACCTCGTTCAGACTATGTGACTACAAATCTCCTTCTAATCTACTCCACTCACCCTTCTTGCCCGTGCACGCTTGTAAGGCGTTCTTGGCTGCGTCGACGCGTCGTTTGGCGTCCGTGCGTTACTTGTAGGACCTCGGTTAGACTATGACTGTGACTACAAATCTCCTATTCTATTCCACTCACCCTTCTTGCCCGTGCACGCTTGTAAGGCGTTCTTGGCTGCGTCGACGCGTCGTTTGGCGTCCGTGCGTTACTTGTAGGACTTCGGTTAGACTATGACTACAAATCTACTTCCATTCTACTCCACTCACCCTTCTTGCCCGTGCACGCTTGTAAGGCGTTCTTGGCTGCGTCGACGCGTCGTTTGGCGTCCGTGCGTTACTTGTAGGACCTCGGTTAGACTATGACTGTGACTACAAATCTCCTATTCTATTCCACTCACCCTTCTTGCCCGTGCACGCTTGTAAGGCGTTCTTGGCTGCGTCGACGCGTCGTTTGGCGTCCGTGCGTTACTTGTAGGACCTCGGTTAGACTATGACTGTGACTACAAATCTCCTATTCTATTCCACTCACCCTTCTTGCCCGTGCACGCTTGTAAGGCGTTCTTGGCTGCGTCGACGCGTCGTTTGGCGTCCGTGCGTTACTTGTAGGACTTCGGTTAGACTATGACTACAAATCTACTTCCATTCTACTCCACTCACCCTTCTTGCCCGTGCACGCTTGTAAGGCGTTCTTGGCTGCGTCGACGCGTCGTTTGGCGTCCGTGCGTTACTTGTAGGACCTCGGTTAGACTATGACTGTGACTACAAATCTCCTATTCTATTCCACTCACCCTTCTTGCCCGTGCACGCTTGTAAGGCGTTCTTGGCTGCGTCGACGCGTCGTTTGGCGTCCGTGCGTTACTTGTAGGACCTCGGTTAGACTATGACTGTGACTACAAATTTCCTATTCTATTCCACTCACCCTTCTTGCCCGTGCACGCTTGTAAGGCGTTCTTGGCTGCGTCGACGCGTCGTTTGGCGTCCGTGCGTTACTTGTAGGACCTCGGTTAGACTATGACTGTGACTACAAATCTCCTATTCTATTCCACTCACCCTTCTTGCCCGTGCACGCTTGTAAGGCGTTCTTGGCTGCGTCGACGCGTCGTTTGGCGTCCGTGCGTTACTTGTGGGACCTCGGTTAGACTATGACTGTGACTACAAATCTCCTATTCTATTCCACTCACCCTTCTTGCCCGTGCACGCTTGTAAGGCGTTCTTGGCTGCGTCGACGTCGTTTGGCGGCCGCATGCGTTACTTGTAGGACTTCGTTCAGACTATGTGACTACAAATCTACTTCCATTCTACTCCACTCACCCTTCTTGCCCGTGCACGCTTGTAAGGCGTTCTTGGCTGCGTCGACACGTCGTTTGGCGTCCGTGTGTTACTTGTAGGACTTCGTTCAGACTATGACTACAAATCTACTTCCATTCTACTCCACTCACCCTTCTTGCCCGTGCACGCTTGTAAGGCGTTCTTGGCTGCGTCGACACGTCGTTTGGCGTCCGTGTGTTACTTGTAGGACTTCGTTCAGACTATGACTACAAATCTACTTCCATTCTACTCCACTCACCCTTCTTGCCCGTGCACGCTTGTAAGGCGTTCTTGGCTGCCTCGACGCGTCGTTTGGCGGCCGCGTGCGTTTGTTGTAGGATCTCGATATCGGTTTTAAGGTAGTTGACTTGGCAGGATAGGCTCGCGTATTGCTCTTCGAGACGAGTCTCTATCTGATGGGGAAAAGGTTGATATTTATTTGACGAGATATGTTAACATCTGCGGACGTTTATTCGTATTTTATATATCGTTCGACGTATGTCTTATACTCTACAGGGTTATTCATAAAGGGTGTGATAAGCCGACAAGGCCTCATAGTACTCATCATTATGAACAACTTCTACTATGGGACCAACCCAGAATACCCGAAAAAACTATCAGCTGTTCCATATATTTTGTCGAGTGTCATTGACATTTTTCTGTGGAACAGCTGATTTTTTTTCGCGAATTCTGGGTTGGTCCCATAGTAAAAGTTGTTCGTATTGATGAGTACTATGAGCCCTGTTCGGCTTAGCATACCCTTAATGAATAACCCTATTTAGAAGCACTATATGTCCCATCTTCTTTTTACCTTTTTGTACAAAACCTACAAAACTTATAAAAGGTCGTATGTTTTTTATACCTTTTTTGTACCTACTTTTCACTACTTTTTTTTTATGCTACTGAGTGATGAGACGGGCAAATCGCTCGCCCGATCTTAACACTTTAACTGCTGAAAACACATACCTTGTGTTTTCTTTTGTGACACGCGAATGCGACTACACACGCCAGGCGCGTAAAACACAACGCATTTGATTATTAGCAGCAGTTAAAGTGTTAAACATCATTTGCCTATAATGAGGAAGAAGCTACGGAAACTACCAAAGGTTTCTGTTTACCTTTCTGTACCTTCTTTTTACTCTAAAAGTAATACTCAAGTCTTACCTTTTTAGCCTTTTGCCTAAGTTTCTTGGCTCTAATAGTAATAAAGTCTTACCTTTTTAGCCTTTTGCCTAAGTTTCTTGGCTCTAATAGTAATAAAGTCTTACCTTTTTAGCCTTTTGCCTAAGTTTCTTGGCTCGCTTCTTCCCGCGGTCGACGTTTTTCGACGGCCCCTCAATGTATTCTAGGAGCGAGGTTAAACTGCGGGTATCTTCAGCTTGGGGCTGACGATAACAGGATCCGCTGGACCAACAAAAACGGCAACAATACATTGTTTGAAAAGAAATAGGTTGTCTGTAAAGTCGGTTTACGGACGATAGTTTAACGTGACAACGTCATAACAAAACATTGATGAAATGATTGCTTACTGTTCTCGTTCCGATCGTGACGTCACAATGAGCGTAACGGGACACTTTCGTGCGTGCAGCCGGCGTTCATCGATTTATTAGACGTTGTCACGTCAAAAGAAAAACATTAGGCTGTCGAATTGAGAACCGTCTCGTATATCTTAATATATATAAATCTCGTGTCACAATGTTTGTCCTCAATGGACTCCTAAACCACTTAACCGATTATAATAAAATTCGCACACCATGTGCAGTTCGATCCAACTTGAGAGATAGGATAGTTTAAATCTCAAATTATAGTCGTAAATTTTAATTTATTGCAAATTATATATATACTGATAATTTTTACTATAAATTGACAAGTTAGCATCAACATACTACGGTTGCTATAGTTACGCAATGGCTTTTGACAGGACAACGTCTGTCGAGTCAGCAAGTATATTATAAAATGTTATGTTGGTTTGTGTGCGCTTCAAAAACTCAAAAAGTTCTGCACCGATCGAGCTGAAATTTTAGCATAATATATAATCCGCATCAAGGATTGTTTTTATCTACTTTTTTTTTTATCCACAGCGAAGCGTGGCAGGGAACAGCTAGTATGTTTTAAAAATGTAACAATAACAAAAACGTAGTCGTTTTGTGTTTGTTTGTTACGATTTCACGCCTCACCTACTCAATCGATCTAAATCTAATTACAAGCTTTTATTTAGCCGTGGTAGCTCAGTGGGAGAACAGCCGCTTCGCATTGTTGAGGTGGCGGGTTCAAACCCCGACTCGTACCAATGAGTTCTTTAGGACTTATGTACGAATTTACATACCACTGGCTTTTCGGTGAAGGAAAACATTGTGAGGAAACCTGCATACGTGTGGAGAAGAAATTCAATGGTGTATGTGAATTCAACCCGCACTTGGCCAGCGTGGTGGAATACGGCCTAATGAGAGAGGATAGACCTGTATCCCAGCAGTGGGAGGATTAAAGGTTGAGAACGAAAGATTTAACTTGCAACTTGCAATGTATGTAACTATGTTTTGTTCCGGTGGAATCTTGCGACTGAATTTTGACCCACTCCCCAATGTCCGATTGAGCTGAAATTTGGTATACCTGTGTAACTCCGATGACAATGCAATAAAAGCTTGTTTTTAAATATCGTTGAAATTAACTTATTTAAAAACTACTTACGTGGCCTCGTTAGACCTAAAAAGTTGAAAATTTCATGAATTCGCTGAAGGAAACCTCACACCATAACGTGATCTGTGTAAATATTTTCCGCTTTTGGTAAATTTTTAAAAAAGCGCTATTAAATCAATTTCGATAAAATTAATGAGGGACCTCTGAAATACAAGGTTATTCATAAAGGGTGTGCTAAGCCGAAAAGGTCTCATAGTACTCATCATTACGAACAACTTTTACTATGGGACCAACCCAGATTCGGCTTAGCATACCCTTTATGAATAACCCTGTATAATCTACGAAATAAATAAAAAATATGAAAAAATTAATTTCAAGTCATAATATGCGGAGTTATCACGTAAAAAACGTACAAAAAATATGTTCGAATTGAACACCTTTTTGAAGTCAGAAAAAAATACAGAACAGATATTTAAATTCATCATTCAAACATCTGCCCGGCCGGGAATCGAACCCGGAACCTCTGGCTTATAAGGCGGAATTATTGTCATCATTATATTTAACATAGATTCACGTCAGAGGTCACTCTTTTCTTTGAGACTTTATTAAAATTGTCAGTTACTCGTCGGGAATAACGGACATCGAGCGGGAATGAGAGATAATAAGGAAAGATAGAGAAAAAAACTTACTACATATTTGTCGAGTTTAAGGATAAAAAGAAGTTTGAAAGAAAAGATAGAAAAATAACCTTACCCAGAACAACCAGAAGATGTAGAAAACACGCTCGTATCTCGACTAGATGCGGACACACTATTCTGGCGCCGTTGAGACCTGCTCTGCCTCTGTTGCTGTTGTTGTGGTTGTTCTTGCGTCTGTTGCTGTTTCGACTGCGTCTGTTGCTGCTGCGACTGCGCCTGTTGTTGCTGCTGCTGTTTCATTTGTTGCTGTTGCTGCAATTGCTGCTGTTGCTGCATTTGTTGCTGTTGCTGGAGCTGCTGCTGTTGCTGGATCTGTTGTTGTTGCAGCTGTTGCTGTTGGATTTTCTGCTGCTGCTGTTGTTGTAATTGCTGAAATAACAAATAGGATTAATTTACGACGACTTTAATTGTTGGCGTCGAGTTTTTTTACTTCAATTTAAGTAGCGTTTTGACTTGTTTTTGAGCGTGGTATTTTGCAACAGCCTATATTTTACAAAGCATATCTTAGCTTGTGTGTTTATTACCGGTTAGAGTAATACGTAAGTTTTTTTGGCCACAGATTATTCTTTCAGTTGTTACCTGTTGCTGTTGTTGTCGCAACTGTTGCTGTTGTGGCGTCGGCTTGTTGTGTATCGGCAGGTCGTATATCGGTTCCGGTTTCTTCTGCTGCTGCTGTTGCTGCTTCTGTTGTTGCTGCTGTTGTTGTTGAGCAACGATTTGTTGTTTTTGTTGATAGTGTGCTAGGTGCTGCTGTCGAAGTTGCTGGAAAAATAAAAAGTAATTTTAAAAGTGCATCATTTTATACTGCCAGTAGGTTACTACTACTACATCCCGCGGTTTAATGTTTATTACAATGTTTTTTTTTAAACCTTCCCTGAACTTCCACAAACATTTCAAGATCAAAATTAGCGAAATGAGTGCTATGAGCCTATCGGCTTAGCATACCCTTTATGAATAACCCTGTATAAATAAAAACTTGCTAATAACTTATGATTATGAGAAGTATATACATTTATGAATACGGCGATTCCTGCACTAGGCTAGGCCTGTATCGCAGGAATCAGCTACGGGTTTAACAAAAATGTGACCCTTCTTCGGCTTAGCATACCCTTTCCGTATAACCCTGTAAATAGCAGTAATGTTTACCTTCAGTCTGATCTGCTCCATAGCGTTGGGGTTGACTTTCCCTTCAGTCTTCAGCGTTGGAGGCACGTTCACTTGGATAGGCACCGTGCGTTGTAACGCCTGCAAATAAGGTAAATCAAATAAATCATTAAAAAAAATCTTTTATGTAAATCATTATGTAATTCAGTATAAGAAATTACAAGACGTGGTATTGTGAGTTTTACTTTGTTATCAGTAGTATTTATTTAAATTAAACTTTTAAACGTTTTTTTTTTATTACAATTTTTTACAATAATTTCATTAAACTTTTATAATATTCTAATAAGATTACTTTTTACACGCTTTTTATTAGCTTCACCTGTATGTTTGTAACCGACTCCTTTGAGCGCGTTTTTGACCCACTTTAAACGGTCAGATTTCGTTCAAACTTTGTAGATATATCGAGGACCGATGACAATACACTAAACAAAGCGTGTTTTGTAGTTTCTTTTGAGCTATTAATTATTATTGTTAAATCTGAAAAAAACAGCTGTCCCATATAAAAATATGATTGACAAAAACGACAAAAAAGCGGTTAGACTCTTTCCGCTTTTTTCCGCTGTCAACGAACGAAGCGACGGTGACGTCACAGCTGAGCCGATTGTCGTTTGTCGAAATAGCGATTTTGGTCCGTCAAAATTGAAATGACGGCGCCAAAAGACAGCATCATCAACGTACCAGTTTAGGAACGGCGACGGTTAACCGAATCGATACCCTAGTATACCTTGCACCAACTCTATTCATACCTCTTTGACATTTATAATTATTAGTTGTTTTTTTTGTTTTCAACAGTATCAAAACAAATAAATAAATAAATAAAAAGCCTTTTATTCCTTGCAAAAATGAACATCTTTTAGAAAAAAAAGACGTGTGGCACTCGGGGACTGCCGCGGTAAAGCTATTGCAAGGCATTTTTTATCAACTTATGCAATTATGATTATTTCATTAACCAATGCCACCTAGAGGCGAGTTGCTGAACTAAAGAGACAGGCGTCATATTTCAAAAAGTCATTAAAAGTTCTGCTATTCATCGATAGATGGCAACACTAAAAAGTATCACTGCTGTGCCGGTCGGAGTGGGTGGTCTTAGGCTTAGGTTATTTTCGTTATGGAATTTCTGGATTCGGCCTCTAAGGCATGCGATAGAAGCTATGCAATAGCTTAAAAACTTAAACTAATTTTCTTTGTAAAACAAAAGTAATAAAAAATAATAATTAAAAGTTTGTTCTTGTTATTCTTCTTTTGCAAGGACCCCTCCGCAGGTGAAGGCCTCCTCCAAAGAATGCCATTCTACCCTATCCTTTGCTGTTTGCATCCAGTTTGGTCCAGCCGTTTTTAACCGTGCCCATCTCATAAGTCATCAAAACAAATACTGATCCTAAAATAAATTGAAAAACACATACCTTAGGTTTAATTTCAGGTTTCTCCGTAACGACCATTTTAGCCATCTTATCTGCCAACATCCGCTGGTGGTTCTCCAAGACTTGCCGCTTGGCTTGGGCTGTTGCCGTCAAGTTCGGGGGCAGAGTCTTGGGTAGCGCCTGTGAAATACAATAAATAATAAAACATCATCATCGTCAGTCTGTATCGACCCACTGCTGGGTATAGGCCATTTGATTCCACTTTTATTGTGCGTACCGCTAGTGTGGAACGCCTGCCCGAGTGGGTGTTCCCCGATAGATATAATCTGTGTGTCTTCAAGTCGCGAGTGACTCGGTTCCTTCTAGGCGCGTGCTGCATCGTAGACCGCATCGTTGCTTACCATCAGGCGAGATGGCGGTCAAATGCAAGCCTAAGCTTATTAATGGACAAAAAAAGGCCTCTCCCTTGCGCCATTTTTTCCTGTCTCGGGCCAATCTTCCACGGATGGGTCTGTCGTCGACCCATCAATTATTGAGTATGGCGGTACCTAAATGAAAATCCCGAATGTAGGGTAGGTATCGTTGCCGACGGCGTGCGGCTATTTTTATATAATTCGAATACAGACGTGTGACTCAACAAATTTTTTTTGACGTGACAACGTCTAATAAATCATTGAAGCCGGCTGCACGCACGAAAATCCCGTTACGCTCATTGTGACGTCACGATCGGAGCGAGAACAGTATGCAATCATTTCATCAATGTTTTGTTATGACGTTGTCACGTTAAACTGTCGTCCGTAAACCGACTTTACAGACAACCAATTTTTTATGGTATTGAGTGACGAGACGAGCAAATCGCTCGCCTGATGTGAAACGTCACGTTTGCCCGTAACAGGTCTGCGTCACACAGAATATTGACCTCGTATAATTCAAGCCCCTGCGCGGCACAGCACTGCTCTTGTCACCTTGAGATATAAGTTGTTTAAACCACAACAGATTTTAACACATGGACATTAATAGACGACCCCTAGCGCCATACTCACAGGAGGCTTGGACTCCGGCTGAACTGGAAGCTTCGGTAGTTTCGGCTGCGTCCGTTAATATTATTTAAATATAAGTTATAGGGTAGATTAATTAATAATTAATTTAATTACATACAGGGTTGTACAGAAAGGGTATCTAAGAAGAAAAGGGCTCATAGTACACAACATTATGAACTACTTTTAATATGGGAACGATCCGGAATTCGCGAAAAAAAAAACTGTTCCATACATTTTGTCGAGTGTCATTGACATTTTTCTATGGAGCAGCTGATTTTTTTTCGTGAATTTCTGGTTGGTCCCATAGTGCTGACTAATCAGGAATTGGTCAAGTGTTCGTTATAATTTTAATTTAGTTATAATTTGTAATGTGTATTTTGTTATTTCGTATGTTATGGACTGTGTGTGCCTGAAATGAAGATAAAAATTGACTTGCATAGTAAAAGTTGTTCATAATGATGAGTACTATGAGCCCTTTTCGGCTTAGCATACCCTTTCTGAATAACCCTGTATACACCAACCTTGTCCTAACTTTCTATATTTCCAATTACATAAAAAACAATTTGATTTACAAATAGTCATGATACCTAATTATTTTTAATACATTTCTACGGGAAATATGTTTCAATACACATATCAATAGTAAGCTAGAGGCCTATACTTAGTGAGATCCTAAAGTTGCCTGGCAGAGATCGCTCCTAGCAATAAGGCCGCCAGTTGCTGCGCTAGTTTATCATTGTAATTTGTGTTAACACTTTGACCGCTGCTATTAATCACATGCGCTTGCCTTAAGTGCGGCTTTATAGTCAAATGTGTTGTTTGAGCGTCTGGCGTATGCAGCCGGCACTCGCGTCGCACAAGGAAAACACAAGGTATGGGTTTTCCGCAGTCAAAGTGTTAATGTACGACCCTTAGCGCCATACTCACAGGAGGCTTGGACTCCGGCTGAACTGGAGGCTTCGGTAGTTTCGGCTGCGTCCGTTAATATTATTTAAATATAAGTTATAGGGTCCATTAATTAATAATTAATTTAAAAGCATACAGGGTTGTACAGAGAGGGTATGCTAAGCCGAAAAGGGCTTATAGTACACAACATTATGAACAACTTTTACTATGGGACCAACCCGGAATATGCGAAAAAATAACAGCTGTTCCATACATTTTGTCGAGAGACATTTATATTTTTTTATGGAACAGCTGATTTAATTTTTCTCGATTTCCGTGTTGGTCCCATAGTAAAAGTTGTTCGTAATAACGAGCCCTCTTCGTCTTAGCATACCCTTTCTGTATAGCACTGTAGATATTCTATTACATTTCAGGATTTCTAGTACAAACAATTAAAGTTTATCTACCCGACCTATTATTTTAATTAAAAATCTTGTGAAGAATAATTCGCTGTCACATACAGAGGGACAGACACCGAAGTCTCACCTTAAGGGTTTTTCCCCGAAGGAGGTTCGGAACCCTAAAAATGCTATGGTACTGTGCAGTTAATCCCTTCTTTTTAAGATATGTTACTGACCGGCGGTTTAGGCTGCGGCTGCGGTTGCTGTTTGGGCTGCGGCTGCGGTTGCGACTGCGGCTGCGGTTGCGACTGCGTTTGCGGTTGCGGCTTGACTTGCTTTGGAGGCGCTGCGATCGGGGCTGCGGGCGTCGGGGCCGCCGCTTGTTTCTTTTCGGGCTGCGGTTCGGGCTCGCCCTGTAGGGAAAGTGATTTTATAATTCTATATCCAGAAGTATGAGGAAAGGGTATTAAGCCGAAACAGGGTCACAGTACTCATCATTATGAACAACTTTTACTATGGGACCAACCCAGAATTCGCGAAAAAATAATCAGCTGTTCCATACATTTTGTCGAGTGTCATTGACATTTTTCTATGGACCAGCCGATTTTTTTTCGCGAATTTCGGGTTTTCATAATGATGCATCTTCGAGCCCTTTTCGGTTGAGCATACCCTTTCTTCATAACCCTGCATATTTGATTAGTTTAGATAATATATAACAAATACTCCCCACTAGGAATAAATCCTGTGTCGGGGATGCCATGGAACAAACACAAAGACAAGGACAACTAACACCAAGACCCAGAGCAGACATTTAAATTCATCATTCAAACATCTGCCCGGCCGGGAATCGAACCCGGGACCTCTGGCTTATAAGGCGGATACACTACCGCTGAGCCAAACAGTCCGACATATGTCAAATGTGATGTCAACGAGATCTGTCAAATAAAGCCTTCAAACTTGGTGTTCTTCGTGTATTATATTCTTGGTAACTTCATAACTCCGTTTTAACCGACTTCAAAAAAGGAGGAGGTTCTCAATTCGACTGTACGTTGTTTTTTTTTTAAGTTTGTTACCTCATAACTTTTGACTGGGTGAATCGATTTTGATGATTCTTTTTTTATTAGAAAGCTTCCCATTTGGTCCCATTTCAATTTAGTCCAGTTCTGATAATGGTATCCATGAGAAAACCATATAAGTCTTAAATTTGCATTAAGTACGTGCGCGACAAATAGATGAATAACTCAATAGTCGGTCTTTTGAAGTCGGTTTTTGTTTTTTTTTTGTAACAATAATTATTTACTTACGTTGACCATTCTGTGGAGTTGCTTCTTCTTGTTGAGAATCGAGCGCAGCCGCTCCCTCGTCTCGTTGAAGTTTCGAGGGACCGGCGTCGTTAGAGGTGGCTGGAATAGAATATCATCATTATAGAAACCATTTATTATTCAAAAAATAATAAATTCAAAAAAAAAGACGTGGCACTCGGGGACTGCCGCGGTAAAGCTATTGCATAGCATTTTTTATCAACATGCAATTATAATTATTCATCGAAACCTTCCAATCGACACCTAGAGGCGAGTTGCTGAACTAACGAGACAAGCGTGATATTTCAAAAAGTCATTAAAAGTTCTGCTATTCATCGATAGATGGCAACAAAACTAAAAAGTATCACTAAAAAGTGTAAGGTTATTTTCGTAACGGAATTTCTGGATTCGGTCTCCACGCTCAAGGCCCGCAATAGAAGCAATGCAACAGCTTAAAAACTTTAAAGACATTTTCAATCAAATAAAAAAATTGTGGAAAATAAAAAAAATAATCGGTAAATAAAAAAATGCGTCTCGGACTTGCACACAAAGGGTTCTATATCATTATCTATAAAATAGTTCATTTATTCAAAAAATCAGGCGAACGATTTGCTCGTCTCGTCTCTCATTTATAAAAAAAAGTTTATATGATATTTTCAATCAAATAAAAAATTGTGGAAAATGGTAAAGTCCGGCCAAGTGCGAGTCGGACTCGCGTGAAGGGCTCCGTACCATTAT
Source organism: Alcis repandata (assembly GCA_949125135.1). Taxonomy (NCBI): domain Eukaryota; kingdom Metazoa; phylum Arthropoda; class Insecta; order Lepidoptera; family Geometridae; genus Alcis; species Alcis repandata. Next base: position 4,189,222 of record OX421252.1, read on the forward strand.
CTATAAAAAAATCATGTTTGTTGTATGGGAGCCCCCTTGAATATTTATTTTATAGATTTTGAGTATTGTTATAGCGGCAACAGATACATCATCTGTGAAAATTTCAACTGTCTATCACGGTTCATGAGATACATACATACCTTTATTAGTAAGGATCAACAGCTCTCTATTTACGTCCTAGGTTAACTCACCGCGTGTCCAAAAACGGTGCAATAACAGCAGGTGCAGTGCTGATCCGGGCCGCCCTCGCCGGAGCACACGTTACCGTTGTTGTGGCCCACTGTTGGGCAAACGTGGGATCAGAAACCAGATACATTTTGACCTTAAATAACAGTGAATTATACAGATAAGTCACTTTTAGAAATCTAATGAAGTTATGTAAACAAAACTTATAACTTAAATTTTACAAACAAGCTTTTATTGGATTGTCATCGGAGTTACACAGGTACGAGTATACCAAATTTCAGCTCAATCGGACATCGGGAAGTGGGCCGAAATTGAGTCGCAAGATTCCACCCGAACAAACATAGTTACATACATTGCAAGTTAAACAAAACCTTGTAAAAAAGATATTCCAAAAATCTATATTTATATAAATGTTATTGGTTTGTGTACGCTTCAAAAACTCAAAAAGTTCTGCACCGATCGAGCTGAAATTTTAGCATGATATATAGGCTTATTCATAAAGGGTATGCCAAGCTGAAAACGGTTCATAGTACTCATCATTATGAACAACTTTTACTATGGGACCAACCCGGAATTCGCGAAAAATAATCAGCTGTTCCATAGAAAAATGTCAACGACACTCGACAAAATGTATGAAACAGCTGATTTTGATTCGCGAATTCCGGGTTGGTCCCATAGTAAAAGTTGTTCATGACGATGAGTACTATGAGCCCTTTTAGGCTTAGCATACCCTTTATGAATAACCCTGTATACTAACACGGCACGTTAAATCAAAGATTGTAAAAACAATAGGTACCAACCTTTACAAACGTGTTGCTGATGCGTCGCATTCTCACAAGCTTTCGGCGGCGGCTTCGCTTGCTTTACTGGCGCTTTCTTAACCTCTTTCTTCTCCAACACGGCTTTGCCCTTCGGATCTTCGTAACTTATTTTCACTATATCCCCCAGACAAACTGGTTCGCTATCTTTGCAAGAGTTACAAACGCAATCGTTCGTCCATTTGCAATCTGTTCTGGGCGTGTCGCAGGCTTCATTCTCGCTTTTGCTTTGACCGTTTTTCGCTATGTTCTTGAAAGCTACGGCGTTGAGGGTTTGTTTAGCATTCCGTAAAGCTTGGGCTGAATATTTTGCTAGTTCTTCTGGGTTTTCAGTGGTTATTGTTAATACGTTTTTGTTTGAATTGTCGGATTCGCTTTCCTCTTTGAGACTTTCTGCTAGGTCTTCTTCGAGTAGTTTTGCGTCGATGCTCGAGCAGATCGATATTACGTGCTTTTTGTAAGTTTCAGGGACGGGTAAACCTTGTGTTATATACGATTTGATTGTGTAAAAGCTGTCTAGAAGAGTTTTCTCGCCTTTGGAGGTGAGAATCGCTTCGCATTTGGCAAGCAAGGCATCGTTTTTGGTGCATTTATTTTTGTCTTCTTCTTTCGGCGGTTTTTCGACTTTTTCCTCCTTTTTGACGGGTTTCGGTTCTGGTTTCTTTACGCGAGCGGACTTGCCGATGATAACGCTTAAGCCTTTCGCGGCTAAGATTTCGGCTTCGTTTTTCTTCTCGTTCTTGGGTTGCGGAGCTAATTTCACTATACTATCCTTCACCTTATTCTCGAGCTGTTCTATTTTATTCAGCATTAAAAGCCACTCGTCGCCCGTGAGACCCTTCCTCGGTATCGAGTCCATGTACAATCGATTCAAATTTTTCAGCTTGACGATAAAATAGTCGCGTTTTTTCTCAACGCTTACGGTTTTTAGATCCGTTCTGCGTTCCGAGATCGGGAAGCCCATTAATTCCTCTATGACGTGTATTGCCGAGTCTGGATTGGCTAATATCCAAGCGACAAGCTGTGGCGATTCAGTACACCGTTTCATGACATCCATGTATTTGAATTTTAGACTTTTGACTGCTGATTTCTTATCCTCGGACATGTTGGACATCCTTATTAGTAGCAAATCGAATGTGTTCCCAGCCGACGTTGAGAGCAACCTCGTTATCTGTTTCAAGGATTCTTTGGAAGCGGGACAGTCGTCGTCGGAATCGTAGGTTTCTGGATTGTTTGCCCTTCTCAATTCATCGCATTTCTCGAATATTTTTTCGCTGTTGGTTAGGTTCTGCTTCCCCGCTAGGTGTTGTATGTAGCTATAAAAATTATCGAGCATCGCCTCTATTTCCTTCTCTAGTAACTCAACTGGTACGTTTTGAAATTTAGACGCTACGTAATGTTTCCACGAATCGAACCTCGATCTGACAAGGTTTCGCAAGTCGTCCATACATAGAGCGTCTTTAACCGAATTATCGAATAGGTTCGACGCTTTAGAATACATTTCCGAATTGATGGTAGTTTTAGTTACCGAGAACAAATCTTTTTCTTCTTTGTTACCTTGCTCAGAACTTTCATTCTGCTTGAGATACTCGAAAACTTTGTTGATCACGACTTGAGCTGATATGGAGAAGAGAAGATCTTTAAAATCTTCTTTGTTATCAGATTCGTTTTCTATGTGAGCCTGCGTCTCTTTTTCATCTTTAATATTGTCAGTTACATCTTTGCTTTCAAATTCAAAAGTCATCGTACCTATAATTTCATTTGAGTCAACGTTACTCTTAACTTTACGACTAATCTTACGTTTGGCTGTATTTTTAGTTACTTTAACGCTATCCCTATTTTTGCTTAGCTTTAGTTCGCGAATCTGCTTCAGCGTTTCTGGTGTAAGTTGTGCTTCGCTGTTCACATCGGGCAGACTGTCCATTATAGACGCAAACTCTGGCAGTTCGAACGAAGCATTGGCGAATTCCGAAGCGATTTCTGGCATATTCGCTAAAATTTGAGGCATGTTCTCAACTAATTCAACTAGTTTAGTATTCGCCGTGTTTATATCTAGGGGTTCGTCCGTGTCTATTTTATCGAGAAACTCGGCGGAATTCTTGTCTAAAGTCATCATAACTTCGCAGATTTGTTCTAACGATAGCGGCCCATCTGCCGTCTCGCTCTCTCCTTCTTTTCCATCTCCCTTATCCTTAATACTGTTGTAAGAGTTGATTATATTCTGGCATTCTTCCATTGCTTTCTTAATTTCTAGTCCAAACGTTACATACTTATAAATATTCGGGTCTTTTGTCGTGTCCACGGCCAGTTCGTCGGACGGTTGTATTTTGATTTCTTTATCTGTCTCTTCTTTTACTAAAACAGGAGTGCGTCTTGCGTTTAATGGGACGTTGAGTTCGGGAGCGATGAGCGCTGTAAAATCGACCTTATCGTCTACAGTTAAGAACTTGTTTACTGTCAGCAATCTTTGACTCGGCTTCGGCGTGTAAACTGGCATCGCTTCAGTACTTGTCGGCGACATTTCTTGTAAGGGCGGACTGACTGATTCAGGATACTTCTCAGTATATTCCTCCTGATTCGGACTGTTCAACGCGAAATTGGCTAGCTTAGCTAGACAATCCTTCATATCCTTACACAGATCTCCCGTCTCCTTCTCTCCTACAACCGTTTCCGTATCGCTATCATTGTCTTTCTCGAGAGGGAACGCTTCTGGAGGATCAACATCTGACTTTGGTTCATCTAGTTTGTAATCTTCGAGGAGTAAGTTTGTGGTTTGAGCTGGGGCCTTGTTTTTGAGCATTTGCAGTATTCTATAAGGCTTGCTTAGAGAGGGTGAGGAGGATTTCAGTTTCCTCTTTGTGGCGGTACTAAGGCGGGGTAGTTTTGGGCTTGTTGCGCGTTTTTTACGGTGGTTTTCCATTAACATACACACTTCGAGATTCGAGGGCAGTTCTGCGCTGTGGAGGCAAGGGATAAGTTTATTTATTTATTTGTATACATGAAGAATGAAATAAAATTAGAAATTGTTTTATTAATAAACGTTTCACACTCATAGCTCCCCCCCCCCACTAGGATAAGTCCTGTGTCGGGGATGCCATGGAACACACCCAACAACAACTGGGTCTGGGTGTTCTGGGTGAGTGTTCTTGATCTCGGTATTAGACAACTAACACCCAGACCCTGAGCAGATATTTAAATTCATCTTTCAAACATCTACCCGGTCGGGTGATACCTGCCATATAGGTCAAAAGTACCTCTAAAAAAAACAGGTCGTCAATTTACGTGACTACCCGTGTTAACACTTTGACTGCGGCTAATAATCACATACGCTTGCCTCAGGTGCGGCTAATAGTCAAATGCGTTGTGTTTTACGCGCCTGGCGTGTGCAGCCGTATCGCACAAAGGAAAACACAAGGTATGTGTTTTCCGCAGTCAAAGTGTATAACAAAATGTGTTATTTTCCATAGTAACATACTTTTCGTTGTCGGGCCCCAGTTGCTCCTCCAGCCACAGCCGCAGGCGGTGGTAGTACAGTTGCTGGTCGCGCATGTGCAGCACCTTGCGCCGAACCTGGCCACAACATTCAAATCGTTGTAACTAACTTTAATTACATTAATTAACAGTATACAGGGTTATTCATAAAGGGTATTCTGAGCTTAGCATACCCTTTATGAATAACCCTGTATATTTACATCTTAAATTAAATTTATGCTAATATAAAAAACTAAAACAAAAGTTTACAAAGTTAAAAATCATAAAGTAGGTTTTGCCCGTGTGGCAAGGTGCCAAGAACGCTGGCTGCATTCCCGCGCTGAATAGGCATGACGACAGTATCAAAAAATCGCCGATTCAATGCTTTCAGGGGACTAGCCAGATTAAAAAAAAATTAAAACACATATTTAGTTTTATTTTTAAAAAATTATTAATTATTATATTAAATTATTATTTATTAAAGATTTTTAAGATTTTCAATAAATTAAAACATTAAAATACAGCAATCGGCCATCTTGTCAGAAACAACGATCACAGCGTATGACGTCATGCCTAAGTGAACTCAGGTCATCCGCCGCTCATCACGCATAGACACAATGACATGTTTACTAGCCGTGACGTCAAATCGACGCCATGACACAAGCAAACTGTTTTCGGGCACTGTTGAAAAAATATGTGAAAAATGGCTTCAAACTTCGTTAAACTTAAGTTTATTACCGAAATAAAGGCTTTTTTGTAAATAGTAAATGTGTACTCACATTATGGAAGAGGATTTTAAAATCTTTCGTCACGCCTATTGCCAGTGAAATTCTTTGCGCGAGGAATGAGCCAGCCGTTTTATTTTATTAATTTATTTATTTTTATTTCATAACAAGTCAAATAACGCGTCAATCCGTCACTGAGTACGTGAGTGTTACCTCCTTGAACCGCTGCAGATGGTAGGACACGCAGAGCGCGCGGCACGGCTCGCGGCGCGGCGGCGGGGGCGGCGGCCCGGGGGCCGGCGGCGCCGGGGCCAGCCCGCCCACCAGCTGCATGCACACCTGGGGGCGAGGGCGAGGGACTTGTGACTGACGTAGTTCGCGGACAACTGAACCTCGGCCCAATATAGGGTTATTCATAAAGGGTATGCTATGCTAAGCCGAAAAGGGCTCATAGTACTCATCATTATGGACAACTTTTACTATGGGACCAACTCTGATATCACGAAAAAAAATCAGCTGTTCCATAGCAAAATGTCAATGACACTCGACAAAATGTATGGAAGAGCTGATTTTTTTTTGGCGAATTTTATTAAATGAAAACTTAAAATTTATTAGTTTGATAAAAGTTTTGATATAAATTAGTTTGATAAAGTTTATTAGTAAGTTGATATTAGAAACTAATTAACATTAAAAAGCACAGTAATAAAGGAGTGCATTACATCTCCAATCTATATTGGAGGAGAATGCTGGAACATGGATACAATAAGGATTTTGTTAAATTAAGCTTTTATTGCATTCTCATCGGAGTTACACAGGTATACCAAATTTCAGCTCAATCGGACATCGGGAAGTGGTTCAAAATTCAGTTGCAAGATTCCACCCGAACAAACATAGTTACATAATACATACATTGAAAGTTTTAATGAATGATAAGAGGCTTACGGTAGACAGTTTCTTCTGCTTTCTATAGACCTGTAGCTGCCTCCGATGCACATCCGGCAGCCGTCGATACATCGCCATTAGCTTCCGGTCTACTTCATTCAAACCCATGTCTACGCGTTTCCTGGAAACATGGTCTTCTTTGATTACTAGGTCTTGGGTGGTGGTGGAAGGTTGGAATAATGGCTAGAGGAGTTGCTTGGGTGAAAAAAGATGCTTATAAAATTTGAAGGGATTCTGAGGAAGTTCGTTGACGAAACCAGTACGATTTACTTGGTTTGTGGAGTCTGGCATGGTCTTTGGTTAGAAGGTTGGAATCCTGGCTGCAGGAGTTGCTTGGGTGGAAGACGATTCTAATAAAATTTGAAGAGATTCTGAGGAAGTTCGTTGACGAAACCAGTAGGATTAACTTGGTTTGTGGAGTCTGAAGTGGTCTTTGGTTAGAAGGTTGGAATCCTGGCTGCAGGAGTTGCTTGGGTGGAAGAATATGCTTATAAAATTTGAAGAGATTCTGAGGAAGTTTGTTGAAGAAACCAGTAGGGTACATTAGGATTCTGGAGTCTGTAGAACGTCTGGATCATCGTCCGCATACAATGCCCCAGCAGCGATTGAGCTATCTTCGGCTATCATTTTTAGGATACTGTTGTGACTCCCAGCAACTTCCTCACGAAAGCCTTGTTTGCAAAAATATCGGATAAATATTACAAACAATATTGTTATACGAGAGACGCCATTTTGTCGTACCACCTGGCCCCACCACTCGAAAACCGATAAAAGGCGACACGGCACCAACGTCGCTCTCTTTCCGCGATCGACCACCGAACCGTCAACATCACTCCTCCTTCCTACCTTACTGTTAAAACGTAGAATTGTCAATTTAGAAGTAATTTAAATAATAATTTACCGTGTTTTTTTTTAATAAATAGTCCTGTCCGCTAACAATATTCGTAAATCATTGTCCGCAAGTGGTCGTCGCGCACTAACCTGGCCTCCACATCGTCCCCGCGCGGCTTGCTCGGCCACTCGTCCACGTGCTTCAGTACGCGGTCCATCTGCCGCTCGATGGATGCTATGCTCCTCATCAGGTGGCGAACTGTTCTGCAGAGCTCGCCGGGAGCTGCCTCGCCTATAAACAACCATTGAGAACTGTTAACACTTTGACGGCGGCTAATAATCACATGCCTCTGCCCCAGGCGCGGCTAATAGTCAAACGTGTTGTTTTACGCGCCTGGCGTGTGTAGCCGCACTCGCGTCGCGCAAAGGAAAACACAAGGTATGTGTTTCCCGCAGCCAAACTATTAATAATATATGTTACGTTGTCCTGTCTTAACTGTCTTAATTTTCTAATGTTCCGCTCCACTTCCTTAATTTTTTCTTTCATAAGAACCTTCTCCTGACAATAATTAACACAACAAAAAAAAAGAATTAGCGAAATTGTGCCATCCGTTCACGCGTGATGCGATGACCGAGGGAAATAGGGATTCATTTTATATATATATAGATTACTTAGGTATGCTTACGTTAGTTTGAGAACTTCGTTATCAAGGTGAGATAAAAAGTTTTCATTATTTTTTGCTTTTTAGTTTTTTCGGCGGTTCAATTTTTTATGAAAAACTTTGAACTCAAACTTTACTAAGGAACCTGAAATCACGAAGAAAATAAATTTTCTCGAGTATTATTAATATTTATAGAACAGCTTATTTTTTTTCTTCATTTCAGGATAGGTCCCATAGTAAAAGTTGTTCATAATGACGAGTGCTATGAGCTTTTTTTTTATAAGAAAAGGGTATGCCTTTTCTTATAAAGAGTCAGAGATCTCCACCTTCAAAGGCCCAGAAGCTGTTCCTAATACAAAGAACCCTCACTTTCTTTACCTCTAGAGCCTCCCGAGTCCAAGAGCCCAGGGAGACTGTTTCTAATTTAAAGGATCCCTACTTTTCTAGAGCTACTCGTAAATGTACAGACATCTTACCTTCCGATCCACCAGATTCCACCGCCGCCGCCGCAGCTAGCAGCAGTTCCGAAGCCGAGTCCAGTGACGACGAGGTAGAGAGGCCCAGAGAAGCTGTTCCAGAGTTCGCGTCCGAATCGGATACCGTTTGAAATGAGCCTGGAACAATATATTACCACGTAAACTTTCTCTTTTGTGAGTTGAATAAAAAGATAACGTTTCACACTCACAGCTCCCCACTAGGACACCCTGTGGGCTGTGTCGGATGCCATGGGACACAAAGACAAGGACAACTAGCACCCAGACCCAGATATTTAAATTCATCATTCAAACATCTGCCCGGTCGGGAATCGAACCCGGACCTCTGGCTTATAAGGCGGATATATTACCGCTGAGCCAAACAGGTCGTCAAATAGGAGATTCCACATCTTATATCTCAGGGTGACGAGCGCAGTGCTGTGCCGCGCAGGGTTTTGAACTGTAAAGCCGGCGACTGACCTGTAACATTTCGTCGTAACGTAACGTTACGTTACGACGAAATGTTGCAGGTCAGTACAGCGAGCCGATCCGCTCGCTGCGAGCGCCGCGTGCTCCACCACGCTCGCTTCGAATGCTACGTTACGGCAAAATGCTCAGGTCAGTCGCCGGCTTAAGAGTCCAAAATTCTAGGTGTTGCAGACCTGTTATGGGCAAACGTGACGTTTAACATCAGGCGAGCGATTTGCTCGTCTCGCCACTCAATACCATAAAAAAAAGTATCTGGGTGTCTTCAAGTCGCGAGTGAATCGGTTTTTCTTAGTTTGTGTGGTGTGTGTTGTGTACATACTGTCGTCGAGGTCCCCATTGTCGTCGCTGTACTCGGGCTCCGCCTCCGCCTCCGCCTCCGGGTCGGGCTCGGGCGTGTCGAGAGCTCGCGAGGCGCTCGCGAACATCCGCTGGATATCCATGTCGAACTCCATGTCCGGAGGCCTGGGGGGATGATTTGGTTATGTTACTCAACTAATGGTGACAAGTAACCATAAGTAGGTCTAGCATACAGGGTTATTCATAAAGGGTATGCTAAGCCTAAAAGGGCTCATAGTACTCGTATGAACAACTTTTACTCATCATTATGAAAAAAAACAGCTGTTCCATAAAAAAGTGTCAATGACATTCGACAAAATGTATTTAACAGCTCAGCTGATTTTTATCGCAAATTCCGGGTTGGTCCCTAGTAAAAGTTATTCATGATGAGTACTATAAACCCTTTTCGGCTTAGCATACCCTTTATGAACAACCCTGTATAGGCCAAGTCGCCAGCCCTGCCGTCAGATTGCAGGCAAATAGTACTCACTTAGCGCCAGTCCCGTCCCCCTGCTGCAGTTCGCCGTTCGCACACTCGGACAGACCCTGGACCGCGGGCTGTGGACAAAAACACATTTTTAACTTACTTCAAAAAAGGAGGAGGTTATCAATTCGTCTGTAGGTATGTTTTTTTTTTTTTTTTTTAATGTTTGTTACCTCATAACTTTTGGCTGGGTGAATCGATTTTGATGATTCTTTTTTTAATAGAAAGCTGACGCTTCCCATTTGGTCCCATTTCAATTTAGTCCAGTTCTGATAATAGTATTCATGAGAAAACCATATAAGTCTTAAATTTGCATTAAGTACGTGCGCGACAAATAGATGAATAACTCAATAGTCGGTCTTTTGAAGTCGGTTTTTGTTTTTTGTTTTGTAAAAATAATGTTCTTGTAACACACAGTTTCATTAACACTTTGACTGCTGAAAACACATACTTTGTGTTTTTCTTTGTGCAACGCGAATGCGGCTACACACGCCAGGCGCGTAAAACACAACACATTTTATTATTAGCCGCAGTTTAAGCAAACGCATGTGATAATTAGCAGCAGTTAAAGTGTTAAGTTAAGTCATCTTAATATATATAAATCTCGTGTCACAATGTTTGTCATCAATGGACTCCTAAACCACTTAACCGATTATAATAAAATTCGCACACCATGTGCAGTTCGATCCAACTTGAGAGATAGGATAGTTTAAATCTCAAATTATTGTCGCAATTTTAATTTATTGCAAATTATATATATACTGATAATTTTTACTATAAATCGACAAGTTAGCATCAACATACTACGGTTGCTATAGTTACGCAATATGACATTTGACATAGAATTGACGCAATGGCTATTGACAGGACAACGTCTGTCGAGTCAGCTAGTTAAATTGTAAAAATTTATTATAGTTAAAAATTTCCTGTAATTGTAAAAACTCACGGACCGTGGAGTCAGTGGTGTCTAATAAACGTCTTAACACTTTGGCTGCGGGAAACACATACCTTGCGTTTTCCTTTGCGCGACGCGAGTGCGGCTACACACGCCAGGCGCGTAAAACAACACGTTTGGCTATTAGCCGCGCCTGGGGCTACCGCGTGTGATAACTCGCCGCAGCCAAAGTGTTAAAAATGAGTCTCCATACTAAGTAATTTTCGTGATCATATATTATATCCATGGAGATTCGATATTTACTTTCTCGAATTTAGCAAACTTGTGTCACAAAAGTTGTTCACTTTGATGTCGAGAAGAACACCCTTAACACTTTGGCTGCGGCTAGTAATCACATGAGCTAGCCCCAGGCGTGGCTAATAGTCAAACGTGTTGTTTTACGCGCCTGGCGTGTGTAGCCGCACTCGCGTCGCGCAAAGGAAAACACATGGTATGTGTTTCCCGCAGCCAAAGTGTTAAGTATTACTACACCTTTCTATTAAACCTTGTATAGTACTAATAGCTCAATGCATACCTTCTGCGCATCAGGTCCGATGTTATTGAACTCGTTGACCGCTTCCATCATACCGAAGAAAGAGATGCGAGAGTAGACCGACCTAGAAAAAAAAATTTAAAATTTAAAAATGATTTTTTATACAAATAAACTAGCTGACCCGGCAAACGTTGTTTTGCCGAAGCGTGGCAGGGAACAGCTAGTCTATACTAATATTATAAAGAGGAATGATTTGTATTTTTGTATTTTTGGATGTTTGTGTGGAATAAACTCAAAAACTACTGGACCGATTTCAAAAATTATTTCACCATTGAATTCGAATGCTACATTATCCCAAAGTAACTTATGCTACTTTTTTTTTAATTTTATTATTTTTTTTTATCCACAGCAAAGCGTGGCAGGGAACAGCTAGTCTTATCTAAATAAGTGTATAACTTACTTGAGTAGCTGTTTCCTCTGCTGAGCGCACAGCGTGCGCGGCGTGAGGCAGTCGCAGCTGTGCTTGTAGCCGACCCACGCGTGCACTGGAATGGCGTGGGCTTGCGTTACTCACGGATTATAAACGCATTAAAAATGGAGCAGTGGAGCGAAAAATAGAAAGTGACCGATGCAATTGTGCACTAAAATAATGCGTGGGCGTGCGATACTCACGGGGAATTCATAAGTATATAAAAAATATATGTACTTATTACAATTTGTTTGCATTAAAATAAATAAATAAAATTAAATTGCATTAAAAATTTAATTTACGTTGCAAATCACGGGTTTAAAACGTATTAAAATCGATATGATATACAGGTTGGACACTTCCCATTTTCTTGGTTTTCATAGTACTCATCATTTTTTTTTATTCAGTAATAGTCTTGCATTTGACCGCCATCTCGCCTGATGGTAAGCAACGATACGGTCTACGATGGAGCACGCTTGCCTAGAAGAAACCGATTCACTCGCGACTTGAAGACACCTAGATTATATCTATCGGGAAACACCCACTCAGGCAGAGCGTTCCACACCCTAGCGGTTCGCACAATAAAGGTGGAATCAAAGCGTTTCGTACGAGCTTTTGGTATATCAACCATAAACATCATCATTATGAACAAATTTTACTATGGGACCAACCCAAAATTCGCGCATAAAAATCTGCTGTTCCATAGAAAAATGTCAATTACACTCGACAAAATGTATGGAACACCTTTTTTTCGCAAATTCCGGGTTGGTCCCATAGTAAAAGTTGTTCATAATGATGAGTACTATGATATCTTAGAATTTGTCAAGGGTCTAACCAGTCAACCTGTATATTTGTACACGCTTTTTATTAGCTTCACTTGTATGTTTGTTTGTTTGTAACCGACTCCTTTGGGCGCGATTTTGACCCACTTTAAACGGCCAGATTTCGTCAAACTTTGTAGATATATCGAGGACCGATGTCAATACACTAAACAGAGCGTGTTTTTTAGTTTTTTTAACTATTAATTATTTAAAGTTTTAATACATACGGTCACTGCGATGAGTGCGAGTAGCGCAGTCGATGAGTCTGTCGTGCGTGCGAGTGGCCTGAAATCAGAAATCGGGTATAGAAAATCAGAAATGATTATTATTATAATAATATTGTTGTATATTTATTTTTATAAGTATATTTTTTTTTCTTTATTATTTTTTTTATTATTACCTTTTATTATAATACGTTTAATGTTACAAGTCACTTTCTAAAGAATTTTCAATAAAAAAAAAATTCAATAAATTATTTTTTTTTGATGTTTGTATCATTTTTAAGATGCAACGGATTTGAAATATACTTACATACTATAAAATTACAAATACACTAAGCATAATAAACTAAATTATCAAATTCACGTAATTTCACGTATTTCCGCGTTAAACACAACAAAATGTTTCGATAGCACGTCAGTTTCCATGGTAAAGTTGTATAAAGGCTAAGCCGAAAAGGGCTCATAGTGAACAACTTTTACTATGGGACCAGCCCAGAATTCGCGAAAGAAGCTGTTCCATACATTTTGTCGAGTGTCATTGACATTTCTATGGAACAGCTGATTTTTGACGTGATAACGTCTTATAATTCGATGGAGCCGGGTGCAAGTACGAAAAAAGTGTGACGTATGTGCCGTTACCTCGATGAGGCGTTACCTCGCTCTGAGTGAAATTGTGATTTCCTATATTCTATTATATTTTCCTATTTGTCAATTACTTTTGTACCTTACTTAAATAAAATAAAATAAAGTAAAGTAAAATTAAATAAAATAAAATTTTCTTTTGAAAAATGAAACCATTCTATCAGTATTTTCTTATGACGTTGTCACGTTCAACTATCGTCAGTAAACCGACTTTACAGACAACCGATTTTTTTTTCGCGAATTTCGAGTTGATCTTATAGTAAAAGCTGTTCATAATGATGAGTACTATGAGCCCTTTTCGGCTTAGCAAGCCCTGTTTACCTGAACCGGTGATAAGTAGCCTGCAAGCCTCGCCCGAGCCGCGTCGAACCAGGGGGCGGCGCCGCGCGCGGGAGGAATCATATCGATCTAGAAGATAACATAAAATAATTATTTTTACAAAAAAAAAAACAAAAACCGACTTCAGAAGACCGACTATTGAGTTATTCATCTATTTGTCGCGCACGTACTTAATGCAAATTTAAGACTTATATGGTTTTCTCATGGATACCATTATCAGAATTGGACTAAATTGAAATGGGACCAAATGGGAAGCGTCAGCTTTCTAATAAAAAAAGAATCATCAAAATCGATTCACCCAGTCAAAAGTTATGAGACAACAAACATAAAAAAAAACAGTCTAATTGATAACCTCCTCCTTTTTTGAAGTCAGTTAAAAAACTTTGAGGTCAGTTAAAAAAGAAGATAATTTGAAACTTTGAGGCAACTTTTGGATAAACATTACATAAATGATACGTGCCTTGAAATTGATGATAGACGCCGCCTTGTAATTCTCCAATAGTTTGCAGAACCGGTCGATGGCGAACCTGTAAAACAAATACAATAATTTAACTCTTAAAAGCTGAAAACACATACCTTGTGTTTTCCTTTGTGCCGACGCGTAAAACACAACGCATGTGATTATTAGACGCAGTTAAAGTGTTAATAAAACTGCTTGTTTCGCTCAAGCAACAAACTTGACTTGATATTTCATAATTTTCGCTCACTGCATCAGTCTACTCATATCATCATCCCACTGCTGGGATACCAGCAGGCTGATTCAGCTATCCCAACATCGAATATATTCGACGATCATCTTCGAAAAGTCTTCCGCCTTCGGAAAGAATATGTCTATAGGGTTATTCATAAAGGGTATGCTAACCCGAAAAGGGCTCATAGTACTCATCATTATGAACAACTTTTACTACAGGACCAACTCAGAATTCGCAAAAAAAAATCAGCTGTTCCATAGCAAAAAGTCAATGACACTCGACAAAATGTATGGAACAGCTGATTTTTTTTCTGCGAATTCTGGGTCGGTCCCATAGAAAAAGTTGTTCATAATGATGAGTACTATGACCCCTTTTCGGCTTAGCATACCCTTTATGAATAACCCTGTTTCTCTTTCCGATTTGACATATAAATAAAAAAAAACCGACCACGTTCCGACGATATGAATCGCATAAAATTCCCGTCTTCGAATTCTTTCCGAAGGCGGAAGTCTTTGAAGATAATCGTCGAATACATTCGATGTTCGGATAGCTGGATCAGCTAGCTGGTTTACCCTTGATTAGAAAAAGAAAAGGGTGATCAGGCCGTATTCCACCACGCTGGCCAAGTGCGGGTGGATTCACATACGCCATTGAATTTCTTCTCCGGACGTATGCAGGTTTCCTCACGATGTTTTCCTTCACCGAAAAGCCAGTGGTATGTAAATTCGTACATAAATTCTAAAGAACTTCACATCTAATAAAATAAAACTAATATTTTGTATATCTAATCTATATATATAAAAATGAAACCCGTTTTCCTTGGTCACGGCCTCACGCGTGAATGGCTGGACCGATTTCACTAATTCTTTTTTTGTTGTATTTGTTATTATTAGGAGAAGGTTCTTACAGAAAAAAATATTAAGAAAATCTCTCAGAAATATTGAAAAACCCTAAAAACAGCCCTTTTATTTTTCCCATACAAACGTTTTCTAACTAAAACGAGCTTTATTGCTATTGTATAAAGTTCATATTGAATTGCAAGCACTCACTGTTGTTTAAGCAATGTAGGTATGTTCCTAACGTCCAAGAGCCAATTTGCACTTTATTACCTCTGTACAAAGATCAAATTCAATCATATCTATCAAAACAGTGTGCGTTTTATACTGATAATTTTTACTATAAATTGACAAGTTAGCATCAACAAACTACGGTTGCTATAGTTACGCAATAGCATGAGAATAGAGGTTATAACAAAGAGTTCCTATAATTATTCTCAACACCTTTGGTCACGCCATCACGCGTGAACGACTGGACCGATTTCAATTTACTCTACGTTTATCCCAAAGTCTACCCGTGCGAAGCCGGGACGGGCCGCTAGTATGGTTTAAAAATAAAAATTACGTAAAAAACTAAACGGTCGTCAAAAAAATTCACTCAAAATGATCGATAATTATTATTTCCTAAAAAAAGATTGGCTATGCGAAAATCGATTTTTTTGTTATTGTTTTTAAATACATTTGTGCTTTCTTGAAACTCACTGAGGCTCCATCGGCTTGTCATACTGCCTGCAGAGACAGATTTTGGTCAGCAGTACTTCGCCCGCTTCGCTCCGTTTCGCCACTCGGGACAGCTGTTCATGGATTATCGCCACTGCAGCTGTGGACAAAGAAATGTTCAAATAAATAAGCTTGTTTACTAATAATTATTTATCCAAAAAAAAAACAAAATCCGACTTCAAGAGACCGACTATTGAGTTATTCGTCTATTTGTCGCGCACGTACTTAATGAAAATTTAAGACTTAATGTCATGCGGCGCTATTACGTCTGCGGGGTTATTACGACTTTTGTCTATAACTTATGTACCATAATGTTTTATCAATAACGACATCTATGGGCGAAAAGTGGAAAAAGAAAAAAGAAGTGGCCCATTGATGTCGTTATTGATAAAACATTATGGTACTTATGTTATAGACAAAAGTCGTAATAATCCCGCAGACGTAATAGCCCCGCATGACTATATATGGTTTTCTCATGGATACCATTATCAGAACTGGACTAAATTGAAACGGGACCACACGGGAAGCGTCAGCTTTCTAATAAAAAAAAAATCATCAAAATCGATTCACCCAGTCAAAAGTTATGAGGTAACAAACATAAAAAAAACAGTCGAATTGAGAACCTCCTCCTTTTTTGAAGTCGGTTAAAAAAGGAAAAGAAAAATACGAGAAAAAGAATTATTGTGTTGTATTGGACGTGTAAAAGGTGTGATTAACAAAATGTCAATAACAGCCAGCTTTGCCAGTTATTCCACCGCCAAGCAGGAATGTGCAAACATTACTGTGTTCCGGTTGGAAGGGCATTGTTTCCAGTGAAATTACAGGGCAAATGGGAGAATAAACAACTTATATCTCAGGGTGACGAGCGCAGTGCTGTGCCGCGCAGGGGTTTGAATTCTGCGAGTCCAAAATTCTGAGTGGCGCAGATCTGTTATGGGCAAACGTGACGTTTAACATAAGGCGAGCGATTTGCTCGTCTCGTCACTCAATTACAGAAAAAAAACACTCGATAAAATGATTGATATAGCTTTTTTTCGCGATTTCAGGTTTGGTCTTATTTCTGTAATATTGTTGGCTTGGTCCGTTATCAAGACGAAACTAGAGCCAACTGTGGTAAGTAAAATTTCACGTTTACTCATCAATTTCTAACTTAAAAAAAAACATTGTTTCTGTATTTGTCTAATAACTAAATCGATTAAAAAAAAAAACTATTTTTGTTACGTAAAAACTAAAACTACCGCCATCTATTATCCAACAAGCGCAACTCACCCTCATCTGCCATCAAGATACGCCTAAGCCACGGTATATCGAAAACCTCTAACCTAAAATGTTTGTTTCTGTTTGTCTAAGAACTACATCGGTTACAAAAAAAAACAATTATTTAAGTTACGTTAAAACTACAACTACCGCCATCTATTATCCAACAAGCACAACTCACCCTCATCCGCCATCAAGATACGCCTGAGTCTCGGTATATCGAAGTCCACGGGCCCATCCGATGTTTCTTTCCCGAGGCGGAGAGCTCGCATCATATGAGTCGCTGTGGGTACTGTGCTGCCACCTGTTGGACGGAAATACGAACTATTTTATTATATTAAAACAAAGCAATCATCAATCATTTTGGTTTAACACTAGCTGCGGCTAATAATCACATGCGCTTGCCTAAGTGCGGCTAATAGTCAAATGCGTTGTATTTTACGCGCAAGGTATGTGTTTTCCGCAGTCAAAGTGTTAAATAATACTTTTTAAGTTGACGCGCTCGCTTCGTGTTTTATTCGTATAAATTGTATTTGACATTCACAAGTGTACAAGAACCCATATTTGAATAAATTATTTTGAATTTGAATTCACACTAGTAGTACAGTAGTAGTGTGCAGTACTAACCATGCGCGAGTGCCCACACCATGTCCCTCAGCATCGTGTGCAACGTTTGCTCCTCTGCGCAGACGCACAGGCACAGCCGGCAGTGGCAGCCGAACCGGGCCCGGTAGATCCACTTCTCTGTCACCATTTCTACACTCCTGAAAAAGTTGAAAAAAAAATTAGCACAACCCAAAAAAAAATACAAAAAAGAAGTCGCTAACTTTTGGTTATGGAGAGTCCTGAAATTATATGTTATGTTATGTAATAACGTTGCAGTTTGTTAAGCGGAATAAACCGGCCAATATGGGAATTAAACGGGTTGTTATGGGAATTGAACAGGTCATACCGAGAATGAAATACTTTCCTGTCACCATTTCTACACTCCTGCAATTATGTAAGACGTTGTAGTTACAGGTCGTTATATGGATTAAATAGGTGAATATGGTGGGAATTAACGAGGTCGTTACGTAAATTAAACACTTCTCTGTCACCATTTCTACTTATTTGAGACGTTATAGTTTGTTGTAGGGATTAAACAGGTCGTTATGGGAATTAAACAGGTTATTATGGGAATTAAACAGGTAATTACGGAGATATTAAACAGGTCATAGTTGGGATTAAACAGATAGTTACAGGAATTAAACAGGTCATTATTGGAATTAAACAGGTCGTTATGGGAATTAAACAGGTCATTACGGAGATATTAAACAGGTCATAGTTGGGATTAAACAGATAGTTACAGGAATTAAACAGGTCATTATTGGAATTAAACAGGTCGTTATGGGAATATAACAAATCATTACGCGAATTAAACAATACGTTGTGAAATTAAACATATCACAGCGGAAATTAACAAGGTCGTTACAAGAATAAAACAGGTTATTACAGGGATTAAACGGGGCGTTACAGGAATTAAACAAATAACTACAGGAATTAAACAGATCATTACAAAGATTAAACGAGTCATTATGTAAACTAAACTGGTCATTATTTGAACTAAACAGGTAATCATGTAAACTAAACGGTTCATAACTGAAACCAAACTGTTAGAGCAAAGTACTCACATGTCAGTCCCAACAAGAGTGTACATAAGGGCCGATATCTCACACCAGGAGTGGTAGACGCCGAGCAGCCATTCTTCTACCGCTTCGAATCGGTTCTCCTTGCCTGTACGCTCGCCAGCTGCACAAACAAACATGAATTTTACACTATTTATATACTTGTGGTCCTGGGGCTTGGCAAATAATAATAAATCGTCGTTGGTCTAGGGGTTTTATTGTTTCACTTCTCACTTAGGAATAATTAACGATTATATATTTTAACTAGGTACTTCTCGTTCTCGCACTCGTAACCACCTTTCAATCACACCGCACTTTTCGCCATCTTGCTTTCGTCTATCTTGCATCCCCTTCTTACATATATACATCCTCTCATTCACGCGCATAGCGGGCTTTCATCCATCCTACATACTTATATCAATTTCTCAAACACTACCGTAAAACAGGGTGAATAAGATGTCAGGGGTGAATAGATACAAAACTAAAAATGATTTTATACAGAATATAGGCCAACATTTCCAAAAAGAACAAAGAAAGTTGAAAGGTGGCTAAGGTTCCGAAACTTTCGGTACTTTTTTCTTTCGAAATATTTGGCTTTAGTCTGTAGAAAAACATTTTAAGTTTCGTATCCATTTATCCCTGCGATTTTATTCACCCCGTTTTACGGTAGCAGCTTTCACTAAAACGTGTTTAAGACAATTTAAGTAATTTAAACATAAACTAAGATAAATTAATATTATTACTTGATGCTAATATCGAATTACAACTAAAATAAACATTACAATTTTGAATGAGAGTATTGATCTTTGTCAAAAATAAATCAATAACTAATAATATACACGATAGAGTAATCACAAAATAAGCCCGTTTTGACACTTGAGAAAGACCGTAGAATGTAACTTGGAACGCTTTTCGCGCATACTTTATGGTAGCATGTACTGTCAAATTATAACGAAACTCTCAAAAACAGTTACGTTCTCAGTCTTCTTTTTTCAAATATTAGTGTTGTAACTTGTAACCAATTAATTATTGAATTGACGATAGCTCAACTGACGATTTTGGCTCATCATCCGAAGAAAATTATTGAATGAAGATTCAATCACTTTCGTTTTTTCTTGTTTATTTGTGATTGGATGAATGTTATTGTAACTAAAAATATTAAATTAAAGACAAATTGACCTCTCGCACCATTTCGTATCATTTTAATATACCTATAATATTCAAGTTTAAGTTAAATTTTCGAATCGTAACCTTAATCCAATGTACTACAAAATCAAATCGATCAAATACTCATACAAACTTGAATTGATTTATCGTGAGTATCGAGTACCGAGTCGTATGGTTACATCACTAGTTACGTCGCAATGACAAACGTCCAAACGGGCTTCTTATTTTGTGACGACTATAAATGTATTATCACATCAAAAGTGTCAAAAGTCTCAAAAGTGGGCCTAGCATAAATTTTGACGTAAAAGTCGTAGCTAGTATTCGATAGAAAAGTGTACGCCATTTATACCTGTCAAAGACGCCACTGACGGGCGTAAATGTCGTAAATTAATACAATTATTATTACAAAAAAAAAACCGACTTCAAAAGACCGACTATTGAGTTATTCATCTATTTGTCGCGTACGTACTTAATGCAAATTTAAGACTTATATGGTTTTTCATGGATACCATTATCAGAACTGGACCAAATTGAAATGGGACCACACGGGAAGCGTTAGCTTTCTAATAATCATCAACATTGATTCACCCAGTCAAAAGTTATGAGGTAACAAACATAAAAAAAAAGAAAACAGTCGAATTGATAACCTCCTCCTTTTTTGTAGTCGGTTAAAAAATACTGCTGCTGGCCTGGCTTATATACTACAAGAAAATATCGTTAGAAATATGATTACATTATTTTTATAGTGTTTTAAACTAGTTCTCAAATCTAGATTTCTTACCACAGACATAGTGGAGTAGAGCGGCTTCCTCCTCAGCGGTGACAGGGGGCTCAGAAAACATGTCCTCCGATGATAATCTGCGAAATATGCTTTATAAATAAGTTTATAATTTAAAAACAAGTCAAAGACTTATTTCTTTTTTTTCTCTTTCTTTTTTATTCTTCTCTCTTTAAAAATCTGTTAAATTTTTTAAAATTATATAGTATGGGATGTTTTTAACCGACTTCCAAAAAGGAGACGGTTCTTAATTCTACTGTGTTTTTACTAAATTTTATGATTCGATTGGATTTTCAAATTATATTCAGAAAGCTCGTCGCGCGGCAGTTTTTCGTAGTTCATGAATGTGTGTGTGTGTGGGGGGGGGGGTGTGTGGGTGTGTGTGGGTGTGTGTGGGGGGGTGTGGGGGGGTGTGTGTTTTTGTGTATAGTAAACTCACATGTCCTGCCGCGAGTCGAGGTCGCCCCTCTCCCTGTCCTCTCCCGGGAACTCCGCCCGCACAACCTCCTCATCGGTCGCGAGGAGCTGCATACATACATACACATTATTAATGGTTGAACAATATCACAAACTGTTTTCAAATGTATTTCGAGTGTATTTCCGCCTCAAATCGCGTCGGAGAAAAAAAAAAGAAAGAAATAAGAAAAAAAGGAAAAAAAATAAGAAGAATGAAAAAAAAAAAATGAATAAAAAAAAAGGAGGACACACACACAAAAAAACAGAAAATCAAAAAGAAAAAAAACACAATAACAAAAAATCAAAAAACTAAAAAACACGCTTTGTTTTTAGTGTATTGTCATCGGTCCTCGAAATATCTACAAAGTTTGAACGAAATCTGACCGTTCAAAAGTTCAAAAAGTGGGTCAAAATCGCGCCCAAAGGAGTCGGTTACAAACATACAGGTAAAGCTAGTAAAAAGCGTGTAAAAATAATCTCTATCATATAACGATAATATAATTTAATCTTTTTAAAATAGTTTCATGATAACTTTTTTAGTGAATTAAATTTTTGTATTTTTAAAAAGACGTTTTACACTCATAACTTGACACTTTGACTGCGGCTAATAGTCAAATGCGTTGTTTTTTGCCGCACAAAGGAAATGTGTTTTCCGCAGTCAAAGTGTTAATAGGGCAACCCAAATAAAGCCACTATACCTGAAGGATATCCTCGTGCCGTATCAGAAAGTGGTCTGGGTCGGGAGCGTCGCTCATTAGCGGCAGTAGGAACTGGCCCATCGCGGGCGCTTCCGCTTGCTGAAAATGTCATACAAACAGTCATACATACTGTGAAACAGTGTCACACTTTTATATAAGGAAAGCAAAGCCGAAAAGGGCTCATAGTACTTATAATTATAAACCACTTTTACTAAGAGACTAACCCTGGAATCGCGAAACAAAATCGGCTGTTCCATACATTTTGTAGTGTCGTTGACATTTTTCTATGGAACTGAGGATTTTTTTGCGAATTCCAAGTTGGTTCTTTAGTAAAAGTTGTTCATAATGATGAGTACTACAAAC
Source organism: Alcis repandata (assembly GCA_949125135.1). Lineage (NCBI taxonomy): Eukaryota > Metazoa > Arthropoda > Insecta > Lepidoptera > Geometridae > Alcis > Alcis repandata. The sequence continues at coordinate 4,211,189 of OX421252.1, forward strand.
CCTTTTCGGCTTGGCATACCCTTTCTCTATAACCCTGTATATAAATTCTGTGCACAAAGCAAAAAGAAGAAAAGAGTTGTGCATGGGGATACGGTGAACTAATATTCAGATTTTTATATGGCAACTTATTATAATTAACGTTTCACACTCATAGCTCCCCCACTGGGATACCCTGTGTCGGGGCTGCCATGGAACACAAACAAAAGGACAAGTAATACATACCCATATTTGAATAAATTATTTTGAATTTATTTTTGCAGTGTTGACAAGTACAATCTACTGAGTTATTCATAAAGGGTATGCTAAGCCGAAAAGGGCTCTTAGTACTCATCATCTTGAACAACTTTTACTATGGGACCAACCCAAAATTCGCGAAAAAAAAAATCAGCTGTCCCATACATTTTGTTGAGTGTCTCACATTTTTCTATGGAACAGCTGATTTTTTTTTCGCGACTACTATGAGCCCTATTCGGCTTAGCATACCCTTTATAAATAGCCCTATATAGAAGTGCATATTTACCGGCTCCTTGTCCTGATAGTGGCAGTTGACGATGCCGCCTGTAGCCGTCCCTTTCAAAGACGACGACGTGTCTGACGAACCCGCTGGCAAACAAACACATTTCCACATTAATACATATTATAAAAAAAGGTACATAAAAAGATTTATTGTCATTGGAGTTACACACGTATACCAAATTTCAGCTCAATCGAACATCGGAAAGTGGTTCAAAATTGAGTTGCAAGATTTGACCCGACATATGTATAAGACATTGCAAGTCAACATTTTTTTTTATTCAGTAAATAGACTTGCATTTGACCGCCATCTCGCCTGATGGTAAGCAACGATACGGTCTACGATGCAGCACGCTTGCCTAGAAGAAACCGATTCACTCGCGACTTGAAGACACCTAGATTATATCTATCGGGAAACACCCACTCAGGCAAAGCGTTCCACACCCTAGCGGTTCGCACAATAAAGGTGGAATCAAAGCGTTTCGTACGAGTTTTCGACATATTTTAGTTTAGTAGTTGTCAAGGCAAATGTTAAAAAAATATTAAATATTTTCTAAAAAGAAAATTCTTGAAGAAATAAAACTTAAACTGTCAGTCAGTGAGTGAGTCAGTTAAGCATTCTCATGTTTGTAAACAGAAAAGTGTCACTTTAGTTTTCATACTAAAACTGACTTCTTGCAGTAAGCCGACGATTTTTGACGTGACAAAGTCTAATAAATCGATGAACGCCGGCTGCACGCACGAAAGTGTCCCGTTACGCACATTGTGACGTCACGATCGCAGCGAGAACAGTATGCAATCATTTCATCAATGTGTTGTTATGACGTTGTCACGTTAAACTATCGTCCGTAAACCGACTTTACAGACAACCTATTTTTATTTTTTTTCATTAGGTCTAGTGACTTCTTCCAGTAAGCCAGTATATATTTATAAGGTCTACTTACATCCATCGTCGAGCTCCGTCCATTGATCATCAGAATCTGAGTCGGCGCCGACGTCGGACGCGTCCGACACTACTTCGACGCGCCGCAGCCGCATGCAGGCCGCGCGCCGCGCCGCCGCGCTGCGACGCCGGGACATCTGTGTGAATGCAGCCTTAGCTTTGGATTTTCGACATTCAAGACAGATAAAAAAGAAAGAGAAAGAAAGTAAAGTTAGTTAGTTTTGTCTGAAAGTAAGAGTGTTTCTAGATAAAGAGTAAGACAGTTCATTGATTTAAGTAAGAAAGTTCATTGATTGAGAGTATGATCCACTTGCGGCATACTAGATTAGCGCAGTTACCTCCATGTTAATTATTAACTCTAAGTTAAAACCCACCAAAATATCAGTACTTGCACCTTTAGGACCTAGCAGGACCATGATGCTAGTAGGCCTAAGAGAGTTCATTGGTTGAATGAATGTTTATTGATTGAGTGTAAGTTTATTGATTCATCAATGATTGAAAGTATTCAATCAATGAATTGTCTTACTCTCGATCAATAAACACTCTTACTTCCAATTAATGATGTCTTACTCTCAATCAATAATCTCTTACTTCCAATCATAAAAAAAAAAAAAAAACAACTTTCTCACTGAGAGAATGAGTCTATTCTATCTAAAGAAGGCAACATACATCTTTCCCTTTGGCAATGGGCCTGCGTCGCGGCGCGCGCTGTGGCCGCGATTGTCGGCGACCACGGCCGCGGCCGCCCGACCAGGATGACGATGAGGAGCCGCTGCCTGACTCGCGGTGACCCATCTGTGGAAATCACAAGAATTATTATTTTATTAATAATTTAATAGTATGAGACATTTATTTATTTATTGATAAATTACTCGTAGCAATAACAGCGACGCCAAAGCGTGTGACTAGTTTGAAATATAAGCAAGATTACAAATTCAAATAAATAATACAAACATGTCCATAATTCAAATACAGTTTAAAATGAAATACAAATTAAAAATGTTAGGTAGTAAATTAAATAAATTAATCGATTAATATTGAGAAAAACAAATTATATTAATAAATAAAAGCAGAATCAATAAAAATAACAACATAACCAGATATAAATAAATGAAGGACTTGGATATTGAATAAAATAAAATTTTACTATGGAAACTAACGTGGTTTTCACACATTTTAGTTTTAATTAAACACGGGAAGACGACTTAATTTTTACGTGAGTATTCCCGTGTTTAATTATAACAAAAATAAAATTTATTGATTTATTTGATGATATGCAAGCAGCATACGCTGATGTGCCTATATCGTGCATTGTTGAAACTTTTCATTACCAGTCATTATTTATCTGTCAGCACAATTCTCTCTTCTCTTACATCTATTTTATTTAAAGAAGTATTAACATTGAATAAAGTAGTTTGAATGCACCTTTTTTTATGTAATTGAGTGACGGGACGAGCAAATCGCTCGCCTGATGTTAAACCTCACGTTTACCCATAACAGGTCTGCGCCACCCAGAGTTTTGAACTCGCAGAATTCAAGACCCTGCATGGCACAGCACTACATTTAAAACTACATTGCTAAGTTCACGGTACCGAGACTCCAGGACCTTTAGTTTGACAAACACTTAATTTCATTCATTTTCAAACGTAAAAAATTGTATTTGAAGAAACTATCATACTACAAAATTTTATAAGTCGGATAAACCTTGTTTGAGTTATTGTCGAGTTAGAATTCCTCATTTTGCTCAAACAAATATGATTTTGTTTCTTCAGTATCATTATTTTAATTTTAAGTTACCAGGCACCTATACTTCATATATATATAACATACATAGATAACTCCAGCACGGTCTATAGTTGAAAGACTACCACCAAAATTATCAATACTTCCTTTTTTCTATTTTTGTGGGTATTTAAATTTTCATGTTCTTTTTATTTTGATTTAGTTAGCATATAAAGTATGCCAATGTATTTATATGGTGTTGCCCAATTGGTACTGTATAAAATAATACAATCTTTTTTGTAAAAACCAAACTAAACAAAAAATGTGTATAATGCCACTTTTCTTTGAGATGTTTGCAATATCGGTAAATAAAATAATTCCCATCAATATTTGTGAAATCAAACATTGTAATTAATTGAGGGCCTCACTTATAAATATGCTTTCAAAGTCGTGTCTTTGTGTCACAGAAGTTAGTTATAAGTTGTTATTTTGCGCAGAAGTTGTCTGAAGTCTGAAATTGTTAAATAATTGTGAATTTCAGAGGTTGGTGTTTGTAAAAGTAAACCCGTTACTTTATGTCTATCCAATCACAATAAGAGTTTAATTTTCAGTTAGGTTAAGGTTTAAAACATGTTTATTTTTGCACATTCATTTTGTTTCCAAAACTTACAAAGTTGCATCTGCACATTTATGGAACAGGGTTACTAAACTCCAAGAAATATTCAGACAAATTGGGAAATTGCAGTTAAATTAGAAAATTCCTATTAACTTTACTAAATATATTTAAACTACAGCTTTCTTTTCAAAACAAACTGTCCCAACAGGTTTTCTGCAGTCATTAATAATGTATCATGATGGAAAGAGAAATTGATACAATTCATTCATGAATTTTGGTTATCTTCTAAATCTTTCCAGGTTTACGTTTCCGACGCATGCATTATAAAATTAGCGAGTAGTAAAAGGTCAATGACTTAGTTTCGAGAGGTGTATAGGAGCTGGAGTCAGCCATGTTGGTGGAAGAACTTACGGCGATGTCAAAGAGTGAGGGGAAGTCTGGTTGAGCGTCTCCATCCGACAGACCAGCTAAAAGACCAAGTCTTGCGCTCAAGTCAGCTAGCTCTGCGCCGATGCGATCCGCGCGGCCTGCATCTCCCAGCTCTTCCGTCAAGATATCTCCGATCTCGTCGGACGCCACCGCCACCGCCGAAGATACCTCCTCCGCAGGCACGCCTTCCTTCCCCAGGTCCTCGCCACCGCCGGCGAAAAGACCTGCCTCATCCGGAGTACCAGTCCCATTTCGACCCAAGCATTTCTCCATCGAAAACATCATTTGCGAACAGAATAACACAACTCACAGCGCGAACGGAACATCTAAAGTCACAGGTGATTGTTATTAATCACTCAATTAATTCTAATTTGCAAATAATAAGGCGAGATACCATTTTTTCTTCGGCTCCAATTTATTCCGAACTTTTTGACAATACCAATATGGCGACGGTATTTTTAGGTATTTTGTGACCAGTCGCAGCCGGAATAATAATTATTTTAGCTGGCAACAAGCGGCTGCTTGTCGAACGAAACATCAGTCGTATCATTGTGGATCGTGTGGATGATGAGTGTATCATCATACAGATCAGCGCTGAGTCTGCTAGTCATGCTCAGCCAAAAATCTCATCTAACAAAATAATTCTACTTCCAAAAGAACACGCCCTTTGAATTTAGTTTTAGATTTCTTTGTGTTAAAAAAATAAAACTGGTTTCAGCATCCGAAGTTTCAACTGTCATTACAAAGTTGCAATCTACTCAGCAACAGATGGCGTATAGAGTAAAATAAGTTCCTACCATCTAGCGGGTAATAGCTGAAACATTTATTTTTAGCACTAGAAACACTTCACATGTATTGTCAAATTTGACATATTTACCTTTTTGACAATCCGATTTGTTCTACCTACTGATTCTGCGCGAATTTGGTTTCCACGATCTAATTATAATAATATTCTATACGAATACCTATAATGCAGGTAAAATACCGCAGTGCGATGCACGCTAAAACATGCACGCTTTAATTTCCACGCGGTAAACTAGCCCGGGTAATTCAATTAGTGTCTTAATTAGCTTTTAAAGTTTCACATAGTTTTTGATACTTTGCTACAGCTTTTTAACTATAATTAGCGGTGAAAACTAGGCCGGCGGAAGCTCATAAGGTGTAAAATATATGTGATAACCTAAATAATTGTTTAGAAGTGAGTTATGGCTGTGCAGAATAAAGTTTTATACGCTTTTCGAGGATGGATAGCGTTTGTCGCGTTTATGGATTTGGGGACCGCTGGACGGTCCTACATCGAAGCGAGGTCTTTTTTAAGCCATACTAACGGAGATGCAGATATATTAGATGGTAAGAAATAATCTTTATCAACTTTTAAAGACCAGAAAACTTCACATCAAATCTAGTTTAATAGTTTCCCCGCAGAAAAGTTTTAATAATCTGATAACTTTTCATAATTTATGGCAAGGATAGCTTGCAGCAAGTCTTTTGTTATTATTTTCCATACTGAGAGTTTTTTCATTCTTAGGTTTTCCTCTACACATTTTAATAATTTAATATGACAGTGAAATAATAATATATAAGTGTGATTTTTCAGGTGATTTCACGATATCCCGTATGCTCGGAATGTATTCAGTTCTAAAAGCATTGGCACTGATCCACTGCACTCTCTATATACATTACAGGCCGTAAGTATTCAAAAACATTTTTTCATATATTCTATTAAAAAAAATTGGTTGTCTGTAAAGTCGGTTTACGGGCGATAGTTTAACGTGACAATGTCATAACAAAACATTGATAAAATGATTGCATACTGTTCTCGCTCCAATTGTGACGTCACAATGAGCGTAACGGGACACTTTCGTGCGTGCACCGGCATTCATCGATTTATTAGAAAACATTCAAAAGAAGAACATTTAGAAGTACATATTCAGAACATTTTATTCATTGTTTTTTTTTTAAATAATTGTCGTACTTTTATAATACATACACAAATCACAATTTTTTTGGATATCTTCGTATCCATGGACTTGAAAATGGACATGACATGGACATGTGACATGTGTGACATGCGTGACATGGACATGTGACAGTGAATGTGATGTGGACAAACTAATGAAAAGCATCAAAGACGATAGTTTTTATTACCCTTTGCTGGTATATCCATGTAACTACAACATTAGGTTCTTCAAAAGGGCTGTTAATAGTCTTAAAAGGTGGACAGTATATCCGTGACGCCTCCAGTGTTACAGGTATCCAGACGATGGTAATTGCTTACCATCAGGCGGCCTATTTGCTCATTTGTCACTTCTTCTTATCTTCTTTCTTCTTATGTATAAAAATTAATCACTGTTCGTTTGGCTCGCTATAACTCGAGAACGGTCGGACCGATTTCACTAATTTAGATCTCGAAATACTTGTGGAAGTTTAGGAAAGTTCTAAAAGTAAAAAAAAAGCGGGTGAAACCACCGGGGGCAGCTTGGACCGATTTAAGTAGTTCTTTTTTTGTTTTGTTTGCTCTAATACAGGGAAGGATTAAAAGTAAACAGTGGGTGGAACCACCGGGTGCAGCTAATCTTAATATACAGGGTGATTTTTTGAACCCTAGCAATATTCAAGGGCATGTTAATTAATCGTCATAGAAATCGTATAAAGAAATAAAATTTAGATAAATGCTGAAAGAAAACTTGGAAAGCCCCGCTTAAAGTTTATCCCGAGACTCTCAAACTTATAGGCATGCGAGCGTTCAGTGCGTGTGTGCGTGAGAACTACCGCGCCGCCCGTAGTAACTGTCGTTTACTCTCGCGTCGCGCCGCCCGCGCGCCCCGACTGATAACGCGGAACCCGAACCTGTTAACTGTAGGTACCTATGATCCGTTTTTCCTTCATACTTTACCTGGCTTAGGACAGGCAAAAATACCTAAGTAATCATGAATAATAATAATCATTAATCTTAAAATCAAGCTGTGTGTTTACATACCACACATTGGTAGGTACTTTTGGCGTATTTAAAAAATGGGATCACACCTATTTACAATGATTAAAAACTATTTACAAAGATCAAATTAATCTAAACATACTTCAATAACTGTTCAAAATGTTCACCGCCTCGCGCTATGCAGCTCGGCACATTTTTTTTTATTTTCACTATTCACTACATATTTTCACGATTCGGGAATCATTCCCTGTACAAATTTATGGCACCAACGACACTGTCATTGGCACAGGCATAGGCTCGTACCATTTCTCAGTAGTCGTGATTGGTAAAAGACATTATTATGTGTATTAGTTCGAACGAGAATCGAGTACTGAATATCCTGTATAAATATTGCTCGGGTTCAAAAAATCACGGTGTATATAAATTACGTGTCACGTTGTTTGTCCGCTATAGACTCCTAAACTACTTAACCGATTTCAATCAAATTTGCACACCGGGTACAGTTCGATCTAACTTAGGAGATAGGATAGCTCACATCTCAATTTATAGTAAAAAAACATGAAAAATTAGAAAATTTAAAAATACTTAGACCGTATAGCGCTTTGGACAATGTAAACTTTTTTAATGTAACATTTGACATTTGACATAGAATTGATGCAATGGCTTTTGACAGGACAACGTCTGTCGAGTCAGCTAGTAAGAAAATATAATAGAATTTCTTTTTTTTCCAGAGTGGTGTCAATGGGCTACTGGTCTCTGATGCTGACTATAATATTGTACATCACGGAGGCATTCTACTTCCAGTCTACGAATCTGAACTTCTACGTCGTCTTCCCGTGCATATTAAACAGTAAGTAATAAATTTTTAATCGACTTCAAAAAAGGAGGAGGTTATCAATTCGACTGTATGTCTTTTTTTTTTTATGTTTGTTACCTCATAACTTTTGACTGGGTGAATCGATTTTGATGATTCTTTTTTTATCAGAAAGCTGACGCTTCCCATTTGGTCCCATTTCAATTTAGTCCAGTTCTGATAATGGTATCCATGAGAAAACCATATAAGTCTTTGCATTAAGTACGTGCGCGTCAAATAGATGAATAACTCAATAGTCGGTCTTTTGAAGTCGGTTTTTGTTTTTTGTTTTGTAAAAATAATGTTCTTGTTAAAAGCCGTCGTAGCTCAGTGGGAGAACAGCCGCTTCGCATTCTTAAGATGGTGGGTTCAGACCCCGACTCGTACCGATGAGTTATTTGGGACTTATGTATGAATTTACATTGTACTGCTGGCTTTTCGGTGAAGGAAAACATCGTGAGGAAACCTGCATACGTCCAGAGAAGAAATTCAATGGCGTATGTGAATCCACCAACCCGCACTTGGCAGCGTGGTGGAATACGGCCTAATCACCCTTCGAGGGTAGACCTGTATCCCAGCAGTGGGAAGATTAAATGTTGCATGTGTAATTAATTTTTTACAAGCCTTTATTTAACTTGTTATGTATGTATGGACTAGCTTTTACCCGCGGCTTCGCTCGCATTGATGTCATTAAATAAGTATGAGAGACTGAACTTCATTACTGGAATGCTAGATGGCGATGAAGGAGCTAGATTTTAAGATTTCTTGACAAACAATGTTTTTATCTTTCGTAATTTTTTTTAAGCTATTGCATAGCTTCTATCGCGGGCCTTGAGCGGAGACCGAATCCAGAAATTCCGTAACGAAAATAATCTCACACTTTTTAGTGATACTTTTTAGTTTTGTTGCCATCTATCGATGAATAGCAGAACTTTTAATGACTTTTTGAAATATCACGCTTGTGTCTTTTCTTTAGTTCAGCAACTCGCCTCTAGGTGTCGAGTGTAAGGTTTCGATAAATAATTATAATTGCATAAGTTGATAAAAAATGCTATGCAATAGCTTTACCGCGGTAGTCCCCGAGTGCCACACGTCTTTTTTTTTTTTTAATAGAAAGTGTCTTATGTTACGTCTAAACGTCTAATACCTCCAAGATTATGTGTACAAAGTTTCATGATGAACCACTCTCCAATCAGTCTCGGCGCGTTCTTTCACTAATAGCGTATTTGAGAGCATTCGATGAGTCTCAACCGCAGATTTCTTCATAAATTAAAAGTATTAAAACCTCCCGCAAATGACGAGAATTTGGCTCGTAAGCTGACAAGTTTAATCAAAAATAACTTTATGATGCAGACACAAATCGACCATTATTTCGATGGCGTTATGTTTACAAATACCTAAGCTTATTGTATGACATCTACGATCTATTTATTTCGGCTACCACTTACCGCTACAGCCATCTATTGCAAAACAGCGGAAGCAAAGTTGTACACCTATTTTTTTTCTTTAATTCCAGTAATAACTCTAGTAGGCCTAATCTACCTACCAACCAAGCTGAAGCTCTTCGGATCAGTCCCCGGAATCTCGGGCATGGAGCGAGAAATCGATGACGAAAACACTCAGATATTGAGGTCCATGGGAAACTTTAAGAGAAGGAAGACGAATAAGAATAAACATGTGTGATGTGAAGCAAGATCGTAGAGTGGGTCCTACAGTGCGATTCACGTAATCGTCGTAATCTTAAACTGCAACGTTGGTAATGCCTTTTTTTTGTTGACGGGGGGGAATTCTTAGAAAGATACCCGGCTGCTTTGGGGAGCAACCGGGTTATGTGAGGTTACACCCACTAAAACTCTCTCGGTGGCCAGCCTCTGCGCTTGACAGGGGGCACCAGGGTCTCTGACGAACTCACACTGGTGCCCCCTTAATTATCACGTTACCTGAGGCACTATTCGCAGGACGTTGGTCCTTTTCCCGCCCCTACAACGATACGGGCCATACCGCGCAGTTGTCTTGGGCTCGTTCGAGGAACGTTGATGTCTAACCGCTTTTCTCCGTCAACGAACGAAGCGACGGTGACGTCTGAAATAGCTGAGCCGTCTGTCGTTTGTCGAAATAGCGATTTTGGCCCGTCAAAATTGAAATGACGGCGGCAAAAGACAGCGTCATCAACGTACCAGTTTAGGAACGGCGACGGTTAACTGAATCGATACCCGCCAGAAGGCCGCTAGGTCTTTGGCATTTAGCGGTTGTTATAGGATATAGGTACAACCGGGAGATTTCTACCTTTTGACCGCCATTATCATATTATAGTAGCACTAAGTTGTAAATGCTACGGTCACCCATCCGAAGACTGACCGTATCATCCGTTGCTTAACTTCGGTGATCAGAATTTAAAAAAATAAACACCGAATTAAAAAAACATTATCCAAAGAAATAAAAGGTATCAGAGTCCAAAACAAAAATAAATTGAAGTTCAAAAAAGGCATTTCCAAATTGTAAGCTACCTGGCGTTCGTTTTGGAATTGATGGCAAAAATAACTGTAAAAAATTTCAAAATAGTTTGCATGTTCACACACAGGTTCGTATGCTAGTGAACGATTGTGAGCAAAAGCCGCGTTTTTAACTGCTTTCCATCCCAAAACGAACGGGGCTCTATTTAAACGGATAACAGACTCACTTTGGCGTCAAAAACCCGCCATTTTATCCTACTCGACTTGTGGTCACAAACAAAAACGTTTTTTTTTGCACTCACAAAAAATTGCTAGAACTTCTTGCCACTTCTTCCTAATATTGTTCCACTTTACTACAGGGGTATAAGAAAAGGGTATGCTATGCCGAAAAGGGATCGTAGTGCTCGTCATTGGACAGCTTACTATGGGACCAACCCGAAATTCGCGATATTTTTCTATAGAACAGCTGATTTTTTCTGCGAATTCCGGGTCGGTCCCGTAGTAAAAGTTGTTCATAATGACGAGTACTATGAGCCTTTTTTGGCTTAGCATATCCTTTCCTATTATCCCTGTTTTCCACTTTACCATTAAACTTAAGAAATCAGCTCTTCCATACATTTTGTCGAGTGTCATTGACATTTTCTATGGAACAAATTATTAATTCTAAACCCTTGAGTGAGATATACATAGGTATTCGTGTTAATTCTGTTGTATCATTCTTAAACTAATCTAATTAAGGGGTTGATTACTCGTAACGAGTACAGTGGCGAGACAGTGGCATACTAGGCCGAGCAAACTAATCTTGGTTCCAGTGACAGTTCCTCGTCAAACTGTTTATACAAACCGAGTACTCCGCCGAGGGCACTGTCTCGCCACTGTACTCGTTAGGTGTAATCAACCCATTAGCAGCTAATCTACATCTCTTTTTATTTCAGTGTGAGCAATAAAGATGGCTACATTTTTGAAGTCATTTTTAGTCTAAAAAAATGGTACTACAGAATTGACACAATAAAATGTCTTATTTATAAACTCTGTTTAAACTTAACCACTGCTTTAAATGTTCTGATGACGTGAAATTGCATCATTGCTTACCATCAGGTGAGATGGCGGTCAAACGCAAGCCTATCTTTAAATAAAAAAAAACGACGGGTTGCACTCCGGGAGTGCCGGCAGAAGTGAAAACTTAAGTATTAACGTTGTGCGTTTTGGATATTTTGGAATGGTTAGGGAATAATTTTGCACGAATTGCTTTAATTATTTTAATAGAAAAATGAATCGATATCGTGTCCACTATAATCACTAGGTCACAAGAGTCACAACACTATATCTGTCAAATTAGAACATTCGCGCAAGCGCCCTGCGCCGCCTAAACGAAACAGCCGGCGCAGGCATACATTTTCGCCGCGCCGTAGAAAGAGAGGGGGATACTAGCTGTCTACTCTCCATCTGTCTTACGAATTTTCGATCAGGTCACGTGACCCTGTCGCGAGTTTAACATTTTTTACCCATTCCTAAAAAGTGTACAACGCCGCTAAAGAAGTTTTCACTTCAAACAAAGTCGGTTGTGAAAACGGGATGGAGAATTGTAAACGGTGATTAAGTTTTGGAGGGGCTTGTAAATAAAATTGTTAGTAGTTAACTAATGATTATAATGATCTGAAATCTTATTTCTAAGTTATTTTTAGCTTTACCTTACCATAAAGGTCTATTCAAATTATATTCGCTGTATTCGCTGTCTATAGTCGTAGTGACACAGACAATGCAGAGTTATATCGAAAGGGTATGCAAAGCCAAATAAAGGCTCACAGTACTCATCATTATGAACAACTTTTACTATGGGTTACGGGACCAACCCAGAATTCGCAAAAAAAACTGCTCTGCACCCTGAGATATAAGATGTTTAATCGCCTATTTGACCTAAAATTTTGCAAAACATTGCCCTTCAAACAGGAACGCGGTAAATAGACTAATACAGTAAAATCTAAATAGAATACTGTTTGAATCAGTCAATACTTTTGTTTATTTATCTACGTCTGTGTAAAAAGCGCTGCTTTAAAGAGAACTCGTGTACAAGTTCAAAATCAATCTCAAAATCATAATTCTGCGTGGCGCAGACCTGTTATGCGCAAACGTGAAGTTTAACATCGGGCGAGCGATTTGCTCTCTTCACTCAATAGCATAAAAAAATCAGACCTAGGCAGCCAATATCACGTATATTTGAATAGACCCTTTTATAAATCTAGTCATTTTCTAAAAAAATACTAATTTGTAATTATAAAAAAATATTGCACGCACGCCTTGTCTTTCACTTTAGCACGAGAAAATAATTTAAAAATAAATAAAATTATTTTGAACTTATAAATCTATCCAGTGTGTTATTGTATAATTCACATTTCAATATCAGTCAAGCATAAATTCTGAAGTAAAATACGTAGCGAATATTCGATAGACAAATGTATGAATATGCAGTTTCCATATTTACGCCCGAGAGGGGTCATGTCATTTCAGAATTTACATCATGTCAGAATTTATGCTAGGCCAACTATTGGTGCATTGTGAATTAATCTTTATAATGAACTCCTATCTACAATAAATGCTAAATTTCCCATTCTCTCCAAGTCTTTACACATATGTATATTGTATATACCTGAAATAGTGCAATATAATGTGCCAATAAATAAATAATTATATAATTGTTATACAAAACAGTAGTTACATACCAAATCTGCATTATATACAGTACAAACATTGAGCTATGTACTAGAGGAGGCACCGCTAGATTGCGATGTCCCGATCAGTTGTGGCGTACGCGCCGCTCTGGACGCCGTCGCTAGGTAGCTGTGTAGATTGTGTTCTATTGTAAACATATTGGCTGTTGACGCATAAATGTGTATTTCGAAGTGTGTGAACTACAAGGCACCCAGGGCATATTTATACCAGTCTGTGCTAAAATTATTGAAGTTTTAGTATGTCTGAAGAGGGCAATTTCCAAAACTACGGGTCCTTTTCAAAGTTCTTTCACTAATGGATAACCGCACTATCCCTGAGTGCTATAGGCTATGTTATATAGCCACAAACCACAGGTTCAAAGTCTCAAACATTAGCTAGTTGAGTTTATCTAGTGAGCGAGCGACGTGAGGCATAATGACCACACATAAAATAGATATCGTAACTTCCATGACACCTCTAACACATAGCTCAATGAACAGAATCTACGCCAATGACTAACCTTTTTATGTATTAAAAATAAATAAATGATGTAATTATTTATATTCTTAATATTAATTAATTTTAATCTCTAATTCACCTAGGTTATGCACCTCAATTGTTATTCTTCTGACTCTGACTATTATGAAATGTGTGAAAAAGCAGGGTCTACAGTGTTATAAGGAAAAGGCACATAGTACTCATCATTATGAACAACTTTTACTTTGGGATCAACCCGGAATTTGCGAGAAAAAATCAGCTGTTCCATATATTTTGTAGAGGGTATAGCGTCATCATTTTTTTATGGAACAAATTTTTTTCAAGAATTCCGGTTTGGTCCCATAGTAAAAGTTGTTCATAATGATGAGTACTATGAGCCCTTTTCGGCTTAGCATACCCTTTCCTTATAACCCTTTAAATAAGACCCAAAGTAAAGTATGTATAGAAATAAGCTCAAACGAAGTGCTTTGTTAGAGACCCTTTAGATGTAAGTATTAGCCAGATGATAAAGTTAACTAAGAAGAAACGAAATAAACTCTTTAGCTAAATAAATTAAAAAAAACATACAGGGTGTAAAGTAAAAATTAGTCTAAAAGTACATCATAAATACAAATCAATCAGCGATCAAGGCGAACGAAACAAAATAAAAACAGGATTATTTCATTAATTTGGTTTTTTTTTTAATTTTTTTTTGTTTGTTTTGTGTGTGTGTGTGTGTGTGTGTGTGTCAGTTGTTGTGTGTTTGTTACAGTATGTTTTTAAGCAATGATTGACTTAAAACCCAATTGTTTATATGACTTTGACTTGCCATTTCACCTGTTTCTAAATAAAACAAATAAATAAATAAATGTTTCACACTCACAGCTCCCCACTAGGATAAATCCTGTGTCGGGGATGCCATGGAACACACACAAAGACAAGGACAACTAACATCCAGACCCAGAACAGATATTTAAATTCATCATTCAAACATCGGCCCGGCCGGGAATCGAACCCGGGACCTCTGGCTTATAAGGCGGATATATTACCACTGAGCCAAACAGGTCGTCAACAACTTATTCGTGATAAAAAAACTTCTCGTTTTCTTTTTCACTACATCCTGTATGAATAAATGGTTAAAGAGTTTATATCGTAATTACGATAATGACATAGGTTTTTGTTTGTTATTCTTTATGAGAGAATTCTGAATAAAATCATGAAAAAACGCGTCGGTCTGTCCTAAAATTGACTACAGGGTTCTAAGGAAAGGGTATGGCCGAAAAGGGCTTAAGCCATCATAATGAACATTTTTACTATGAGGCAATCGCAAGAAAACAGCTGTTCCATACATTTTGTTGTCTTCGACATTTTTCTATGGAGCAGCCAATTTATTTCAACTTGGCATACCCTTTCCTTTTGACCCTATTTAGCAAAAGTTATTGAATGCCTTACTTAACTAACTTATCTACAAGTTTTTGGATAAATAGTTTATCCAGAATTTTCCATAATGGTATCGAATCTGTTTTACCACTAACTAAACTAAACTTACGAAGTTAATAAACGTTTTTGTTTCAATTTACAAATATAATAGTTTTACCACTCGCTAAAGTTACAGAACTAAAAATATTTGCATCTCCTTTTATTTACATATGTAAGAAAGAGATGCCAATAATTTTAGAAGTATCAGTTTTAATTTTTAAATTAAAACTATGTACTGAGTTCCGGAGGCTTAGTATACCCTTTACTTATAACCCTAATGAATTTCTGACTTTATGAGAAAAACCCATTTTTTTCTTAGTTTAAAAAATGGTATGACAGAATCTATACCAGACGATATTAATAATTTAAATAATAATAATAATTATGTAAACTAATAATTTAGTGAGCGGACCATACATTAACAGTGCCATATCATGTTGTTACATTTGAAAATAAAACCAGTTTGGAAAAATGTGTTTTATTTAGATCATCCATGGACACACGAATTTCATGGGTTCTACTCTCAGAACCGATGGAACTTGCTACTTTGTAAAAAAGAGCAAGATGGCAAGTGTCAAACACGGTTGAATAAGAGAGACAGACATTTCATTTTTTGTCCCCGTCGCTGTAACCGTGCCAAGGTGGGCAAACCACAGATTAGGAATAATAGTTACTACGTGAGCCTTCTACGATTTAGTGCTGCCAGGTTGTGAATTATGTTTGTCCAGGATTGTACCCAATAAATATTTATTGGACTATTTCAGATTTCCTTGTGACCCAAAACTAAGATGAGCCATTTGCGGCTTAGCATATCATTTCCTTACAACCCTGTATAATAATGTTTTATTTTGTGAAGTATAAAGATTTTGAATATTTTATGAATTTTTCCCCTAAAATTGGGAAGCATTTCTATCCTGGCATCATTTCAAGAATATAGCTCTGTCGCATGTGAGCTTACACTAAGGCTCCATCTTTAGATACCTAATAATATCTATGGGCTATCCATAATAGACCACATCACACTAACATCATGGTTTTGACTGCTAAGCCGTGGTAGCTCAGTGGGAGAACAGCCGCTTCGCATTCTTGAGGTGGCGGGTTCAAACCCCGACTCGTATCAATGAGTTCTTTGGGAATTACGTACGAATTTACATACCACTGGCTTTTCGGTGAAGGAAAACATCGTGAGGAAACCTGCATATGTCCGGAGAAGAAATTCAATGGTGTATGTGAATCCACCCGCACTTGGCCAGCGTGATGGAATACGGCCTAATCACCCTTCGAGGGTAGACCTGTATCCCAGCAGTGGGAGGATTACCTAAAGGTTGCTTAAGATATGATAACCAATTATTGATGAAGATATGATCAATGATTGATATCATAATTTGACCTATGATACGAGTAAATAGAGAAGACTGATTAAGTATGAAAAGTTTCTGATACAAATTTTTTACTTCGAGACTCATTATCACCTAATTTCAATACTTTATAAAGTCTATTAATCGATAAGTACCTAAATATTTATTCATCTGATTATAAACGTAACGTTAAGTATGAAAAGTTTCTGATACAAATATTTTTTACTTCGAGACTCATTATCACCTAATTTCAATACTTTATAAAGTCTATTAATCGATAAGTACCTAAATATTTATTCATCTGATTATAAACGTAACGTTTATTTATTATGATACCGAATGTTACTTCGTAAATAAAATAAATAAATAAATAATAAGTACCCTTCAACGGACGTGCCCTACCACCGGAAACGTCCTATTTTAAGCTATAAGTCAAAAACTTAGGGTTGAAAGTAAGTTGCGATTTTTTTCTCCGATGGCTACATATCCTCCCCTTCCTTTACGTGACCTAGCCGACCATTTTGGGAATCAGTGGGACCGTGATAATCGATCGAGTCGGTCGATCGCAGTTTTGTATGGAACTCCTTACGAAAATCGTTAAGAAATCGCGTGTATTTCTTAAGGTTTTTATGGCGTTTAAGCATAGCTTAGTGTTTGAAAATAGGGTTTTACGGTATCGTTACTCAATTAGTTATTGTGTTCCGATTAAATAAGTGAATTTGGTTCAGTGGTATTTACAGAAATTGAGTAAAATACAAATCCGGTGGTGAGTTCAAGCATATTTTGACTGGAAGGTTTCGCCGAACAGCGTCCGGAATCAGGAAAAACGTATGTTTTTTTAATTAATTTTGTACTGATTGATGAAGAATTATTTCAATAAATTTCTTTGCAATTTAAAAACTAGAAGTGTTAAGAACTTAGTGAGCAATTACCGAATATTAATATACAAGCCAATTTTTTTTAAACTGTGATTGAAATTTAACATTTTAACAAGTTTTTGGCATCAAAATAAGCTTTTTGGAAAGGCTATTTTGAAAATGCCATAATAGTTATATTACATCAATAATATCAAAAGCCACATATATTCATGGATTTGTAATAGTTCTAATTACCAGTAACGATGTCAGATTTGTAGTTACATTGTAATGATTACAATTTATAGACTATTTTCAAAATCTGTTCGGGTGATACGTTCCACTAAAGACTGTTTAATTTACCGAACGGGTGACCGGTAAATGGTACCCATGGGCTCTATTACCGGATTTTTTATTATCTCAGCTATTTTATTAAGCGGTGTTCATTGAAATATAATCCTTACGGAATTGACTACTAGGTCGATATTCAAACGTATTCTCTAAAGTGATTTTTTGTAAAGCCCAGTGCTTCTAAAAGTTAAAACAAAAAATGTATAATATAATGTGTATGTGTGTGTAATGTATGTGAGTGTGCTTGTGTGTGTATATGTGTATGTGCGTGTGTGTATGTATATGTATAATGTATCTACGTTATTTTAAGATTAGTGTGGAACCGTTTTTCTATTTATTTATCGGATATTATACAGGGTTATTGATAAAGGATATGCTAAGCCGAAAAGGGCTAATAGTACGTATCATTATGAACAACTTTTACTATAGGACGAATTTTAGGTTGGTCCCACAGTAAAAGTTGTTCATAATGATGAGTGCTATGAGTCCTTTTCGGCTTAGCATACCCTTTATGAATAACCCTGTATACATTAGAGCTTTTTGGTTATGGTTTCGGAAGGTGACGAAAGGATGTCAATACACAGTGTATTTTATGAATTCTGAGAACGTTGACATATCAATATGCACATTTTAAGGTTTTTTATACTCAATTGGTTGTCATTTTATTTTTTGTAGAGGAGGTATACTATATATAACCGATTAAAAATTAACATTTATAAGCATAAAAAGAGCTATAAAGACTTTAAAAATTATCAAACCATATCTTACCTACCTCAAAACAAGTGTGATAGGATTGATTAAATAAATGTTTTAGATTAATGTTTTTATAATACGGGATGACTGGTTAGACACCCTGCATAAATACTAATTTGAGTTAATGAAATACAAATACATGGATGACAAAAATAAATGATATTTCCGTTTAATGTAAACTTATCGTTTTATTTTAAAACTTTTTTAGTATTCCGTCAATATTAGTTGAAGTTAAAAAGCTAGTGAAGTTAGGTTGTTAATATAAAGTACTCTTCAGTAAGACCAACGAAAGTTTGAGCACCACTCAACAACGCAACTCCATACATTTTCTTTCCTAGTCCGGTAATACGGCAGGCCGATCCGGTAGTAGGTGCAAATCACGTTTCTTAGTCCGGTAAACGGTACAAATGAGACTAAACGGACCTAAAAACTTTAAAAATATTTTAAATATATTTCTAACGAGTAATTAATTTCCAAAAAAATTTAAATGAAGACTAGTTTATCTAAGTTACCGCTAAACTATTAATTATAATCGTGTAAAAATCCCAGACCTTATTTTAAATAGAAACGTACATGCAGGTCTTAAGCGTTCGGTGAACGGTACATTTACCTTAGGTACTAAAAACCAATAAATATTGTAGTTTTCAATAACCCTAATGATTAATGTAGATATGTGATGATTATCTGTAATAAATAGAGAAGACTGATTATGAAAAGTTACTGGTACAAATGTTTTTTCGAGACTGTTTCACTTAATTTCAAAACTTATTAAAAGCATATTGTATTTGTCAATATTACATTTATTTGATTATTAAAACATTATTATTTTTAGTAGTTAGTTAAAAAAATATATCTTTTGTTAGAAACAAAAGATAAGTTTTGTTTTGGTACCATAAGATTGTTTTGTATTTGTACCGAGCGAATCAAAAGTATGAAGCGATAGTTTTTTTTTTAATTGAGGCAGTGTTACTGGTTGGGAATCTTTTTTAAAAATTTGTTGCACACTGTTACACGAGTGTGACTGGTTGGGAAAAAAAATCCCAACGAGTCACACTGTGACTCGTTTTGGTGTGACTGGTTGGGAACCCCCCCACACGTCTTTTTTAGTTGAAAAAGTTAGTGGTTTTATTATACCTACTTATCGCAAAGTTATCTTGAAGTCAATTTATTATACATAATTAGAGGTGTTTTAATTGATGTATGAATTTGATAGGTACATATTTCATAAACTCGAATGTTTTCGCCAATATAGGGTTCCTGCATAAATAGAAATACTCGTAACGGAGTAAATCGAATGGCCCAAAATAAATAATAGTTCAAAAACACGCTTTGTCTAGTGTATTGTCATCGGTCCTCGATATATCTACAAAGTTTGAAAGAAATCTGGCCGTTTAAAGGGTCAAAATCGCGCCCAAAACAGTCGGTTACAAACATACTGAAGCTAATAAAAAGCGTCTAAAAAAACAATTCAACAATATTGAACCGACTCCAAAAAGAGGTTCACTCAAAATTACAAAAATGTTTATAGATACACGAAATAAGTTTTTTTTTTGAGGTCAGTGCCAGCATTAATATAAGACAAAAAAAACTTTTTTGAGGGCTAAGTTTTTCTTCGTCCCAGTTTTGTTGTGTAGAGGAACTGTCTTTAAAATTATTTTACTAAAACTAAAATTTCCCAAATATCAGTTTTAATTATCTATAAATATACATATATACATATGTTAAATGTGCCAAAATTCAGCGCTGTAGTCTTTAAACTCTGAACAAAAAGACCATAGCGAAAATATTTATTCACAGAAACTTAAATTATGAAAATACGTATGAAAATAAAATGTAATTAAAATAAAAACTAAACCAATAAAACTAAACTAAACTAATCTAAAAGGCCGCTGCCTGCGGGAATTGTTCCCAAAATGCTGGCCCCATTACCACGTTGTATGGCGATGCTCACCCTTTGGGCGAGATAGAGGCCAGCATTTTGGTCACGTGTTGCTTCGACCAGACGAGAAGAAAGCTCTTTATAAATTTTTTTAGCGCCCGGCCCCCACGGTCCCAAGGTTTCGACCTCAAAAGGCTCAAACATATAGCCGCAGCACTGCGAGTACGGACTCTTATCGATCGAGAAACTGACGTTTAAAATCGGTAAAATTTAGCAAAAGGATCGTTAATTTCAAAATCATAGACAAAATCATAAACAAACGATGGTTTTCTCGAATTTTACCGATTTTAAACGTCAGTTTCTCGATCGATAAGAGTCCGTACTCGCACTGCTGTCTAGCGTATTATGCTTACTTCGCCATAGCGAATAGACGCACATTTAGAAAACACAAGGGTTTCTTGTTTGTTACGGAATCCCAACAATGACCGAAAAAACATAAATTCTGCAATTATTCATGTTTTTTACGATTCACCAAAAATTCTAATCTGTGAATTCATATCTAAGACAATTGTTTCTTTACTTCATTTTTAGCGTTGAAGTAATTAAAACTCGATTTTATTAAAATAGGAGGGCAATTAAAAATGTGCAGTCGTTTTCAATGTATCGTAGAAGTCAAACTTACACTCAACTCATCATTTAAAAGGTATCTAAATATATTATTTGGGACTTTTGTACGAATTTACATACCACCGGCTATTCGGTGAAGGAAACATCGTGAGGAAACCTGCATATGTGCGGAGAAGAAATTCAATGGCGTATGTGAATCCACCAATCCGCACTTGGCCAGCGTGGTGGAATACGGCCTAATCACCCTTCGAGGGTAGACCTGTATCCCAGCAGTGGAAGGATCAAAGGTTGTATATACATATTACTAGCTGTTCCCTGCCACGCTTCGCAGTGAATAAAAAAAAAATATATATAAAAATATATATATATTAATATATTTGTATATACATATATTTAGCCTATGTTACTTTGGGATAATGTAGCATTCGAATGGTGAAAGAATTTTTGAAATCGGTCCAGTAGTTTTTGAGTTTATTCCACACAAACATCCAAAAATACAAAAATACAAATCTTTCCTCTTCAGTTTAAAGACATTTATTAATTCTCATTAAAGATAAACATCGCTTACATGAGAATACTACTATTGATATAGGTACATATAGTTCGTCGTCAATCATCCAAGTAAAATAATACATAGTTATATAAAATATACATAAATATTTGACACTTACATCTGACATATTAACACAATATTAAATGCACTAGAACTTTATAATATTATAAAATAAAATTGCCTTTCAAAACATATTGAGCTAGTCGCTTTTTAAACACGTTGAGCGAGTTAATGCTTTTTATGTCGGAGGGTATTTTGTTAAAAAGGCGCACACCCTCAAAAGTTATCATGGTTTTGCCGTAGTTAGTTCGTATCCTGGGTAGAACAATGAAGCTACAACGACGAGTGCAGGGGTATGAAACATTTTGTTTGCGTTTGCTAAAGAGCAAATTTGTGTGAATATTTTTATTTATTGTTTTTCGTATAAAGATGCAGCAGTTGTAGACATATAATTGTTTTATGTTCATTAATTTTGTGTCGTCATAAACCTTTTTTGTTGGTGTTAAGTAGTGGTAATTAAATATTGTTTTTATAATTTTATTTTGTAAAGTTTGCAATTCAGTTATTTTAGTTTTGGCTGCACTTCCCCAGATTTCAATAAGGTACAGAAGGTGCGGTTTCACAAGTGTGTTGTAAATTGTGATACGTAGTTCACTTGGGATACATCGCACAAAGGAGCGAAGGGAGCCGCGGAGTGTTGTCAGTTTCGTTTTTATGTGGTCAATATGGGTTTTCCACGTGAGTTGGCTATCTATATGTAAACCGAGGTATTTTTCAGTGTTTTTTTCTTGCAGGGGAATATTGTTAATTGTGAGCGGTTTATACGTAGGTATTGGTTTGTTTTTGGCTTTAAATAATATGTAACAGGTTTTAGATATATTGATAGTCAGGAGGTTGAGTTGAAACCAATTGTGGAGAATGTCCAGATCATATTGAGCTTGAGATACTAT
This sequence comes from Alcis repandata, assembly GCA_949125135.1. Taxonomy (NCBI): domain Eukaryota; kingdom Metazoa; phylum Arthropoda; class Insecta; order Lepidoptera; family Geometridae; genus Alcis; species Alcis repandata. The sequence goes on from OX421252.1 coordinate 4,233,646, forward strand.
TTCATGAATTGAGGAACCAAAGTAAAACAGGCAGGTGTCATCGGCGTATAGGGTGATGTGCCCATTGAGACCTAACTCATGAATGTTGTTAATATAGATTAGAAATAGCAAAGGACCCAAAATAGAGCCCTGTGGGACTCCACAACTTATGGGCTGTGGGTCACTTTGGATATTACCATCAATTTTTACAATTTGTGTTCTTGTTGTTAGGTATGATTTGAACATTTGTAGGGCTTTTCCAGTTATTCTAATGGACTTTAGTTTTTTTAATAGAAGTTTGTGACTTACAGTGTCAAAGGCTTTTTTTAAATCAATGAAAATACCTAGAATTATATTCTTTTTATCAATATTGAGTTTTATTTTAGTAACAAGATCGATAGTTGCCGTGAGTGTGTTACTTTTAGATCTAAAACCATATTGACGCTCAGTAATAAAGTTAATAGAATTTAAGAATTTGTCTAATCTGGTATATAAAACTTTTTCAAGTATTTTTGACAAAACTGGCAACACAGAAATAGGTCGGTAATTACCTGGATCAGATTTTGGTCCTGATTTGTATATGGGGCTAAGTTTAGCAACTTTTAAAGAATCTGGAAATGTGCCATCAAGTAAGAGCTTATTAATGCATGCTGTAATTTTTATTATTATTAGATCTTTTATACATTTTATTACTTTTGTGCTTATACCGTCAAGTCCAACACTGCAATTAGAGTCAAGATTGTTTATGATGTTTAAAATTTCTCTTTCTGTGCATGGTTCGAAACTATGCATTTCTAAATTTTGAGTGGAAGTTTGTGGTAGGGCATGGCTGTAGCCATCGTGGAATTTCCTAGGTATGTCGTTTGCCAAACGTGGGCCTATGGTAGAAAAATATTCATTAAATACTTGAGCAATATCGTGGAGATTTGTAGTTTCATTTGAATTTACTATAAGTTTTGAAGGAGCGCACCTTTGTTTAATGTTGTTGTTTGCTAAATTATTAACTAGGCTCCACATTTTCTTTGGTTTCTTCATACATTTATGAAATTCTTTATTGTAGTATGAATCTTTCGTGTCTTGAATTAGTCTAGCTACTTCTTGTCTTTTTTCGTGAAATTTTTTTCTTAAGTTATCATCAGCCAGGTTTTTCTTTAGTTCGGTCCATAAAGTGTTTCTTTGGTTTATTTCACCTATCACATTTTTATTTATCCAGTCTTTTTGTGGTAGGTTAAGAATTTTGGTCTTTACTACTTGACTATCTTCTGTACATTTTTTTATCTGCTCTTCTAACATTTGGAAATCATCGTTTTTGTCATGAAGTTTTGATTTTTCTACTGCTAAAAATAGCTTTTCATAATTTATTGCGTTGTATTTAAAATATGTCTTCGGTGGGGCTTTCACTTTCTTTATCTCCAAGTATATTTGTTTATGGTCAGATAATGAAGAGTTGATCAATATCATGTGAAACTTGTCGTTTTTCAAATTTGTGCTGATATGATCTAAAATAGATTTTTTAGTATCTCCTTCTCTAGTAAAGTGTTTCTTGTTAATTTTATTTATAATCTTGTGTCCTGTTCCCTTCAAGAGTTGTGTGTACTGTCTGGTTTGTTGATTTTTAGTTAAAAGATCAATGTTAAAGTCACCGAATACAATTGCTCGTCTTCTGTGTTCCAGTTGGGACTCATATGCTTCGAGAAATTCTTTAAAGTCTGTATTTCCAGGATTGTACACTACACCTACCTCGAGTGCATATTTTTCCAGTTGTATCCATAAGTAATTGTTTCCTCCAGTATATTTAGATTCGGACAAACTATGTTTTATGTCATTATGAACGTATGCTGATACTCCGCCTCCTTTAATATCTGTTCTATAATTGCAGTAGTGTGTGTAATTTGGGAGTTGAAGTTGTAAAGCTTGGGCTTCTGAACGAATCCAGGTTTCTGTTAGTAAAATTATATGCACTGTATTTGGTATTGCTCGTATCATGCACTTCAGTTCATCAAGTTTGCCTTTCTTACGTATGCTTCTAGCGTTGAGGTAGAGGAATGTAAAACGTGATTTGTTCACTGGGAAATTCTGGTAACTATCTAGTATTTCATAGGTATTGCAAGTCGTAGCGCCATTTCCGGTAGTAGTGGTTATTGCTTCTAGTTTTTTGGAGTTGTTTTTATGATTGTCGGCGTACCATTGACGTATTTAATAGTAAGGTCTTTCTCGCCAGCAGTTTCTCGACGCACCAAATCATCTTTTAGGTTTTTGAGATAATTTTGTTGAGCTGGGGTTTGATCTGAATAAATCTTTAAGCCTTCTGGCAGCTTACTCTTATTACGTAGTAGTTTTTTTGCAGGTCCTACTGTCTCGAAGCATACTTTAATACTGCGGCTTTTTTGCTGACCGGGTTTACCGATTCTAAAAATTTTGATTGGTTTCAGAATATCCGCGCTCATCAAAGATATAACTTTTAATACACGAGCTTCATCTTGTGTCATCCTTTCTTCTGCTTGCGAAGAGGTCGATTCAGATAATCCCACGAGGATAATATTCTTCTCTCGGTTGCCACGATTTTGTACCTCTTGTATTATTTGCTCATTTAGGCCCAAATGGTTTTCAAATTTGTGAGGAGCGGCTTGAGTCATTCTTTTCATGGAGTTGAGGTTTGCTTCAAGTGACTTAATTTTGTTTTCACCGAGAGTGATTGAGTCTTCAAGTCGTGTAACATGCTGTTTAATGTCTTTCTGCTCCGATATCAGACCAGAGGTTGATAACTTAATGTCATTAATTTGCGTAATAACTCCATCCACCTTATCCCGAACTATGTTTATTGTTTGCTCGCTAGAAGACTTCATGTCAGTAATTTGTGATTTTATCTCAGAAATACTGTCCTGCATTTTTTGCATAATTTGTTCATTCGAGCCGACATATTTTTCAAGTAAAGAGCTAATGCGTGACATCTCTGATCGCACTTCAGTTAGTTCATTAGAGCATTGACATTGATCCTGCCACTTACGTTTATTGCGCTGAGTGATATTCGTATCCATGTGATTTATTTTCGACAAGTCCGGCTGTGATCCACCGGCCATCGTACTGCAACACGGACGGGTTGGCGATCTCTGGACGCTCATATTTTGCTAATGCTATGCGCGCTATGAGTGCAAGCGCAAGTGCAAGAGTAAGAGAGACAAAAATAGCAACTGATCGTTCTCGCAGAGGTGAAGGCAAGTTGCGGGCGGAGCGACGGCACAACACTGAACGAGCGTAGAAACAAGAGGGTCTATTTTAGTTTAGCACTGATTTTACGATTATAGGCTCAATTATGAGTGTCGTACTGATTAAAATAGAACGTAGCGGAATTTTTATTTTTTAGAAAAAATTGACACACGTCTGTTCGAGACGACTGACGAACAACGAACTCTTTATAATATTAGTATAGATATGATCATGATAATGAAACACTTTATTGCTGATTTTTTTCGCGATTTCGGGGTTGGGTCCATAGCAAAAGTTGTTCATTATGGTAATCACCATTACCTACTTTGAGCACTTTTCGGCTTAGCATATTTTCTTATAGCTTTTCTTATAGCCCTGTTTAGGTGAAAGTAAGTGAGATAAAAGATGTTACACGTGCTTTTACACTTAAAATGACGATTAGTTTCAACAAAATTGTGTTGAAAAGAATAATTCGTTTTTGTCCAATGTGTGACCAATTTTGGCCATGCTAATTTTATAGCTTTTTAGGCTTCCGTACCCAAAGGTGAAACGGGACCCTCTGACTCCGCTGTCCGTCCGTCTGTCACCAGGCTGTATCTTATGAACCGTAATAGTTAGACAGTTAAATGTTTAAAGATGATGTATATCTGTTGCCGCTATAACAACAAATACTAAAAAACAGAATAAAATAAATATTTAAGGGGCTTCTTTAATTCCCATCCAACAAACATGGCTTTTTGCCGTTTTTATAGAAAATGTTACGGAACCCTTCGTGCGTGAGTCTGACTCGCACTCTGCCGGATTTATAAGTTCCGTATTTGCTCACGTTACGTTACGTTACGTTACGTTGGCACATAGCATTGTCGTATGCCTCGCTTTTGTTTTGGTGACGAACTCAGTTAAAAACGCCACTTTTGCCTACATTCATTCGCAAGTGTGACATTACGAAAAATATGCACAAAAATTGTCATTTTAACTGTTATTTTTGCCACCTACTCAAAAACGAACGCGCGGATTGTCGTGTATTTTTTAAATTATTTTTTAAAATTTAAATTCTAATCGTTTTAGTACGAGTAACAAAAGAGGTCATGATTTAAAAAAAATGGAAAAGAAATACCAGTACGGACCAGTGAGTACCACTGAAGACCTAAGCAAAGAAAAGTCATGGACACCGTTTTTGCGACAAGTAAGTTTTTTTATTTTCATACTAGCGGCGCGGTGCTGATTTGTTTTTCGATTTCAGGGTTCATTCATAGTAAAAGTTGTTCATAATGATGAGTACTAATAAGTCATTTTCGGCTTAGCATACCCTTTCCTTATAACCCTGTACAATACTGTGTTAGCGGCAGCTTACTTGCTCGGCTGGCTTGTTTGCCGCAGATAGCAAAACTTGTAGTGGTAGGGCTCTTTTGCAGAGCCCGCCTGGGGTAGTACAACACCTTTGCCAGTTATTCCACCGCCAAGCAGTAATGTGCAAACATTACTGTGTTCCGGTTGCAAGGGCCTTGCTTCCAGTAAAATTTCAGGGCAAATGGGAGATTAAACATCTTATACTCGTAGCTCAGGTCGGCGACGAGCGCAGTGCTGTGCCGTGGGTTTTGAATTGTATGAGTTCGAAATTCTGGGTGGCGCAGACCTGTTATGGGCAAACGTGACGTTTAACATCAGGGAAGCAGCTTGTCTTGCCACTCAATAACATAAAAAAACGAACAAACAAGTCAGCTGAGTGATACGCTTTCCTTCAGTGTGCCTAGCACAACTTTGACGTAAAAATACGCCATTTACAATTCAGGGGCGATTCTGACAGGTGTGAATGGCGTTCTCCCTATTTCTACTTACTTTATTACTTCTATTACTTCTTATTACTTTCATATTAAATCCTCGCTACGTATTTTTACTTCAAAGTTGTCAATAAGCTCACTGCCCTGCCGTGGAAGAGTGCATGCCCATAGCTCTAGTGACTAGTGGATAGCGTCAAGGGGGAACACCCCAGGGTTTTTAGTGGGTAGGCCGCCACTAGGGCGGAGACTCCCACATAGCTACCGTGCTCTCCCGGGGCCGGTGGTTTCCATAAAAGATTTTCCCTGGGTCAAAAAAATAATAAAAAAGGCACACTGGCCTACGACTGAATTCTCTCATTCACAGCTGTTAGTCTGCAGTGGAGCGCTAACCATCTACTTCTCCATCGGGATCTGCTTCGGAGCGCCGACCATCTTCATCCAACAGATGCGGAATGAAGCCAACTCTACGGACGCGGTCAGTGTGGGCATGGCGTCTTGGCTGTGTGAGTAACATGACATACGAGTATATAAGCTTGGCATAAATTCTGAGTGCCTAGTGCGAGTTTTTTTCACTTTGGACCGCGTTTACGTTAACAAAAACTTGTATGGAAGTAGTTGCGCTCCTAATGGGCGTAAATAGCGTACACTTTTCTATCGAATACTTGCTACGTATTTTTACGTCATAGTTTATGCTAGGCACTGGCCAGACTTGGCTGACATTACCTCTACATTTGATGACAAAAAGTAAGTACGAGGACCTTTGCACTACTCTTTGCATAAATACAGGAAATTAGCTATTTTTAACCGACTTCAAAAAAGGAGGAGGTTATCAATTCGTGTTTTTTTTTTATGTTTGTTACCTCATAACTTTTGACTGGGTGAATCGATTTTGACGATTCTTTTTTTATTAGAAAGCTGACGCTTCCCATTTGGTCCCATTTCAATTTAGTCCAGTTCTGATAATGGTATCCATGAGAAAACCATATAAGTCTTAAATTTGGATTAAGTACGTGCGCGACAAATAGATGAATAACTCAATAGTCGGTCTTTTGAAGTCGGTTTTTGTTTTGTAAAAATAATGTTCTTGTTATCCCAAATGTTATCAAAATCAGTTTGGTAGTTACCGAGTCTTTTGATGTCATTGTTACGGAGATATGTGGAACAAACATTCACTCATACAAACTTTGACGATAGTTATGGATTTCGCTTTTATTATTTAGATTTGAGCTCTTTTTCATCTTCAATTACTTTTCATAAGTGGCAAATTACGTCAGTTTTCTTAGTAAAACCCCCGTCATTTCTTTTCGATTAAAAAACAACCTTTTTTTCCACAGCGTCTGTCTTCGGCTACGCCAGCCTACCCTGGGTCTTCATCCTCACCGCCACCAGCCACGTCTTCGGCCGAAAAAAGACGTTTCTACTCGTTTCTTTCAATACAATTCTTACCTTTATTTGTTTCTACCTTAGTGACACTACCACACATTTGTTTTACTACTCCATAGTCCAAGGAATGTCTCACGCAGCCAGTTTTACGATATCTATTCTTATTTTATCAGAATTCACTTCGCCAGAATTTCGAGGAGTGTTTCTAACAATGAAATCTGCGTCTGTTTTCTGGGGAATCTGGGTTAGTAACGCTATTGGCACCTTTTTTCATTGGAAATACATAGCTTTGACGGGGTTGGTTTGCTCGTTGTTTTCTTTGACGGCTTTGTTTTGGCCGGAGTCTCCGTGCTGGTTGGCTAGCAAGGAAAGATTTGATGATTGTAAGAAAGCACACCGGTGGTTGAAAGGGACGGGTTTTAAAGCAGAAAAAGAACTTTTGAGGTTAGCCACGGGAAGAATTGAGGTTATGAAGCTGGGATCAATAAAACAAATTATGAATAGACAGTTTTATTTGCCGACGACGATTGCTTGTTTGATGATTTTGCAGTTCTACGCGTCTGGTAAGTTAGTCTGTAGTATTTATTCTATTGAAATTTTGAAGAGAATGACGACCAGCAACAGTGCGGCGTATGTTGTGATGTTAATTTTGGACGGGGTAACGGTTTTGAGTATGTATGTGGGTTGTGTTTTGACCTTTTTCTTTAGAAGGCGCGTACAGCTGTTTTCTACTTCTGCTTTAGGGATATTATTCATTTTTACGCTGAGTTTATACTTGTATTTGATTAAGTTAAAGTTTTTTGAAGAAAACAATGTTGTGACTGTTGTAATTTTGGTTGTTTTTTCGATTTCAATGGGCTGCGGGCCAGCCATTATGGCTTCTTCGACGTTGGGCGAAATATTACCAATGAAGTATAAGAATTTGTGTATTATTATTGTGTCGGTTTGGTTTCAAGGGCTGAATTCGACGCTGTTGAAAGTTTTTCCGTATATTTTTTTAGCGTTTGGTTTGGACGGGACGTTTTTCTTCTACGGAATCGCTATGTTAATAGTAACAGTTATTTTGTATAAGATTATGCCTGAGACGAAAGATAAGACTTTGCAAGAAATTGAAGAGTATTTTAAATAACGTAGATAATAGACTTTAACAAGAGTGAATTCAAGAAGGTTGTTGTGGATTCGTCACAAAATTCGTCGCATTTTTGAACACTCTATACCTACATTGTGTAGAGGTAGGGCTCTTTTGCAGAGCCCGCCTGGGGAAGTACCACACCTTTGCCAGTTATTCCACCGCCAAGCAGTAATGTGCAAACATTACTGTGTTCCGGTTGGAAGGGCATTGTTTCCAGTGAAATTACAGGGCAAATGTGAGATTAAACAACTTATATCTCAGGGTGACGAGCGCAGTGCTGTGCCGCGCAGGGTCTTGAATTCTGCGAGTTCAAAATTCTGGGTGGCGCAGACCTATTATGGGCAAACGTGACGTTTAATATCAGGCGAGCGATTTGCTCATCTCGTCGCTCAATTACATTTAAAAAAAAATAAAGATTTTTTTTCACAGGTGAATAAAGTTTTTTTTTTTTTTTTTTTAGTTACCTGTAATGTAATGTCCCACTGCTGGGCAAAGTTATTGTGAAATATAAAAGATAAGACTTTGCAAGAGATTGAAGAGTGTTTTAACACTTTAACTGCGGCTAATAATCACATGCGCTTGCCTTAAGTGCGGCTAATAGTCCAATGCGTTGTGTTTTACGCGCCTGGCGTGTGTAGCCGCATTCGCGTCGCACAAAGGAAAACACAAGGTATGTGTTATCTGCAAGCGTATGTAATTATTAGCAGCAGTTAAAGTGTTAAAAAACGGATTTATTTACGTACAAAATCTTATGTAAGAAAATAAAGTCAATTTATAAAAATATAAAGTATAATTTTATTTTATTATTCAACCAAACACCAAAACTTATATGAATACTTAAAAAATAGTTATTTTAGGACGGTTAATACCACATTTGGAATGTTTTTATTAAAAATATTAATTAAATTAATTTAAATATTGCATTTAAAATAGCTGTCAAGTTTGCTCAACAATTCAATTTTGAGACTTTAATAGCCTGCGCAGACGACGTACTATTTTAATCATCACAAAAAAAAACATTAAAATAGTCACCTGAAATCAGCTTTGAAAAACATCAGTGTTACTATCTTAAGTTCATTAGAACGAGAGAGAATCCATGTACGAAAGTAATGGACAAACCTGTTATGGGCAAATGTGACGTTTAACATCAGGCGAGCGATTTGCTCGTCTCGTCACTCAATAACACAAAAAACGCCGTCTCCATTAGCTAGCGGAGTAAGTAGAAAATTATGTACGTCTGCGTATGTCTTAATGATCAATTCTCTAGTAAATATTATAAATAGTATTGAGAGAAGATTGTCTGCACAGGCTCTTATTACCTCTATTAGCATCATTAATAGCAGTAAAATAATATTTTTGTTATAAAATATGTAACAAACAAGCGACAGACCAGCTGATTGTAAGTAATTAGGTAAGTACGTCGTCTGCGCAGGTTCTAGCCAGGTAGCATCTTGTAGCAACAGTGCAATATAGAGTAGCATAGTATTTTTTCAAATAAGTCACATACAAGCGAACCGCTGTTTGATGCTTTGTAGCCCGATAGTAAGTACGTCGTCTGCGCAGGCTCTTAACATCATCGACAGTAAAGACAGTTTTTTAAATAAAAAAACATTTTTCATATAAAATAATTGCCAAACAAACGACAGGCCACCTAACTATGTTTACAAGTCCGCCGTCTGCGCCGGCTTTACCCACGTCAGTAGTAGTCCGGGACGGGCGCGCACGCTATCTTCACGAAGTCAGTATTATGTTACTTTCCATTGTAAAGCTACCTGCTTAAAGTTAAACAGTGTTTATAAGTAAGGCAGTAAGTATGCCATCTGCACAGGCTCTTATTACCTCTAGTAACATCATCAACAGTAGTAAAAACATTTTTGTTACAAAATGTGACAAACCAACGACAGGCCGCCTGATCAACTAAGTAAGTACGCCGTCTGCGCAGGCTCTAGTTACCATTCTTCAAGTAACATCATCAGAAGTAGCAAAGATTTTTTTTAACAAGTGACCTGCCGTTTGTTGCTCTCTAGCCCGATGGTAAGTCCGCCGTCTGCGCAGGCTTTACCCACGTCAGTAGTAGTCCGGGACGGGCGCGCACGCTATCTTCACGAAGTCCTCGTACCTCACTGTGCCGGGGCTCGTCACGTTGGCTTCACGGAATATGTTATCTATCTGGGAATAATACGGAGTTCTTAGGATATTGTGCTAAGCCAAAAATAAAATAAATAAAATAAAATCTGTTTATGGGAACAAATAACAAGTAACATTGAGATTCGATGACACCTTTTTTTTTTATTTACATTTTTGGTTTGGGACTTTTATAATATAGGGTTATTCATAAAGGGTATGCTAAGCCGAAAAGGGCTCATAGTACTCATCATTATGTAATTGTAATGTAATGTAATTGTAATGTAATGTAATCATTATGTATGTAATAATAACTTTTACTATGGGACCAACCCGAAATTCGCGAAAAAAAAATTAGCTGTTCCATAGAAAAATGTCAATGACACTCGACAAAATGTATGGAACAGCTGATTTTTTTTTCGCGAATTTCGGGTTGGTCCCGTAGTAAAAATTGTTCATAATGATGAGTACTACGAGCCCTTTTCGGCTTAGCATACCTTTTATGAATAACCCACATGACAGTCCCCTTAAATTAAAGAAAGATGGTAAAAGATATTCGATGACACCTGCAGAAGTATAAATCTGTGTTGCAGGTGTCAACGCCCTCCGAGAATATTACAATAGTTCTAATTAGCAATGAGTATGGAAATCATGGAAAGAAAAAAATATATATGATAAAATGCTAAATAAGTAGGTATACAATAGGCCCAAGTTTGAAGGCTTTTTAAGACAGATCTAAATTTTCTAAAACTATCGGCATCCTTGTCTAATGGCTTGCAATGATAAAGACAGATTTTTTAGTTACTTCAAACTTGGGCCTAATATAAAGACAAAAAAAATTAATAGTTAAAAAAACTAAAAAACACGATTTGTTTAGTGTATTGTCATCGGTCCTCGATATATCTACAAAGTTTGAAAGAAATCTGACCGTTCAAAGTGGGTCAAAAACGCGCTCAAAGGAGTCGGTTACATACAAACATACAAACATACAGGTGAAGCTAATAAAAGCGTGTTAAAAAGGCGGGATGGGATGTCATGAGATTATATGAATAAGGGGGTGTGATTACGAATGAGTGTAGTGTGCATATTGTCTGTCAAAAAGGGCTCAAGTTATTAATCATTATAACAATTGGTTATAATATTATCTTAGGCTAAAATATATTATATAAAAAAAAAAATAAAAAAAATAAAAAATAAATAAAATAAAATAATATAATAAATAAAATTATTAGGTACATAAATTGTTTTATTTTAGTCTAAGGTTGTAAGTACAGTACAAGGAATAAATAAGTTAATTATAAAGACAAGCTTTTATTGCATTGTCATCGGAGTTACACAGGTATACCAAATTTCAGCTCAATCGGACATCGGGAAGTGGGTCAAAATTGAGTTGCAAGATTCCACCCGAACAAACAGACTTACATACATTGCAAGTTAAATAACAGCTTTTAAAAACAGCTGCTCCATAGAAAAATGTCAATGACCTCGACAAAATTTATAGAACAGCTGTTTTTTCGCGATTTCAGGGTCAGTTCCATAGTAAAAGTTTTTTGTATTGATGAGTACTATGAGCTTTTTTCGGTCTAGAAAAACCTTTTTTTATAACCCTGTATAGGGCGGCATGGCTGGAAATTACTTGAAAATAATGGTGGCATAGAATAAGTATATTTCTTGATCATAATGCTAAGTACTATGAACCCCTTTTCGGTTTAGCATACCCATTTCTTCTAACCCTGTTGATAAGTCTTGAAAACTAATAATGCTAGTTATACCTCTCTAGCGGATAGGCCTTCGCCCCAGTTCTGCAGCAGGTTTCTTAATTGACGCGCCGGGATCACGCCTCGCTTCTCATTGTCACCCGCTTTGAATGCATTCACCACCTGGATAAAGAAATAAACGTTTCACACTCATAGCTCCCAACTAGGATGCTGTGTCGGAATGGCATGGAACACAAAGACAAGGACAACTAACACCCAGACCCAGAGCAGATATTTAACACTTTAACTGCTGAAAACACGTACCTCGTTTTCCTTTGTGCAACGCGAATGCGGCTACTCACGCCAGGCGCGTAAAACAACGCATTTGATTACTAGCAGCAGTTAAAGTGTTAAATTCATCATTCAATCATCTGCTCGGCCGGGAATCGAACCCGGGACCTACTGAGCCAAACAGGTCGACGAATTCGTCAGAGATCCTGGTGCTCTCTCAAGCACAGAGGCTGGCCACCGAGGGGGTTTTAGTGGGTGTAATCTTACAGAGCCTGGTTATAAAGATTCCCCCCCCCCCTCCCGTCAACAAAAAAGGACAGAATGGGATTTTTATGAATCGTCTTCTTCTTTCTTATTCTTCTAAATAGAAATGAATCGCTATGTAAGCTATCGCTATCGGTGAAACCTAATTATTAGCTAATCTTATAATCTTACGAGTATATATAAAATTCTCGTGACACAATGTTAGTTACCACACTCCTCCGAAACGGCTTGACCAATTTTTATGAAATTTTATATGCATATTCAGTAGGTCTGAGAATCGGCTACTATCTATTTTTCATACCCCTAAAGTGATAAGGGTTGTAACACCTCTTAACATTTTTTTTTTACAATTTTTTTATTTTTTTATAATGTGGCTTATGTGGCATTAAAAATACACACAACCCATAATTTTCACCCTTCTATCACCAACCCCTATTTTTTTATAGTCACTAGAAATAATTTATATGGCAAAACAACTTTTGCCGGGTCAGCTAGTATTTATATAAATGAATCGCTATTCGTTTGTCTGGCTAAAACTCGAGAATGGTTGGACTGATTTCGCTTATTTTGGTCTTAAAATATTTGTATAAGTTCAGGGAAGGTTTAAAAGTAAAAAAAAACAGCGAGTGAAAACGCCGGTTTCAGCTATTTTTGATCTTGAAATATAATATATGTGGATGTTCAGGGAAGATTTCAAAGTAAAAAATAGGTGAATCCGCCGGATGCAGCTGGTATAGAATAAAAAGTACCTCTGAAGGTAGGTTCTCAGCCCGAGAGTGTATATGCATCACCTCCAGGAAATCAGCGAATGACATCTTCCCACCTTTGCCTTTTAGGTACCCTGAAAAATAGCAAACGAACTGAACAACTGAAAAAGCAGACGGAGGAAGGAGTTAAAAGTTGTTAAAAAGATCACATGATTAATGAACAAGCCCCCAACCCGACAGAGCAAGACAAAAGCCAGACAGTCCAAATTATACTCGCGCTAAGGGTTTGCTGTAACGCCCCTGTACCAACCTGCCAGCTCCTGGATAGTGGGGCTCATCCCCAGCGACCGCATCACCACCGTCAGCTCGTCCAGCGATGTGATCTGCCCAGACCGCGCAAATAGGTAGAAACATTCACGGAATTCTGAAAGTTGATGCATTAAAACATGCTTTATCTCGTTCACACATGGCATTACTTGTCTAGAAGATAGGAAGCACTTTGTAAGAGAACCAAGTTGCTTATTAATCATTTATCAACAAGAGAGACTAACTATAGCTGTATACAGCAGTTTCTTCTAACAATAATTCTCTTTTATGTTATTTCTGAGTTACTTTTACAATAATAGTATTAGTATAATGTGAGAACAACTTGTGATCATTAATAAATGTTAGGAAATATTTGAACAGCTGGTAACAGACAAGTAAACTACGAATATTATTTAGGTCACTAGTGAAAATCTTAAGAATACCGTTACATCTTCAACTTCCGTTTTAGATAATGTTTATTTGTCTAGACGTTGCAAATGTGCATTCCTGAAGTAGGTACGTGTTTTTTCTTTTTAGATACCACTCTAGATCACTATCAACAAGGTTTTAAAGATAAGAAAGTAAGATTTTTTTCACGTACCATCGATATCCTGTTCCTTGAAGTAACGAGCCTGAAATGAAACAGATTTGATTGTTACCACTTGTACAATAGTTTTAGGCTGTAATTGTGTCAGTAATGCACTTACCATTGTTGGAAAGATAGAAAATATTAAAATAAAATAAAATGTAAACAGAAAACACGAAACTCGACAGCGAAGCGAACTCAACTCGGAGAGCTGACATTGACAATTACAATTAAAACGACAGCGATGAGCGGATGAGATCTTTTTTTTTTACAACTTAGTTTTTTAGTTGCAAGAATGATACCACAAAATACCCGTAGAAATTGAATAATGTACGATTTTTTGTGATTGTATATTCATCGCTTCATTCTTCAGATATGATTTAATTACCAACTGTAGTACCTCTATTTGCTAGGCAACTTCGCACAATTTTTAGAGACTTAAAACGATTTAGTGACTTGAAACGTATTTCCGGCCCCTCCTACCTAGTGTAGCCATCTTGTGTTTTACTCATTCCTCTTTTGTGCGCGGTAACTTTCGCACGTCTCAAAATTCACCATGCCGAAAAGAAGCGCGCAAGTCGTAATTAAATAATACGTAAGGAAAATTGAGAAAGAATATAAATTAAATTACATTATAATAAATTACATCTCCACTGTTTTCATCATCGGAAGATGAAGGTAAGTCGATTTACATTTAATAAGTGAAAATAACTAATAGTTTTGATACGCATGGGATTGACTGCGAGTCAATAACATTGACGGGTTTCAAAACTAAAATTTGTCATATTTATATTAATAAAATTATGTATCGGGGTTGACTGCGAGTCTCCAACGATGACAATAAACATACAACCTGAAATAGGTGTAATGTAACGGTCCTCTGCGAACCTAATGCAATCGTTTCACGATTCATGTTTTAAATAATTTCATGCATCGGGGTTGACTGCGAGTCTCCAACGATGACAATAAACATACAACCTGAAATAGGTGTAATGTAACGGTCCTCTGCGAACCTAATGCAATCGTTTCACGATTCATGTTTTAAATAATTTCATGCATCGGGGTTGACTGCGAGTCTCCAACGATGACAATAAACATACAACCTGAAATAGGTGTAATGTAACGGTCCTCTGCGAACCTAATGCAATCGTTTCACGATTCATGTTTTAAATAATTTCATGCATCGGGGTTGACTGCGAGTCTCCAACGATGACAATAAGCAGAAAATGCATACATCCTGAAATAGATGTAATGTTCCTCTGCGAACCTAATGCGAATCGTTTTACAATCCACTTCCAATAAAATTGAAAAACTTTACAATGTAAATTTAAAATTTTAATGGCAGACGACGAATGTGCCGGACGAGCTGTTGAATACAAAATAATAAGCCCAGAACCAGTGCCAATTGGACTGGAAGCCGTTCAAGACTCCGGTTTGGAGACCATCGAAGTTTTAATTCAAAACGAAAATAAAGATCAAAACATTCACATCGAAAACACTACAAATCTCCGATCCTGTTGTGGACCCGAGACTATTATCTGCTCTTCGTGAATCTATGTCCGATACACCCGCCTAAGGTGATAAAATACATAACAATTTAACAGAATTGTGGCTACCTTTATTAAGGAAACGGAATTCACAGAAAAGGCGAAATCAAAATTGTCAAAATTGTTTGATTCCTGATAATTATAGCAAGCACCAAAATTAAATGGCAAAATTTGTGCTGCGGTACCAGACATGGTACGTACCTAATCGAGATAAAACTCTCGCATATCACAACAACAACTCGGCCTGGGAGTCACGGCCATAAACACGCTTCTGAGAACCGACGACAAGTTTAAAGCCATGAAGCATCTCAGCAACGATTGCCAAATACTTCGCGATTCCTATCACCAAGTTACACAAAACCGCGTGAAGCTAATTACACTCAGCCTATATAGGTCCTTTATACACAACATAAACGAATCTGAAGGGTAAAAAACCTTATTTGTTTTGTTTTTACCAGAAAAAATTAAAGCCACAAAAGCTATTGAAAAGCAAGGTCTTCAAATAAAGAAGCCGAACAAGACTGCAAAACGTACTGTTCCTCAGCCAAGCGCTGACCGTCTACGTCCTACCAGGGAAACTGGTATGTCCCATCCTTGGTGCTCGACGATCAGAGCGGGGCGGGGAGCCTACAGGACATGACCGCCGTCACGAGGCTATCGTCCATCCTCAACGCCAACGCAGCAGCCTTGTGATTCTTACCAGGACAAGCCCCGTGCACCAGCATCAACTCGCCAGTAGCACAGGTACACGCGGGCAGATTTACTTACTTTTACGACAATTGGTCAATGGTCACCAATAATAACGTTAACGTAAACGGTTACAATATAAGTACGTTTAACGACGTCGGTTAGTCAATCTAATATACCGAAAAATGTCTAATGTCCGAACCGAAGTTACCTATAAATAAATCGAAAAAAAAAAAAAAAAAACTTTTTTTTTTTTTTTTCCTTGTACCAACTCACCGGCCTTCTGACCGGAAGTACTAAAGGTTTCAATTTTAATCGAAAAACTCGACCAAAACTTTATAACTATGAATTTAATGGCACGCCGCGCCGTTCGGATTATCCGTCGCCCCACGAGTTCTCATAAATATGATGAGAGAAGTCATGGGCTATTTATGAAGTCGAGATCACAAATCAGTGTTTCAAAAAAAAATAATAATAATAAAAAAAATCAGGGTTTTAACTAGATGAAATATTGGCATACAGGCGATAGTTATCGGCAATGCGAGAATAAAGATAACGCAACTATAACGTTGCTTAACTATCTAGGTTTCGTAATCAACTACGTTATAATATAAGTATTTTGGCGCCGAGGCAAAGATGCAAATACCTAAGATTCGAGTTCGATTCAAATAATTTTATCATCAAGCTTCCCTCAAATAAGAGAAGCAAAATAACGCAGTTGGTTCACAAGTTCACAGAACTAAAATCTTGCACTAATTGAGAGTTCTTCCAGCTTATTGGAGTTATTATAATCGCCCTCTGCCCAATCTCTAAATATGGGTGGTTCTACACTAAGATATTAGAAAGACAAAAATATCTTGCATTGCTTATGAATGATAAATAAAAATTACGAATCTGTCTAGTGAAAGATTAAAAATGATCTGCATCAAACATCAAACATTAAAACCATGTTAACTTCAATATAAGCACGCATCCGGATCTGCCTGGGGTGCGAACTGTAATAACAACACTATCAATGGCAAGTAAAAGCACTCTTAGAAAGCAAGACACTTTAATTACTTATTTTCTGGACATAAAGTCATTCGCCAACAAAGTATTTATGGCGTGAACAATGAAGAGTATAACTATCTATCTAAAGTAACCAATTGCGTCATATTGCTTCGCGTTCGTAACGCTACTGCAACCAGCTACATAAATCGAATGGGGGGCATACAATACCCTCATCTAAATAACATGATCAGATATATTTGGCAGTCGTGTAAGCAGCGCGGGCTTTGGACATTATTATCATACATAAATACCAAAGACAATTGCGCAGACGCCGCATCAAGAAACGTGAAGCGAGATACGGAATGGACACTTCCCCATAATACTTTACCAGAGAATGCTAATTGATGATTTGATTTGATTCCAACGCTATATCTGTTGATGCATTCTCTCTGGATTGACAGTCAAGTTATTTTTATTTTGTTTATGCTTTTCCGCCATTTTCCCTAATATTGAAATGCCTCAGAATAATCATTGATGATCGATGACCGCTCCTTTTGAGTTGTATTTTAATATACCCTTATTGGCCTACACAGCCTTGGTTTCAATTATTGCAGAACCTAATTGTTACAGGGGTTCTTTATTTCAATCCCGAAAAATATCTTTTGCAATCTCATTTCAGGGAATCATCCCTTACACAAGAACCTTATCCTGTTTACCGCAGAGCTCTGCGGCAGTCTTTCATTTGACGGAGCGCCAGCACAGGCTCGATGACGCTGATGCTGTCATCGTTCTCAGACTATAAAACAGTACAATACTTCACTGAAGCATTGGCGCCTGTTTTTGTAACGTCAAAGAGAACATATACCTTCGAGGCATCCGTCCTTTACCTTTCTGACGAAGCAATTAAATAACAGCTGTTCGTATGGTACTTTAAATTCCCACCGGTCCGCTTTTTCCGCTATAATCGGAAATAATACAGGCCCAAATGAATACGTTAAGCGTCTTTTGCAAGATATGTACAAATTAAAACCTACTAAACCCGAGGTAATCTAGCACTTAGGATCCACGGTTAGTGTTAAATAATGTTTCAATACGGTTTCCTAATGACGACGTACCTACCCTTAAAAAAAAAAAAAAAAAAAAGCACGTCGTCCTACTAGCAATTTGCACTGCTCACAGAGTCCAGACGCTTTTCCTCATTGCACCTCTGAATATATTTTTTTTCCGATAGCAGCGCTAAAATTAACATCACTGAAATTATAAAAACATCGGGCCTGGGCGGGACCAACAAGTGTTGTTCCTGCCATACTTCAGGGAAAATACCAGTGTTTACCCAGCCGTCATTCTCTCAGACTACCTTTCTAAAACTAGAAATAGAAGAACTGCGAGTATCGATAGACTGTTGTTGAAATACAAAAGGCCTCATAAGCCCGCAACAACACAGTCCATCTGTCAATAGGTGAAGCAAGTCCTGTCTGCGAGCGGTGTCGACGACAGCACGAGGCACGCGCCGACATCGGCGGCGAGCTCCGCCGGAGTCAGCATAGACATCATCCGCAAAACTGCAGGCTGGACTAACTCATCCGGCGCGTTCGCTCGTTTTTTATCAACGGACAATAAACCAGGGTGAATTTGCTCGAAGAAAATTTGATTAATTACTTAGTAATTAAACACTAATTAATGATATTGAGTATCAAAATAACAAACGCGTTTATGGTTGATTGTACGTACATTTCTCTAACCTTAGAATGCTAAAAGCATTCGTTTCAGCTAATAAGAAATTAAGATCTGAAGTTGACTATCGTAAATAGTTAAATCTTGTTGGGTATAAAAGTAAAAAAATAAAAAAAAAAAAATTATAATAATTTAACGTTATTGCTTTTTTATGATTAAGTATTGCAAAACTTTCTGCTCTGAACATCTACAGTTGGTAATTAAATCATATCTGAAGAATGAAGCGATGAATATACAATATATGATCAAACGAACTTCAGAGTGAAGTTCGATCATTATTGTATGAATCGCTTCATTCGAAGATATGATCACCCACCCTCCCAAAAGGCCCTAATAAGAAAGCTTTTGCATTACTAGTTGACTCTAAAAGAATGAGTAAAACACAAGATGGCTACACTAGGTAGGAGGGGCCGGAAATACGTTTCAAGTCACTAAATCGTTTTAAGTCTCTAAAAATTGTGCGAAGTTGCCTAGCAAATAGAGGTACTACAGTTGGTAATTAAATCATATCTTCGAATGAAGCGATTCATACAATAATGATCGAACTTCACTCTGAAGTTCGTTTGATCATATAATATACGGGTTTTCATGCTTGAAGATGATGCAAAAATGTAGTGTTTTCAAGTCAATAAACTTGTTGGTAAGTATAAACTAATAAAATTACACTAAATAAAGATTCTGCGTTGGCAAAACTCATGATTAGTATTGTTTTTTCACTTTAAACGAAAGTAAATATTATAATAATGGCAACAAAAAACGAAACTCATAGACAATAAAATATATTGAAATTTGACAAACTCTGTGAAAAGTCAAAATGGCCGACCAATCAGCTGACAGATGTGAAGGACTATTTTTCCATGGTGTAATTATCTGAATTGAGCAAATTATTACATAAAACTTTGAACGAACTAGTGTTCAGTGTCCTGCCTATTGTTTATTGTGTTATTATCATGTTTATAGCCATGCAAATCGAGTGTAATCATTGGTAAGTGGTGGTCGTACAGATTTTTTCTGGTCGATTTTCTTCATAGATTTTCATGTAACCTTGTACTTGCCATTGATAAGGTACGGAAAATGATTTTCTGTGGCCTTCACAGGTGCTAATAATAGCTAAAATATATGAATACGGAAGTGCTGTGATAACTGAAATGCTTATAAATTAGTTTGTTAACCTTGCCTGAAAAGCCTATCTAAAGGCACTTCTATGCAGTTTCAGTGTATGTATGTCACTAAACCGCTCCACAATTATTCTGTGACGTATTTATCGCCCTTTAATTATGTAAATATGTCCTAAGAACCATTTAAATTGCATTAGCAACTTAGTAATGGTGACTCAGAAGTTCAGTATGCTCCATTTACAATGGCTTATAAAAAGTGTCAATAGAGATATTGAACTTTATCAAGGACAGTATATGAGCTTATTAGATTCTTATTTGTTTAGGCTTAGTTGCCAGCCCTATTGTCAAAGGTTTAGGCCTTAGCTAAGTGACACTTCTTACAAAAATTACATCATTGTTATGTTACACTATTTAATTAAATAAAAAAAATTTTCATAACTTACTTAGTTAATATAATTAATAGTAAGTTAATTAACAGTTAAAAAATAAATAATCAAAATGAATAACATTAATTTAAAAATATACCAAAAAGATTTTGTAACCACAAAAGTATACAAACAACATGTTTAGTATTTGCTGGTATGATGATCTCGTAAATTCTTGGCAGGCTAGTCAATATAAATAAATAAGTAATGTTGTACATTCATAGCTCCCCAATAAAATACCTTGTGTTGTGATGCCATGGAACACAAATACAAGGACAACCAACACCCAGACCCAGAGCAGATATTTAAATACATCATTCAAACATGTGCCCGGCCGGGAATCGAACTCGACTCTGGCACTTATAAGGCAGATAAACAACCGCTGTGCCAAAAACAGGTTGTCTAGTCAGTATAATTTATAGCAATGATCAAAACAATTGGAAAAAACTGACTCTATTAGTTAAGGCGAAATTAATAATCATATACATAGATCTCAATACTGAGATAAGATATCAACTCCCTGGATTATTAATAATACAGATTGATTACAATCATCTAAAAACAGTAAGAATTTTTATGGTGAGGCCAACCCAGAAATGAATATAAAAATTTAGTCAAGTTTATTGACATATTTCTATGGATTTTATTAATTTTTAAATTTGAATTTATTGATTTAATCCAATGTTGTCGGAGTCAAAAATATTTGAATTTGAATATGGAGTGGCTTTATTTCTGATTTTAGGGTTGGGCCCATAGTAAAAGTGGTTCATAATGATGAGTACTATTAGCCCTTTTCTGCTTTGCATCATCATCCATCATCATCCACAGCCCTCTCTATCCCACTGCTGTGTATAGGCCTCTCTCCCGTTATGCCATCTGCCTCGGTCAACTGCTAATCGGGTCCAGGTTCGACCCGCGACTCTATGTATTTGACTATCTTACTATATACAGCTTTGCATACCCTTTCCTTATAATCATAATCAATTTATTGGTAATATTCATTACAGGTCATAACACAATAAAAAATGATACTTAAATCCCTATTAATACCAAAAATGTGAATGTAAGTTTGTTTACGCTTTCACGCGAAAACTACTTAACCGATCATCATGGAACTTTGTACACATATTCTTGGAGGTATTAGAAACATGGATACTTTTATTGAAAAATTGACTGCAGGTGAAACCGCGTAACAAAACAAAACTGTAGTTAACAATCAAGTCAACTTATTGACCAATTTCACTAAATATAGTCTACAAATAATAATAATAAAACTCTGTATAGTTCAATTGGACTGTTATTATTATAATAAAAAATAACTACCATATCCAAAGCCACATACATCAGCTAGTAATAGTAAATCGTCGTAGAGATATGGGGCAAGCTATCTCACTAATAAGCTATTAGGTAGGTTCAATGACTGTTGTCACGCTGATAACAAAGTAGGGTGCAATGTACACACGTTATTTTTATTTTTATGTAACTCCAGCTGACCTGACAGACATTTGTCTGAACTATCTCTTAATTTTCTAATGTTCTGCTTATTTTCCTATATTTTTTCTTTCACTGACAATTATTAACACAACAAAAAAGAATTAGCGAAATTTTTCCATCCGTTCACGCGTGATGCGATGACAAAGGGAAATAGAGATTCATTTTTATAAATATAGATAGGCTTGCGTTTGACTGCCATCTCGCTTGATGGTAAGCAATGATGCGGTCTACGATGCAGCACTCGCCTAGAAGAACATAGACATAATAAACATTGACCACATCATTGCTTACCGTCAGGCGAGATGGCGGTCAAACGCAAGCCTAGTTTAAAAAAAAAAGAACCAATTCACTTGCATCACATAATTATAAGACAACACGCTGCGTCTCGCAGATTCACGCTCGGTGATAATAATAATTATTTTTACAAAAAAATAAACAAAAACCGACTTCAAAAGACCGACTATTGAGTTATTCATCTATTTGTTGCGCACATACTTAATGCAAATTTAAGACTTATATGGTTTTCTCATGGATACCATTATCAGAAATGGACTAAATTGAAATGGGACCAAATGGGAAGCGTCAGCTTTCTAATAAAAAAAGAATCAGCAAAATCGATTCACCCAGTCAAAAGTTATGAGGTAACAAACATAAAAAAAACATACAGTCGAATTGAGTCGGTTAAAAAGTAGCCTATGATGTACAGGGAAAGGGCAAGGTTTTAAGGAAAAGGTATGCTAAGCCTGTAAGGGGTTGTAGTACTCATAATTATGAACAAGTTTTAAAATGAGACCAACCCTGAATTAGCATAAAATAATAACAAACTAAATAACATGCATTGTCATCAGTCTTTGACAGGTGTGCAGTTTGAATTAAATCTGATCGTTCAAAGTAGGGCAAAATCGAGTCCAAAAGGGTCGGTTACAAACATACAGGTGAAACTAATAAAAGCGTGTTAAAAATACTGTTTCATACATTTTTTTATGAAATATAGCTAACAATTGCCTTTTGTATTGTTCCAGTATCAACACAGAGAAGAACATTCTCTGAAACCCGGAGTCATGGACAAACCGTTGAAACAATACAGAATTCATCTCAGTACTATAAAAACTTAGTTAAACTAAGTCTTGTTATAAATATTAATAGTATAAAGAGATCTAGTCTCAGTTGTTGATAGTAGAAATATAGTAAAAATAATAGAGAAATAATTTACAAAATATAGTATTTATTTATCATTAATCTTATTGTTATCGTTAAATAATTAATAAATCATTAACCAATCAAGCAATAATTCCATTTTATCTGTATGTAATACAAAAGTTACCAAAGAGTATGTAGAATCATAGACAAGCTCACAGAGACATAGATGTTGTTGACTCTATGGAAATCAGAGAAGGGAGATAAAGAGAGAAGAGATAAGAAAGAGTGGGCGAGTATGGCCGCTACGATGGTGGAAACTCCTCCCCCTCAGCTTATAACCACGATAGAGTGGAGTATGATGGATAAAAAGAAGTTTTTCCCGCTTTACACGCTAAGCAGTTTCACGGGTGAGTTGGTTTTATCTACTTAAGTATTTATTTATTTAAGTTCACCTACACTACATACACTACACATTCAATAATAACAAGAACATTATTTTTACAAAACAAAAAACAAAAACCGACTTCAAAAGACCGACTATTGAGTTATTCATCTATTTGTCGCGCACGTACTTAATGCAAATTTAAGACTTATATGGTTTTCTCATGGATACCATTATCAGAACTGGACTAAATTGAAATGGGACCAAATGGGAAGCGTCAGCTTTCCAATAAAAAAAGAATCATCAAAATCGATTCAACCAGTCAAAAGTTATGAGGTAACACAAACATAAAAAAAAAAAAAAAAACATACAGACGAATTGATAACCTCCTCCTTTTTTGAAGTCGGTTAAAAAGCAGCATGCAGTTTTTAAAAACACTTTTCTAATAAAATTTTTTTTTAATTTCAGTAAGATGCGCACTTTACCCGCTGACGCTTGTTAAAACGCAAATACAAATTCAGCGCAAGAAGGAAGCTTACAGCGGAATCACCGACGCCATAACCAAGATATATAGGAACGAGGGCGTTTCCGGGTTATATAGAGGCTTCTGGGTATCTAGCGTGAGTATTACTATCCATTAATCACGTGAGGATCGAGGGGGGAGGGATCACGAAATATCACAAGGCGAGAGGGGGGATGTAGTGAAATATCACGTGTTTATTTACGTTCAATTTTAATTAAGGTTATTTGTACTAAGCACGTGATATTGGCGTGGGAGGGGGTTAATTTATTTCCTCACCATATATCACCAAAAGTGGCTAAAACATCACGTTATTAATGGACGACCCCTTATAAGAAAAGGGTATGCTAAGTCGAAAAGGGTTCATAGTACTCATCATTGCGAACTTCTGCTATGGGACCAACCCTAATAGTTGTAGATGCGTGAACCAATTCAAACTTTGCTATTTAAAGTACAACAATGTATACATACTAGAGATTAAACGGATAAATGTTTTGCCGGATACCGGATACCGAATATCCGGCCAACCTTGAATCCGGATATCCGGCCAACCGTGAAGCCGGATATCCGGCTAAATATAGCCGATTGGTGACTCGGGTAACTTCGAGCCGATTTTTAAGCTGTACTTTTTTGTTGCAGTTTCAAATAATCTCGGGTATATTCTACATCTCTACATATGAGGGAGTGAGACACGAGCTCGGGAAACACGAAGTCAGTCCCAAACTAAAGGTGAGATTTAGTTTTTTCAGTAACACTTTTTATGATTTTTGTCCCATTGACGTGACAACGTCTAATAAATCGATGAACGCCGGGTGCACGCACGAAAAAGTGTACCGTTACGCTTATTGTGACGTCACGATAGGAGCGAGAACAGTATGCAATCAGTTCATCAATGTTTTGTTATGACGTTGTCACGTTAAACTATCGTCCGTAAACCGACTTTACAGAGTCTTGTCTTGTCGTAAATATGAATATTGAATTCGAATTATCTTAAATGTTTTAATGTTCCGCTCAACTTCCTTAATTTTTTCTTTTCTAAAGAACCCTCTGACAATAATTAACACAACAAAAAAGAATTAGCGAAATTGCTCCATCCGTTCACGCGTGATGCGATGACCAAGGGAAATAGAGATTCATATTTATGCAATTTTTTATATCTTGTTTTTTATCCATTTCAGTCGTTCATAGGCGGCGGCTGCGCTTCCATAGTGGGCCAGACGATAATTGTTCCTTTCGATGTGCTGAGTCAGCATCTCATGGTCCTGGGGCTGGTCAAAGGTCGCGCAAGCGGCGGGAAAAGTGTTGTAAGTTGTACTAGAATTTGAGTCGTCATTGATGCATTTTGAGTCATCACAAATTACATTTTGAGTCGTCGTCATTTTAAGTTTTGACGTGTCGTGGTCGTCGATGTTTGTGACAAATTGACGGCTCAAGAAATATTGGAGGCATTTAAAGACGTCAATTTGAGATAAATCTAACAATGAAACGATTTATCAACGTCTAAAATTTTAACTCTATCTACACTTCAACACTAATATTATAAAGAAGAAAGATTTGTATTTTTGCATGATTGTAATGAATAACTGATAAAACTACTGGACCGATTTTAATTTTTTTTTAACCAATAAAAAGTTACATTATTAGTGAGTTGCATGGACCAGTATATTTCTTACCCGTGTAAAGCCGGGGCAAGTCGCTAGTAGGACTATAATTTAGTCTAAGTTAGGTTAGAAAATTAATGGTTTAATCGAAGCCTTTAGAGTCGTCCCACACTATTCATACTTTCGTTTATCACTTTCACTCTATAGACAATATTTTAGCCTTAAAGACATTTTGAGTCGTCACACACAGTTCAGACACAATATCTATCACTCCATAGACTATAAATATTTTTTATTTCCAGGTGATGAATCCCCTAGGCCTGGATTTAGACAAGCGCATATCAAAAGCAGCTCTCGCTCGCGAAGTGTTCCTCCGCGTGTACCGGACGCACGGCGCGAGGGGCTACTACAGAGGGTATTGTGCTTCGTTAGCGGCGTACGTGCCGAATTCAGCCCTGTGGTGGGCGCTTTATACTGCTTATCAAGGTGAATATAAAAAAAAATTAAGTGAAAAAAAAATTTTAGTCAAAAAAAAATTATGAGTAAAAAAAATTTTAAGTCAAATAAAAATTGGAAGTAAAATAAAAATAAATAAATATTATACTTTTACAATATTAGACAAACGAGGCGTAACGGAAAGGTGTAGTAATAGGTAGTAATAATAAGGTGTAGTACTTAAGGGTTTGCTTTTACACGTCAAAGTGAACATGAAGAACTTGAAAAACTAAAACACAAGGTTGAAAAAACGAGGTTCTTGTTTTAATTCTTCTCAAGTAAGGTTTTTTGTGTCTTTGTAAAAAATATAAAACCTATGATCATAATCGTAGTCTTTTGAAATATATTAAAATTAAGATTAATTTCCTTGCAATCGAAGTAAAAAGTCGCGTGTGTAACTCGGGCGCAAACGCAAATCCCTTTTCATCTTAGAAACATCTCAGATAAAATGGCTTGTTTTATGCCCTCGTACAATCTATTTTTATTACACGGATTTATTTAGCTTGTGCTGTTTGTAGTTTTTTTGATTCAAATCTTGCAACTTCATATGGAAACACTTCCCGATGTCCGATTGGGCTGAAATTTGATATACCGATGACAATAAAAGCTTGTTTTTTGTAATAATTTTAAATCTATATTTGTATGTAATTTCAGATGAATTAGTTAAACTAGCACCATCGTACGTCTCCCACTTACTGATACAGTGCATAGCGGGAACCCTCGGCGGCTTCACTACCACCATACTGACCAACCCGCTGGACATCGTGCGAGCGAGACTGCAGGTGAGTCGAAACAAATACAACAAATAAAAATAAAAAATAAAAATCTGTTTAATAGAAATAAAAATAATAAAAAACAAAATTGAGAATCGATGACATCGGAAAAACTGAAACTGAAACACTATGAAACTGTTGCAGTTGTCAACGCCCTCCTCCGAGAATATTACTAGGTTCCAGGTAGAAGAGCAATGTTTTCAGAGAAATTTCAGGGCAAAAAAAAAACTTCACACTCGTAGCTCCCCACTACCCTGTATCCCCTGTATACCCTGTAGCGAAGCGAAGGTGCAATTCTATAATCGAAACGATATAGAAAATAGAATACAATTGCAACTTGGCTAGATGGCTGAACCTATAACAATCTCCTACCAGCCCGTCTCTTTCTAACTCAAAGTTTGTCAAGCACTAACCATCACTCCATCTCTTTCCAGGTCGAAGGTGTAGGAACAATGAAGCAAGTATTCAAGCAGCTCTGGGCGGAAGAGGGCCTCGCAGGCCTCTACGCGAAAGGCCTCTCGGCTCGACTCGTGCAATCAGCGTGCTTCTCTTTCAGCATAATTCTTGGATATGAGAGCATTAAACGAGTCGCAGTAAGCGAGGAGTTCCGCCCTATGGTGCGGTGGTGAACAATAAATTATGACAAACAAACGTTGTTTTATTTTGGTGTCTATAATATAATGCACGATAATTGGGGTACCTGCATACGTCCGGAGAAGAAATTCAATGGCGTTTGCGAACCCACCCGCATTTGGCCAGCGTGGTGAAATACGGCCTAATCACCCTTCGAGGGTAGACCTGTATCCCAGCAGTGGGAGGATTAAAGATTGAGAATGATGATAATGAATTGGGGTACTATGTACGTGGAATATTAGTATGTAAATTATTGCCCCGATAATGTACAGCCTGATATACAGCGGCGCTGTACACAAATTATATTGGTTATACAGTATACACTAGGTACCTTACATCAATTATTGCTTCCCTTATTTTCCACCACTAGTACGAGGGATTTCGTAGGGCGAAGCTGCTAGTCCTAGTGTCAGCTTCAAGACCCTCAGAACTCAGAAAGGCCTCTGGAGGTCAATGAAACTAGGTACCAGGAGTGTATAGAACAGCTGATGACAGGACCCATAGATGTGTTCGTGGTTTAACGAGCCTAATCGTGGTTTTCTTAGGGCTCTGTGGGGCTAGCACAACTTTGACGTAAAAATACGTAGCGAGTTTTCGATAGAAAAGTGTACGCCATTTACGACTGTCAAATGTGCTCCTGACGGGTGTAAATGGCGTACACTTTTCTATCGAATACTCGCTACGTATTTTTACGTCAAAGTTGTGCTAGGCCCACTGAATGAAGAAGGGGGTAATTTTCATCGAGGCACAGAATATATGGCGCGTCGCTCACTGGTAAGTCGAGGCGGCGGCGCGGCGTCGCAGCTTGTATATACCTTGTATATGAAGCGCACTGCCATTCATTTGTAAAGAAATCCTTTGTTTGTAAAGTGAGCGACGCGCCTAACTCGCTCCATTTCAGCATTTTGAAGTAATAAAATTATGAAAAAATTCGGTCGTTGTGAATATACCTATCTATTAGAATATCTATTATACCGCAGACCTCGGCAACTAGACCGAATATGATTTTTTATAATTCTATTCAGTGATTTTATAGCTTGAAAAAATGTTGAAATGTGCAAGCAAGATGGCGGCGCGTCACGTTCTGCGCCTAAAAAAGGCAAAATAGGAAAATTTAGTTTCGTAGTCAAGAAATGCACAAAAAAGGTTGTTTAAATGATTTATTCATGTACTTTATTTAATACATAAAAGCGACCTATGTATTATGCTAGATATAACACATGCCAAGTCATGACTGATCGAGCATGCCTCGCGAGTCACGTCTTTGCATGCCTTGGAGTCACGCGACTCTCGCTCTGCTGTCTCGCTTTGCTTCTGATCTTACCACAGGCCAGAGCGGGATAGCATGCGTCAAGCATGCTGTCAGTCAGGACTTCTAATTGTGCATGCTTTGACATGATTTTGCAAATCTATACCGTTCTACATACATACATATATTATAACTATATAATTTCTTTAGTATATTTACAAAAATAATTGTATGGAAGAGAAGATTTTTAACCTTTTTGTAGACAACTTTGAAGCCTTTTTTAACAGATTTTGACTAACTAAAAATACAGGGCCTTATTTATAAACGGTTCCTAACAGCTGCTAATATTGACAAATCGTCTGCTCCTACGAACACTATCGAAACTGCAAAATCACGATTTTTTCATTGCACCAATTAAACAATTATTTAAATCCTTTTAGGAAAACAAATTATCTAAAACAATAACAGTTGCTTAGATTTGTATTTGTCATTAACTTGAGTGCAATACAAAAATGTAGTGCATATTACTACGCAATGTCACTTAATTTTATGAGCAAGATTAAATAACATTTTTAGGGTTCCTTACCCAAAGGGTAAAACGGGACCCTATAACTAAAACTCCGTCCTCCGTCTGTCACCAGGCTTGTATCTCGTGATCCGTGATAGTTTGACAGTTGATATATTTGTTGCCGCTATAACAAATACTAAAAAAAACGAATAATATAAATATTCAGGGGGCTCCCATGCAACAGAAATGATTTTTGCCGTTTTTATAGATACTGGTACGGACCCTTCGTGCGCGAGTCCGGCTCGCTCTTGGCCGGTTTTTAATTTAATTACCTACACAACTTTTATGTATGCACTAGTGCATAAAAATAAAAAGTTGTGCATAATTCAACTATTAATATACCAGCTAAATAATGTCATACTTGTTAAATGCAAATATAATTTTAATAATACGGTTTACCTAATTTCGCTTAGATATATAAATTGTATACGATACTTAATGTAACTACCAGATATATTACCTAATTATAAATGTATTTACAGTTATATAATTTGACGAAATTATAGAGCAATAGTCATACAAATAATAGAATATAACTAGCAGTTCTGCGAATAGTAGACCTCGCAAGAACTTTTTGCGACAATCACAGTAAATTCATCCTGTGCCGGTCCTATTAACATTTTTAACTGGTGCGAGGACTAAAAATGGCGCCCCTCTAAATAAAAAAAATGTTGAGCAGTTGCTTTATTTACCACCAGAAAAAGCAGTGGCTTCAGATTATTCTGCTGCCAAAAGTTCGTTTAACCAGTTTGTGCGAATACCTATATGTATGAAGTGGTGGACAACTGAAAAATAATTTTAATGATTGTCAACCTTTTAACCGACTTCAAAAAAGGAGGAGGTTCTCGATTCGACTGTTTTTTTTTTATGTTTGTTACCTCATAACTTTTGACTGGGTGAATCGATTTATATTATTGTTTTTTCATTAGAAAGCTGACGCTTCCCGTGTGGTCCCATTTAGTAAGTCAGTCCCAGTTTTGGTAATGGTATGAGAAAACCATATACTTAAGTCTTAAATTTGCATTAAGTACGTGCGCGACAAATGGATGAATAACACGCCAACCGATTTCGTTATAAGTATATTATTTTATTTGAAAGAATGTACATATCAGTTGCGAAACAGGTTCGTGCCAGTGTGGACGTGTCTAAATTAGGGTTTCCAACCGGGAAATCGCGGTACCAAAAGAACCGGGATTTTTGAATCTTGTCCCGGTTGTTGTGGGATTTTCGGTACTTGCTATTTCTAGTTTTCTGAAAGCGCAAAAGAGAATCTAACACGCAGATTACTGCGTTTTATTAACTAAAATATCTAATATCTAGTGATTTTGACATTCGTAGAAAATTTATAAATGATCCATCAGACATGCATAAATCACTTAATACGTCTTGTCTTTTTAGCAAGTAATTCCTGACCCACCATCTTTTTCTTTTCTTTTTACTAGAAATGGAATGCAAAAAAAATGTAGCCACCACACAACAACACTACTTCCTCGGGCGACATGACCTAAGCAACTGAACTGTGTGGACGGCAGAGTTTCCGAAACATTGTTCCTGGAAACATCTACGTCATGTTTCAGAAACTGTGTATCCGAAACAATGTTGCTCAGTGAATAAGCAACTGAACTGTGTGGACGGCAGAGTTTCCGAAACATTGTTCCTGGAAACATCTACATCATGTTTCAGAAACTGTGTATCCGAAACAATGAAGCTCAGTGAAAAGCAACTGACTGTATGGACGGCAGTGTTTCCGAAACATTGTTCCTGGAAACATCTACGTAATGTTTCAGAAACTGTGTATCCGAAACAATGTTGCTCAGTGCACGTGGCTTAGGCTCTGGGTACATTTCGCTACGCAAATTTTCGACACTAATCTTGTAAAGTTATATCGCAAAATTCGCAAATATCTGGGATTTCAGCGATGTATAAATGTCTCCCACTCAAAATTCAAAAGTAAATTATTTTTACAAAAAAAAAAAAACAAGAACCAACTTCAAGACTACAAACTCAAACTAAAAAGTAGAGAATGTAAATTTGATTAGTTTAAAGCAAAGAGCAACTAAAGAATAATAGAATCAGTTAGTTTTGGAGTCGGTGCCAGCCAGGGACAGTTTTGCTGATTTTTCTTTGACTGGCACCGACTCCAAAACTATAACTGATTCTTTTATATCTTTAGTTATCCTTTAATGCTCTTTGCTTTAAAACTAATACAAAAAATATTTTCTACTTTTAAGTTTAAGTTTGTACTTTGTAGTCTTGAAGTCGGTTTTTGATTTTTTTTTGGAAAAATAATTTATTTGTACTAAATTTTGACTGTTTAATCATAAACCTCGTTATACGCGAACTTCAGTTAACGCTATTTTTTTCGGAACGTATCCCTCGCGTAAAGCGGGGTATTACTGTAATCTAAGCTTAGACTAAAATTTATTTTATTTTAGTCTAAGAATCTAAGTACGTACCTACTATTAGCCGTTAACCACACTGTATACAAACAAATACACAGCGCGTTTGAATTGACAATTCAATAGACAATGCCTGCCTAGTCAAACAAGTGACGGGCGAAAGTTTACCCCGCGCCCCGCAATTTTGTTCGTGCGTGTGTTACGCGACTCGCGCGTTCGGTCGAGCGACTTTTGTTTCACGTTTTGGTTCATCTTGGCGCCCCCCATTAAAGGCGCCCGGTGCGGTCGCACCGCTCGCACCGCCCTAGGACCGGCCCTGAATTCATCCAACCTCTTCTTCTTGACCTTGACAAGCTCTTGACTGATTTTACTCATACTTGAAATTCTTGTATACTGCTGCCAAATTTTATCGAAATCGGCCGGTAAATGGCAGTGCAGCAAATTTCCCCCTTTTTGAGGGAAATACCCCCAAATCAAAAAATCCCAACGACAAAACATTCTATAAAATTGTTGAACCTGTACACCAAGTTTTGTCGAGATTTGTTGAGAAATGCGACCTGTATGCGAGTACCAACAAACATCCGGACAGATGAAAGCATATTTGGCCAGTTGTTGCATAGACGCTTCGCTCGCTCGGTCAATTATATTCTGTATGTCTAAAGTGGCCTCCAATGCCAGAGAGCTCCACTGCTCCATGGATGCGGTTTATTTTATCTCAAAACCTGTTTTCTAGCAGTGATTCTTAGTTGTTTTATCAAAATCAGTTCAGTTGTTTTAACTTAGGGGCTTTTTTAAGGTTACGTACCCAAAGGATAAAACGGGACCCTATTATTAAGACTCCGCTGTCCGTCGTCCGTTTATCTGTCATCAGGCTGTATCTCATGAACCGTGATAGTTAGACAGTTGAAATTTTCACAGATGATGTATCTGTTGCCGCTATAACAACAAATACTAAAAAACGGAATAAAATACACATTTAGGGGGCTTCCATACAACAAACGTGATTTTCTTGCCGTTTTTATAAATAATGGTACGGAACCCTTCGTACGCGAGTCCGACTGGCACTTGGCCGGTTTTTAAATTTAATCTAACAACTAGTGCTCTTTAATACTAAAACAATAACAATAATGGCCATCACAGGTAGTGGACTTTCATTGGTCAAAGTGATTCACTCTTTCTTTCTCTTGTCCTTCTCTTTCGCTATTTAAAATGTTAAATTCCATCGTCCATGGTGACTATCTCGCTCGCACAATTAACATTTTTTATTCAATTTACTCAAGAAATAAAAAAAAAATAAGAAAAATACTGCCGTCCTCTCGAAAAGTGCAACAACTAGGATAAAGCTGATTTCGAGCAAAACGCGTTTAAATATTTTATTTTCATTGTTTGTATCGCCATCACTATTTTAAGCTTAGTATTAAAACCGGTCCCGTCATAGTTACGTTAAAACTATCTAAAGAAAATATACCGTAAACTGGGGTTACTTTGTGCCTTAGGCCAAACTTTGTGACACACCCACTTTTCAGAACATAATCTGAGTTATTTTTTAAATTTTACTTGTGAACGAGTCCAAACGATTTTTTTTTTAAATAAAAATACCGTGTGAACGTTTTCAAACATAGTACAGTTTTGTTGTCTATGCATTTTTTTTATCTGTGATGAATTTACTGTCAAGCAAGTTTTCGCGGAATCCTGTGAGGTCTGCAAACTTTGTTCTGTCAAGAAAAAACTAAGCGCTGTTCAGGACTACGGGTATGTTTTTCTTGTGATAAATTTGTAAAAGAAAAGGATATGCTAATATTGTTTTTGATTGCTAAAATATTTAATGAGTTTTTTCGACATTTGTAAAAAATCACTACATATAGGGGGAACTTTGTGCCAAAATTGAATACTCTCATTGTGTTGCCAGGTGAGTCCCAAATGACCCAAAGTAGTAAAATTTTGATCAGTCTTTAATTATACAGTAATATTATATTTGGAATATAAAAAATCTGGCGAAGTTGTTTGTCAGTTTGTCACAAAGTTAGACCCTAAGATTTAATACTATTACCCTAGTACCAAAAGTATGTGTGTCACAAAGTAATACCCCGTTTCTTTTTCTCAGGAATAATTCTCCGATGAATTATGCCTCGTTCGTACAAAAAAAAGGTTGGTGGGCGTACTTACCAAAATTACACCAAAGAAAAATTACAGGAAGCAATCAAGGACATACTAGAAAATGGAATATCTTTTAGAAGCGCGCAAGATAAATATAATATACATCGCAACACTCTTCATAACAAGATCAAAAAAAAACACTCAGGTGCTAAGACGGGACGTCCCACTATTTTCACCCCCGAAGAAGAAACAGAATTTGTGAAACACATAATTTCTATGTCAAGTTATGGTTTTCCTGTAACCCCTTTTGAATTGAGATGTATTGTACGATCATACCTTAACAGAATCGGCAAAAACGTCCCTTGTTTCAAAGAAAATTTGCCTGGTGTTGACTGGGTTAACAGCTTTATTAAGCGACATAAATCAGTACTGTCGCACCGATTCGCCAAAAACATTAAGAACGCTCGTGCTGCCATAGATGCTAACGTGGTAAACAATTTCTTCGACCACTTAGAAAACGAGGTGAAAGACGTGCCTGCTGCAAACATTTGGAATTATGATGAAACTAATCTAGTAGATGATCCCGGTTCAAAAAAAGTTATAGTAAGAAGAGGCTGTAAATATCCGGAAGTCATTCGAAACTCGACAAAAGCATGTACGTCTATAATGGTTGCTGGGAATGCTGCAGGTGATATTGCCCCAGTTTATGTTAACTACAAGGCAAAGAAACTTTGGCAAACTTGGATTGAGGGAGGCCCTGAAGGAGCTCGCTACAATAGCAGCAAGTCAGGATGGTTCGACACACAATCTTTCGAAGATTGGTTCATGCATTTAATGCTTCCGATTCTAAAAAAGCAAGAGGGTAAAAAAGTCGTGATCGGAGATAACCTCAGTTCTCATCTAAACATGGAGGTTGTGAAAGCTTGCGAAGATAACAACATCTCTTTCGTGTGTCTTCC
Source organism: Alcis repandata (assembly GCA_949125135.1). Lineage (NCBI taxonomy): Eukaryota > Metazoa > Arthropoda > Insecta > Lepidoptera > Geometridae > Alcis > Alcis repandata. Next base: position 4,267,914 of record OX421252.1, read on the forward strand.
ACCTAACGCAACACACCTCTTCCAGCCACTTGATGTGGCTTACTTTCGACCAATGAAAGTCAATTGGCGAAAAATTTTATCAGACTGGAAAGCAACACATCATGGTAGCCGATGCCCCACAATACCCAAGGATTGTTTTCCGAGACTCCTGAAGAAGTTGTTTGATGTGTTAGAACCATCAAATAAAGAAAACCTAAAATCTGGGTTTCGTAAATGTGGGATATCACCAATTAACAGGAGTATGGTTCTGGATCGTCTTCCAAAAAATATTCTGGATACCAGTCTTCAAGAAATTGGGAATGTCAGCGAATCGTTTGTAGATTTTCTGATAAGTTCAAGAGAAACTCAAACCGTGGTTAAGCCAAGACAAAAACGCAAAGCTGTTAATGTCGTCCCAGGCAAAGGCGTTACTTGTTCGGACTTAGAAGTCGGGGAGCAACCTTCAACATCAAATATAAGTGCTGGTTCTTCAAACGCAAAGAATTTAGGGAGGAAACGTCAAAGACTCCCAGTTGCCAGGAACTCATCATCTTCAGAAAGCGAAGATAACTTTTCTCTCAGAGATAGCAGCTGCAGCCCATATAATGAAATGGATGAAATTGAAGATCTAGAGAATATGCTACCCCATCAGCCTGAATTGAAGACCCTTAGAGAGATGATTTATGAAAATGGAAGCTCGAGCGAAGAAGAGGTAGATACATACAAAGAAGGCGATTATGTTATTGTCAAATACGAAGGGCAATATTTCCCGGGAAAAATTACAGTAAAAGATAATAACACCTTTTTAATCTCCACAATGACCAAAGGTAACAAATTTTGGAAATGGCCCGAAAAACGTGACGAGATATGGTATCAAGCCAACATGGTGGTAAAAAAAATTATGGAGCCGAAACTGGTGACCAAACGAGGCCATTATGACGTGCCAGAATGCCAAGATTTGTCTGATTTTGTAATGTAAAAAATAAATGTCTTTTTTTTAAACATAGCAAAAAGTTTTTTTTCATTTTAGATATTTTTTTTAGTACAACTGGCAACTTTTATGTTTTTATTCTTTTCTAAGATGTTGTAGAAACAACTGAACGGGGTTTATTTGTGCCTGGGTTTGTTCAGTATGATGTTATAGACCATTTAGTGATGCGTCACAAAGTAGCCCCACACCCGGGGTAATGTTGTGCCATACTTTGAAGGGTTATAACACAGGGAAAAATGATGTTTTTGTTAATGCTAAATATCTAAATCGATTAACTATATCGTCAAGATGGTAAAAACGTATTAAGTCATGAAATGCAACAAAATACAAAAAAGTTATTTGCAAAAAACTTCAAAAACTGTCACAAAGTTACCCCAGTTTACGGTATATAAATAAATAATATATAAAATAATATATAAATATAATAATATATAAATATATGGCTGAATCTACTTGTACGGGTACTGTACGAACAATTTATGATTATTAATACGGTTACCGTACGAACAATTTGTAATTTAATACGGGTACTGGACAAACAATTTATTATTAGGCTGAATCTATTAATACGGGTACTGTACGAACAATTCGAAGTGACTATTTGTACGGGTACTGGACGAATAAAGCTGCCTGTCTCCCGCCTTCTACGCCGCCTTCACCGACGACATACCGCTTCTCGAAGACCTCCTCCCAGGCGAGAGAGGAGTTACACTTGCACTATTTGCGGACGACAGCGCGTATGTCGCGTCCTCGCGCAGAGCGACCATCGCCGCGGGCAGGATACAGAGAGTCCTCGACATCCTGCCTGACTGGCTGGACAGATGGCGGATGGCCGTCAACGTGGGCAAGACGGCCGCGCTACTGACCGGCCAGAGCCAGCGTATGTCCCACTTGCCTCCCCCACTGCAACTTAGAGGGCAGGACGTCCAATGGGAAAAGACCGTCAAGTACCTGGGCGTCCTGATCGACTCGGACCTGCGTATGCGCTCGCAGACCTCGCACGCCGTCCACCAGGCGAAGGCTGCTCGAGCGCTACTCCGTCCGGTGCTTCGCTCTAAGTTGCCGATGAGAACTAAAGTGGGAATCTACAAGACCTATATAAGGACGAGGCTGACCTACGCTGCGCCGGCATGGTATGCGCTCTGCTCGGCCAGCCTGAAGAAAAGAATCGAGGTGATCCAGAGCACCACCCTGAGACAGATCTCGGGAGCCGGCCGGTACGTACGCAATGACGTCATCGCCCGGGACCTGAAGACCGAAAAGGTGGGGGAGTTCGTGGTTCGTCTCGCGCGGAGTATGTTCGACCGCGCGGACAACGGACCACACCCCCACCTGAACAACATCGCGCCACTCCACACACGTCCCCCTGACGTACGTACCTGGCGAGCTCTCCCTCGAGACCTACTTCTGGCTGGCCCGGAAGAGGACGACGAGGGCGGCCCGCCAGATGAGGCCCCCGCAAAGGAAAAGAAGAAAAGAAGAGCCACAAAGCCAAGACGGCCAACAAAGCCGCGATAAGGCCACCTAGGCCTATCAGAGGAGGTGCTGGAGATGCCGCCCAGCCGGGCCGGGTACTCGCACCTCCACATTGCCCTGGGGACTAAGCTCCTCAGCGTCCTGCTACAGGATCGAGGGTAAAACCTCGCACTGTGTCCCACCTCTCCTACGGAAAGGACAGGAAGAACCCGTGATGATGATGGACGAATAAATTATATTTATTGGCTGAGTCTATTAATACGGGTACTGTACCGAACAATTTATGATTATTAATACGGTTATCATATTTAAAAAAAAAAAAAAAAACCTAACAACCTAACCGGACACGATTAGTACAATTTTTTGGAAATAACATCAATTTTCTTCAAAATTTTTGCAAACTTTGAAAAATAGTAGCGTCGGTACGACTTTAGAAACGCACCAATAACCTAACTTTTTTCGCTTCCGTAGAAATTAACCTAACGCCTTTGTCCTAAAAAGCGATTGGCTTTCTAGCACTTCGCCGGCCGCTGCCGCGGCACGCTCGCTACGCTCGCTCGGCTCGTGCGTTGTTTTTCATGTTCTAACATAACCTATCCTATTGATCGTTTGCTTCCGTAGAAAATGAACCTTGTCTTCTAAATTTCAAATTGAATTTTTATATTATTTTATTCGTTTTATTCGCGTCGCGCTGCATACTTGGATTCCTATTTTTAAGATTCCTATTATTAGCTTGTTACCATAATTATATTAGCTAATCATCCAATTCATTCTTAATTTAAAAAAAAAATTGAATTACTGGACGAATAAATATAAATTATTCGTCCGGTAGCCGTACAAATAGTCACTTCCTAAATATATTTGTCGGCCTGTTTGGCTCAGCTGTAGTGTATCCGCCTTATAAGCCAGAGGCGGGTTCGATTCCCGGCCGGGCAGATGTTTGAATGATGAATTTAAATATCTGTTCTGGGTCTGGGTGTTAGTTGTCCTTGTCTTTGTGTGTGTTCCATGGCATCCCCGACACAGGATTTACTCCTAGTGGGGAGCTATGAGTGTGAAACGTTATTATTTATTTATTATTATATAGATCTCGTTCTGCTAATTCCGTTTCGAGTTATTGCACTTTTCGTAAGACAGAATAGCTAAAATATATTTTTCAATATTTCTTAGACCTTTTCTTTACTCTCAGCCATCTTAACCAATATTATAAATGCGAATGAAACCGCGAGTTATTTTTATACAATATAAATTAAACAGTCGAATTGAAAACTCTTTTTTGAATTTGGTTAAAAATGTCGTTTGTGGGAGCAAGAGCGCTAGCTTTTACCATTATACAGGGTTTAAGGATAGGGTATGCTAAGCCAACACTGAAATTAAAAAAAAAGTGATTCCATAGAAAAATGTCTTTCGTTAAAATCTTTCGTCACGCCTATTAGTAGAATAGCACTTGGTACCCACCCGTGCTATTCTAATTTACCAGGTTTAATACCCTGAGAAACGAAAGTTTAAACACAATAATAATAATGAGTACGGTATTATAATTCTATAACACACTAGACGGTTGGCTCAAGGGTCAGATGCAGAAGGCAGTGGTCTTCGACACGGCACAAATCGTCCGGAGGTTCCTTACTCAGCAGCCTTAACCACCGGTAGCTTGGGCCCTGCCCCGCTGCCGGCGGCAGCCTAGTTTTTAAGTTTTTATAATATGTATATTGTTTTTTTTTTATATTCTATATTGTAAAAAATTTAAAAATTAAGAATATAAATTTTGTGAGATAATAATGATATTTTTTTTTATGTGATTAAGTGACGAAACGAGCAAATCGCTCGCCTGATGTTAAACGCCACGTTTGCCCATAACAGGTCTGCGCCACCCAGAATTTTGAACTCGCAGAATTCAAGCCCCTGCGCGGCACAGCACTGCGCTCGTCACCCTGAGATATAAGTACCCTGATAATGAGTACCATGAGCACTTATTGCCTTAGCAAACCCTTTCCTTCACATCACAACTTGAATTAGAACTCGATCGGTACTTCTTGCATAACCAACCTATAATTCGGAGACACCCCATTTTTGTCCGGTACGATAAAACCATTTGGTAGTACAGGCAGCTGAAATGTACTGTCACACTCCCTGAGTTCAACCACCGGTGCCGGTATATCAAAGTCTACCACATTAGCGTAATCTTCACTCTCTTCTATGTTAATCAGATCATCGAATCCGTTCCGACTGTAGTTATCAAATAGGATCTCGGCTCGAGCATCGTCAAACGGCATCTCGGGGAGGTTTAAACGTATGCACTTGTGTGATTTGAGCAGGGATGGCCAGACGAAGGTTTCTTCGCAGACTTTGCAGCGTAAGTTTTCAAAGTCTTCGTGCTGGGTACTGATGTGACGGTTGAGGCCGTAGTTATTTGAGAAGTACTTCCCGCATGTCTGGAAGAGAATTTTTGGGTTTTTAATGGGAGATCTTGCTAAAAAACATAAAATAATATGGTTTAGTTGGTTTTATAGTCTATCAGTTTTCAAGTTACTATCTACAGGTTAAGTGCCTAAAACTCCAGCCATGTTTTATTTTTTGTTGCAATACTTGTTTTCAAATTGTTTTGAAGATTTTGTTTGAGCCCTATGTTAAATATATTTCCTCTGTCATAGTTGAATATTATTCGGTAACATTCGTAAACTTATATCTAGTCAAACAACAGTATGCCTTGTTTCTTACTCCGGTAAGCATACTTTGTGATATTTACCTCACACTGATGAGATGATAATATTGTCTTTTTGCTTTTCGGATCAACTACAGCCTTCGTCATCACAGTGTTACTCAGTTCATTCACAGCTTCAATTTCAACGTCCTGTGTTAACCATAGATCGTCTAGCCTTTCTAAGACTACATAAGGTTTAAAATACTCCGGTATGTTATTGATATTGTAAGTCTTTTCTTTGCGTTTGGTGAGAATGCTTTTGGGCCGTAATTGTGAGTTGTCGCTTGTTTTTAAAAAGTGTGACCATTTGTGCTGGAGCATGTCCGTTTCGGTGTCAAATTGCTCCTTGCATTGGTCACAGAAGTAGTAATCTTTGTAGCCTATTGTAGCTCTGTTCGACAAGTCTGGCAGGCGTTGTCCGTGTCTTTCTATCGCATCCCTTTCGACAGAGCTTTCATCGCAGAACTTACAGAGATACAGCCTCTCTGTACCCATTTTACGCATTACGTACAATTCTTCTGGACGCTTCTTAGTCGAATGGAGGAACGCCAAGTGATGAGCGACGGCGCATTTGGATTGGAATTGCTCTTTACAAAAATCACAAATGAAACACGGATCTGCGTGGTCATGGCTATGGTCTTTTAGGTCCATGATTTTAAAGAATGAGTCGTCGCAATGGTTGCATTTGTGCAACTGAAATGTTCGGCAACTGTCACGTCGATGTTGGAGATATGTCGATCTGGTTGGGAAGAGCTTTTTGCATACGTCGCAATGCAATCGTATATGAACCTTGAAGAACATACGATCAACAAACTTCTTGTTGCAGTAGTTGCAAATGTAACAATTACGTTTCTTATGCCACTGCCGCATGTGTTGCTTTAAAGACTTATAATCTTCAAATAGTTTTGGACACTTACGGCATTTGTGATATTCTTTGACTTCATGGATGATAACATGGTCGGAGAACGAGACTCGCTTGGGCATCTTGTTTGGAGTTTTGTATATTATATGCTTGTTCTGCTGGTGTTTGAGAAGTTTCTTTTCACTATTGTATGACTTGTTGCAAATTTTGCAATTTACCGCCATTTCTGAGGAGTCACCGCACTCAGAGTCGGAAGACGTAGCTAGTGAAGGGGACTGAGACCGCTGGAAGGTATTCTTCAGCTTCTTCAGGTCGTCCCGCCTTATTTGCACAAAACATTTCTGAGAAAGTCTCCGTGCGTGGACATCAGTTTTACCGCGCTTTTTTAGGAATTGTCTAATAAAATCTGGTTTTCGGTGCCCGTTTAGATAAGGCGTGATATCTTCGCGCTCCAAACGTACGTATGGCACCGGATAGAAGCCCCGAAGCTCGATTTCCAGGGGCAAAATCTTAGGAACGTCGTCAGCAGCTGTCGAAGGTCCAACTGCTTCCTCTGACGACTCAGTACTCTTTCTGGGCACAAGTGTAACTCCATTATAGCTTTCGGCCATGGGATACACAGCAAACGGCACCAAAATATAATAACAAAAGGAAAAAATAGAAAAAAATACTAAATTGGTCAACAACGCTACATGTCATGCTAATCGGAATGCACAGCACAATACGAACGGGTGAGGCAATGCTGCCAGCCTAAAATTCATTTTTCCCAGGCTCAGTACAAAATACTCTAAAATCGGATCGGATGTTTTTTTAGCTTCCAAGTAACTTATTAAATTCCGAAATAGGCAAAGCAAAACCTTGTTGTTGTTAGATCTGGTTAACAAAATGTTTTGTTAGAAAGACTGAAGGACTGAAACTGAATTCAATCAATTTTGCAGTTTCCAAAAACCTAAAGTTTTAAATTTCATATTTTTTTTGGTCTCTTTATCTTTTATTGTTTTCTATTCTAACGGATTTAGACGTAACATAAAAACCTAATTATGAAAATAATATAGTATGACCGTCACAGTTTCAGTTTCCTGTAATTTCGGTAAAATTTTTCGTAGTTAGCAATAGTTAGCTGTCAAGCCATGTTGCCTTTTTTATCAACAGAAAATTGTCGATTTCTAAATCGAATTTTTATAGTGAAATCATTAAAATTGTGTTTACGGATTATTACAAATTCATGGGTAATTTTGGCTTTCTTATTCTATGCTGAAAGTTAGGGTAAAATCATGAGTAATATTTAAATAAATAAACTTGTTAAATAAATAAATAAAACTAAACTACGTAAGTAATATTGCCGATTTTATTATCATTCAAAATCGATTATTTCCGCCATTACATGCAACATGATAACATCACTATTTACCAGTTATCAGTGTTGCTAGCAAGCTGAAATTCTACTAATAATATAATAATTAATGTGCAAGTTTGTATGTTTGAACGTTTGTTACTAAATGACGCAAATACCACTGAACGAATCCGGATGAAATTTGATATGCATTGCATACCTGCTTACTGCTTACATCCTGGATAATCCCAAAAGTTACTATTTATCCCAAAAATCAATGGTTCATAGAAAACCATTGATTTTTCGGATAGCCGGACAAGGAGGGGTACAGCGAAAAATAATAAATACATTTCCTACTATTTTGACACATGTTACATACATACTTACTAACTTAGTACAGTCCGGCAAGTATAACTTGGCGCGGCTGTGCGCCACTGTGTACTTTTATAACTGCTTCTCTTGTACCACTTTTTATCACTTTAGGCATGATGATAGCACAGTAGCAAATATAATAGTAGCAAAAATATTCGCAACGATGTTTACTATGAACTCGGAAGTGTCAAAGTGAATTTTCAAGATTGCCGATTTAGTTCCTCAAATCGCCACCGCCAACTTAAACTTGTGGCACTGTAGCTGCGTCTTCATTTTATTTTAATGTACGATAAATGGCTGTATTTCATTGTCAAGTAAATAATATGCGATGATGTTTGTTTATAATGTTAGGACTCTTTTATTTCAAAAATTTTGTGATAGAAAAAAATCTATTTGACTTTTGATTTTGTATTGTCATGTGAATATTATGACTCTGGTACTCTGGTCACACTTGGCTTGGCTAATCTGTCATCCACCGAAATCGGACCAAAGCGTTTAGCAGGAAATTAATCGCTATCGCAAATTCTAACATAAACAAATTATTTATAACCGTGAGTGGTGGAGCGTAAAAATGTTTCCGCCGACGCGCATTCGGAGTTGCCTCCCAGTCATCAACCCAATGTTTAAGCAGCGGTTGCGTCCGCATCGCCCGTTCCGACAAACTTCGTCGGTACACACGACGCAAACAAAGAATCTAAATCAGCTGCAAAAGACGAAATGGATGAGCATCCGTTCTATTTTCACTCGTTGGATGCCTTTAGGCAGCGTTATATACGTGGGGTGGTGCTACATCCGCGCTAGCATTGACTATGAAGTGTCGAAAGTGGAAATTCGATTTTACGAAATGTTTCCTTTCCGAATTACCAGCCGTCTCTGGGGGCGTCTAGCCGCTTGCGAGCTCCCAGTGTCCCTCCGAAGCTTCGTCTACGGTACGTACGTAAAAATGTTTAACGTGAACCTCAACGACGCCGCCGTGCCAGATTTAAAATACTACAAAAGTTTGTCATCATTTTTCACGCGTCCTCTAAGAGAAGGCGCGCGGTATATATCTCCGGCTCCGTGCATATCGCCCTGCGACGGCGTCGTAATAAACTGTGGGCCAGCTGACACAGACAAAATCGAGCAAGTCAAAGGCGTAACCTACAGCCTTGAAGAATTCCTCGGAGAAAACAAATGGGCGAAGAAAAAATCTGACAATTACTATGACTCGTTGCTAACAAACAAAAACAATATACTGCATCAGTGTATAATATACTTAGCACCAGGCGATTACCACCGATTCCACACTCCTTGTGATTGGACAGCGACATTCCGGAGACACTTTTCTGGTAAACTTTTATCAGTCAACCCGTGGCTAGCGAGATTGATACCAGGACTATTTGCTATCAACGAACGTGCCGTGTACATCGGCGAATGGAAGCACGGCTTCTTCAGTATGACAGCTGTTGGAGCAACAAACGTGGGCTCCATCGAGATATTCAACGACCCAGAACTACGAACGAATACGAAAGGCAGACGAAACAGGATAAGCGAAATGGAATTAGGCCAAGTGGACTTGAAGAAAGGAGAGTTATTCGGACAGTTCAATATGGGTAGTACGATAATTTTACTGTTTGAGGCTCCGAGAGATTTTGAGTTTGATATAGCAGCGGGAGACAGGGTTTTAGTTGGCCAAGCGATGCTTGCAACGACAAGAGAGCAGTCAAGGTGACCAGTTTTCGAGGAGTTCGTGCATTTGGTGCAATACGTACTTGTGTTCTACATGGTCTCCGTGGTACTGCTGTGAGCTTAACCGCTTTTAAGAGGGTTTCTACGATTCTCGCGCTCGGGTTTAATACTGCCGTTTATGTTAAGACCAAAAAGTGTATTCAGCGACTGTGTTGATTTTTCCAAATTTGTTGTACAATGTATAGGTAATACATAGGTGCAAAGTGTTCAAAACAGATGCAAACAAAATTTAGAAATGAAATCTACATTCATTTTTTCGTAATCTTTTTTGGATTTAGATAAACAGTCACAAATACTAAAATTTAAATTGTGATTTCCTATTCTACTTACGTGTCATGTTATGTTATTTTGTTGAATACATTCATTTAAATTGTCATAGGTATTAATAAAAATATCACAAAGAACTACATTTTTCAATACTTAAACTTCTACAGCAATAAAATTTTTTGAATTTATTTTGAACTAGCTTGTCTTTGAAAACATTTGCAAAAGCTTGTGAAAGAGTATGAAAAGCGTAAAAACACTCTTAACACTTAGAGATTGGTGTCTATAGGATAGTATCTTGCCGTCTGTGTTGATTCCTTTGTATTAGCTTTTTACCACACTTTAGTGTGATATTTATAATATTAATAATTATAGATTTATGAACACTATGGATTTCTACTCGGCCTTCTTATTTTTATTCGGAATGGGGGCGATAAGTCCCGCACTGGCATCCTGCATTGCATGCATTGTGCGTTTCCCCTTGCCAGCTATTACCCGAGCCAGCCCAGCTCCTTAAAATAACGGAGCGAGGCCCTGGGCCTGGCACAACTGCTCAAGTGGCATGGGCGGTATGATTGATTAATCAAAAAACCTCATCGATCATCGATTCTATGGCCTTCAAAAACGTCAAACCTAAGATTGTGGTTACTATTAACCTTTTGACCACTCGTTTTTCTAATTTTTTATTCTTCCTCTCCATCCTAGTTGGTTGCCTGGAAGAGATCGCTCTTAGCGATGAGGCCGCCAGTTGTCGCACTAGTTTTAGGTATTATAATCCTTTTGTTTCTAATTTATGGTGTGAATAGTAAAGAGTTTTTCTATCTATCTAAAGTCTTGACAAACGCCAACGGGCCTTCTGCGCCAAAGACGCATCGTTGACTAAACACACTCCATCAAAACATTAAATAATGTGTTATAAAAAAAAAATTACGGGTCCTTTAATTTTTTGTATTTTTTCTGTTATGAAATGAAATGAAACCTATGTATTTATTTGTCGTGGCGGCTAATAGGTGTGTTTAAATTTTAGAATAAAGTTGAGAGCTATAGATAGGCATTATCCATGTGTTAATAAATCTATGCAATCAAACACAATGCTGTATTTTACGCATAGTTAGATTTTTATAGTCGGCTGTCAGTGTCAAAATATTTGAAAAACGTCATTCACACGCAATTAATTGTATGGAATGACTTTCGGTTGCGATTTGGGGTTAAAACAAAGTTAAGAGACTAAGACCCTTTCGGCTAGGCAACCCTTTCCGTGTAACCCTGTATGAGTTTGTCACTAAATTAGCATGGTAGGGTAGGACTCGATAATTGCTAGCAGCTATTTTAAAACATTTGTAAAATTAAGAAATATCACATGTTTTGTTTCACAAAAAGTATAAAATATTGTTACTAAGTAATTACACTGATTTTCAAGTGACGCCAAAAGTTTAATATTTTAAATAAATTCGTAACGCAGATTATTCTCTATAGATGCCATATTAAAGACAATCGGACAAAACCAAGTGTCTGTCAAAATATTGCGAGAGATCAAAATAAATTAATGACATTTATACAGACAAACATTGAAGTCACGCCATAAGTCTTCTAGAACACAAGTTTGCTAAATTCTAGAAAGAAAATATCGAATCTCCATAGAAAATTGTGACTAATTATTTTGTATGGAGACTCGATATTTTTTCTCGAATTTAGCAAACTTGTGTCACAAAAGTTGTTCACTTTGACGTGTAGAAGACCACCCTTAAGTATTACTACACTTTTCTGTTAGACCTTGTTTAGAAGAATAATCTGTGTTATACTAAATTTGACCTAGAAACCACCGCTTTTAAAAAAGGCAAGTTATATAAAGTTTATAAGTAGATATATTTTATGTTAAATGTGTATTAGTTTATATAAATAAATAAGATTGTTTAAAACATTACTTATTTGTTTATTGTATTGTTTTTGTATAAAGTTTGAATAAATGTGTATTAAATTGATAAAGATTGAGACTTTAATTTGTTACAACTCCGATATTTAATTATTTTTTTATGGTATTGAGTGACGAGACGAGCAAATCGCTCGCCTGATGTTAAACGTCACGTTTGCCCATAACAGGTCTGCACCACCCAGAATTTTGAACTCTAAGTGCCTTTTCACACGTACCGGTTGCCGGGTAGCCGGCGCCGGTTACCCGGCGGTGAAGTGTATGGGCATGGTACATAGCTTTCACATGTACCGGCGTTATTTATCCGGCAGGCGGGTACATTTGACACCGGGTATCCGGCGCCGGGTAGCCGGCAACCGGTACGTGTGAAAAGGCACTAGAGCCGGCGACTGACCTGTAACATTTCGTCGTAACGTAACGTTACGTTACGACGAAATGTTGCAGGTCAGTACAGCGAGCCGATCCGCTCGCTGCGAGCGCCGCGTGCTCCACCACGCTCGCTTCGAATGCTACGTTACGGCAAAATGCTCAGGTCAGTCGCCGGCTTTAGAATTCAAGACCCTGCGCAGCACAGCACTGCGCTCGTCACCCTGAGATATAAAATGCTTAATCTTCTATTTGCCCTGAATACTTTTTTAACCCCCTACGCTAAACACGCTAAAAACGCGGTCAAACACCCCGCGTGTATGACCGCTATGTGTCAAAGCAAACATAATATATTACGTTACGGAAACCCAACGAATATTTTGTTTACCCGATATTTATTTATTTGGACATTATTTTATGATCGTTTGTATGTAAGTTCGGGTGAAATCTCGCAACTGAATTTTGAACCACTTCCCGATGTCCGATTGAGCTGAAATTTTGGTATACCTGTGTAACTCCGATGACAATGCAATCAAACAATGCAAAAGCTCGTTTTTTTAACATCATTTAAATATAATTATTATTCTTCTTACTTTAAGGAGGAAAATAAATACATAGTAACAAGATAGTCTACGATTGGTAGGTAGGTATAGTAGATAGCTAGGGTCAATGCCACTACGATATGGTCGCGGCCATCAATTAATTCGCGACGAACATAGACCTTCCGACCTTTATTATCTTCAACGCATTGGCCGAATTGTCGTTATCTTTTTTTATGCTATTAAGTGACGAGAAGAGCAAATCGCTCGCCTGATCGAAATAATGCTTAAAGTAGTCATCACAATAAGTTCGCGGCGCGAAAAAAAACAATGTTTTTTTCTTTTCACGCGCCGTCGTTTTGGGTTGGTTACATGTAACGAGTACAGTGGCGAAACAGTAAAACGGCACACTCGGGCCGAGTGTGCCGAGAGACTCGGCAGCAAACGAATCATGTTACTAGTGACTGTCTCGCCTCGTCAAACTGTTATACAAACCGAATACTCGGCCGAGGGCTGTCTCGTCACTGAACTCGTTACGTGTGACCAACCCATACGTTCCCATCACAAAACAAAGAGTCGCTCTCAATTTTTTGTGGTACTGTGAGGCCTACTCAGTGGGTTCCGTCTGTCCCGAGCTTGTTTGCACAGACTAGACGTCTCGTTATCTTCCTAAGAACGGCGCGGCACGTGCCTTTACCGAGAACATATTTGTTTACGTTTACACCGCGCGGTCAGGGACGCTATTCTTAGGCGATCGAGATTATCTCCGTCAGTCTCACTTTCATGACATTTCGAATGAGAGCGACAGTGGCCGAGATAACACCTCAGTTGCCAGAATAGGCCTGCAACAGGTCTGTAGTCTCAGCTGGTTTGTGGCGGCACGAGATAGATAGATAGATAGATAAACTCTTTATTGTTCACACCATAAATTACAAACAAAAGAATTAAATAAAACTAGTGCGACAACTGGCGGCCTTATCGCTAAGAGCGATGTCTTCCAGGCAATCTTAGGATGGAGAGGATAGACAAAAAAAATAGAAAAACGGGGTGTGCAATATTGAGAGAAAAAAAAAACTGTCATATACTTAAACCTACATTAAAAAAAAGTAAAAATACACTTACTAATACTAGAACTACTACTACTACAATTACTATTATTAGTACTTATTATTACTTTAGCAACATTTACAATTATTATTACTATTTTCTCAGTGATTATTATAAACTAGCTGACCCGTGACCACTTCGTTGGGCATAATGTTAATTAAACCCGAAGCCATCGCGCGCCGTCCGGACCGTTTTTTTTCTCCGATTCACTTTGCAAAACGGACTACCACGTAAAAGCCTTTTTATTTTTCGGTTTTTTTATATAACCTATGACACTCAGCAATAATGTGGCTTTCTATTGGTGAAAGAATTTTTAAAATCGGTTCAGTAGATCCCGAGATTACCCCTTACAATTTAACAAATATACAAACACACAAACTTTACTTCTTTATAATGTTAGTATAGATAAATAACCACTGAGAAAATGAGCCGAATGAAAGTTTCTTAATTATTTTTAAACTAGCCACACACAGCGGTTTCACCCGCTGGTTTTCTTTTAAAGCACCCCTGTATTAGAGCAAACAATAAAACCCATCGGTCCAGCCGTTCTCGAGTTTTAGCTGGACCAACGAACAGCGATTCATTTTTATATATGTACCTACTTACTAGCTGCACGCGGCAGTTTCCCCGCTGTTTTTTTTTTACTTTTAAACCTTCCCTGAACTTCCACAGATATTTCAAGATCAAAATTAGCGAAATCGGTCTAACCATTCTCGAGTTATAGCCAGACAAACGAACAGCGATTCATTGCACGCTTTTTATTAGCTTCACCTGTATGTTTGTATGTATGTTTGTAACCGACTCCTTTGAGCGCGTTTTTGACCCACTTTAAACGGTCAGATTTCTTTCAAACTTTGTTATATCGAGGACCGATGACAATACACTAAACAAAGCGTGTTTTTTAGTTTTTCTAACTATTATTTATTTTTAAATATATGAAGATAAAAGAATTACATCTCTTTTCTCAACTACATACATTGAAACCACAGACAAAAATACTTCTTTATCTTAGGTTGTATTGTCTCACCACAAAACCACCACAGTAAGTTTATCGCGGTGCTTACACTCGCTTCTCGATGATAAATACGCTATTAGAATATAACTATAGGCTCAAATATTTTGTAATATAAATAATAAATAAACGTTTCACACTCTTAGCTCCCGACTAGGATACCCTGTGTCGGATGCCATGGAACACAAAGACAAGGACAACTAACACCCAGACCCAGAGCAGATATTTAAATTAATCATTCGAACATCTGCCCAGCCGGGAATCGAATCCGGGACCTCCGGCTTATAAAGCGGACCTAAACAATACCTAAATGTAGGTACAAAGTTTCATGCTTCAGATGTCACCAAAATACTCAATCTTAATATACATAAATCTCGTGTCACAATGTTTGTCCTCAATAGACTCCTAAACCACTTAACCGATTATAATAAAATTCGCACACCATGTGCAGTTCGATCCAACTTGAGAGATAGGATAGTTTAAATCTCAAATTATAGTCGCAATTTTAATTTATTGCAAATTATATATATACTGATAATTTTTACTATAAATTGACAAGTTAGCATCAACATACTACGGTTGCTATAGTTACGCAATGGCTTTTGACAGGACAACGTCTGTCGAGTCAGCTAGTAATATTATAATATCAGGCAGCATTGAAACTTCGTTATGCATGCAATTCTGTCGAAAAATGCGTAAGGTATATTCGATAGAATAAAATATGTATGTACCCCCTACTTAGATTTTTGTAAAAGAACAAGTTTGTATTCTTTTGTCAGCGAAATTGCACACGTATGAGTATACCAAGCTCGGCTCAATCGGACATCGGGAAGTGGTTCAAAATTCAGTTGCAAGATTTGACCCACACATTAACACGGCAAGTTTAAAAGCTTGTAAAAATTGGTTAAGCTGTGTAGGAATTCTTACGAAAACATACGTGATTGGCAGCTCGATGCAAAGCCAAACAAATTAATAGTTAAAAAAACTAAAAAACACGATTTGTTTAGTGTATTGTCATCGGTCCTCGATATATCTACAAAGTTTGAAAGAAATCTGACCGTTTAAAGTGGGTCAAAAACGCGCTCAAAGGAGTCGGTTACATACAAACAAACATACAAACATACAGGTGAAGCTAATAAAAGCGTGTTAAAAAGGCTCATAGTACTCATCATTATGAACAACTTTTACTATAGGAATAACCCGGAAACCGCGAAAAAAAGCTGTAGCAGCTGTTTTTTTTTCGCGAGTTCTGGGTTGCTTGCCTAATAAAAGTTGTTCATAATTATGAGTAGGTACTATGAGCCCTTTGCATCGACCTACCTATCACCCTGTACAATTGGTACATACATACACTTGAAAATATAACCCTTCTCGGCAGTCTGGTATACGTCTGTGCTGATTTTAGAGAAAAGTTAATTTTAAACACACGTGTTACGTATTAACGGCTTACTCATAGGATAGTAATAAATACCTACGTAGTTACAAGCTATGTATTGAGCATTTGAGGGTCACACAGAACGGCGCGACTAAGCTGAAAGGAGCTCTTATTATAACTCATCATTACGGTCAAAAGCTCAAGCAAGACCAAGATCGAAAAAAAAATAAAGACAATGGAACCGCCGATTTTTAGAGTTCTTCACCAAAATGGTAAAAAGGAACCGTGGAAATCCGGTGTCTATCCGTCCGTCTGTTTGTATGTCACAGTTACAGATAATACTTTTTTTTCAATTTTTTACGTTTGATCTCTAGGTAAAAGTTGTGCAAAATGATTAATTATTGTATAGTATCTTATTTATTCTATGTTAATAAATACATCTTTATTGTGTCTTGTTAAACAAATTAAACGACACGTTTGCCCAAAACCCAGAATTTACACAATAGAAACAGAAAAGAATTTTCCAGATTTTTTTACACATAGGTACAATGAGTGCCTATTGTCTTAATAGGTAGCAATCCGTTTAACCTTAATAGGTACTTACATACTACGTACTATGCACTTATATGAACTTTGTATTGTAATGGAACCTCCTTTATTACTATCGGCATCCACATGCATAAAGATTATAATAGTTTAGGTATATTTATAAACAATTAATGATTCATTAACTACAGCCATTGAATCATTTCGATAAATAAACATCCTAATTGATTAATAAAATTGTCGTTATGGGTCATTATTGTTGTTATAAGCTTTATTTAACTTGTCGTTAGTATGTCTGTGTGGGTCAAATCTTGCGACTGAATTTTGAACCACTTCCCGATGTCCGATTGGGCTGTTTTGTAGTGTACGTGCGCGACAAATAGATGAATAACTCAATAGTCGGTCTTTTGAAGTCGGTTTTTGTTTTTTGTTTTGTAAAAATAATGTTCTTGTTTTATGTTACGGATTTCTGTTTTTTTTTCCAGGGTTTTAAATTGTTTCGTGTCAAATAAATATCTATCTATTTTTTTCTTTGTGTATTACTAGCTGCACCCCGCGGTTTACCCGCGCGGTGACAATGAAAAATAGGTTATGTTGTTAAGGTTATTCCAACTTTCATTCAATTTGTCCAGCCGTTTCAGCGTGAAGGAAGGAGTAACAAACATACTAACAAACTTTCACTTGCATAATATTATTATAGTAGGATGACGATCAGTTGATTATTAAAGACGAAAGCGAAAAACAAACTCATTTTGGCATTTTTCTAACTTCAGCTAAATCTAACATAGATAAAATAATAATCTATAGGCCCAAGTTTGAAGGCTTTTTAAGACAGATCTAAATTTCCTAAAACTATTGGCATCCTTGTCTAATGGCTTGCAATGATAAAGAGAGATATATTTTTAGTTAGTTTAGATCTGTCTTAAAATGCCTTCAAACTTGGGCCCTATGTCTATCTTAGTATATTTAAATTACGTGTCACGTTGTTTGTCCGTTATACTCCTGAACTACTTAACCGATTTCAATCAAATTTGCACACCGGGTGCAGTTCGATCTAACTTATGAGATAGGATAGCTCACATCTCAATTTATAGTAAAAAACATGAAAAATTAGAAAATTTAAAAATACTTTAACCGTAAAGCGCTTTGGACAATGTAAACTTTTTTAATGTAACTTTTGACATTTGACATAGAATTGACGCAATGGCTTTTGACAGGACAACGTCTGTCGAGTGTCAAGTCAGCTAGTAGTAGAAGAGAAAAATTCTCAGAATTCAAGACGGATGTTGATAAAAATAGATAACACTTCAGTTCAACCGTAACAATCAAAAATTCATAACAAAGTTATCAGAATTTGCAATTAGACGAAGTACGGACGTTTAATTGAACAATTAAATAACCTATTCTAACCTCATTATGCAAGATGACGAAGGTCAGAATCGTCCTATTTTTTAAAGAAAACAATAGTACCTCTATTGTACTATTATTTTATTATAATACTAGCTGAGCCCCGCGGTTTCCCCCGCGTTTTCCGGGATAAAAGTAATAATGTTAATCCAGACCATGAACAACCTTAGTTGCAAAGGATGATGGGCACTTCGTCCCCGGTGCTGTATCAAGTCATGACATATGTTATTCGAAAGAGCATAACAATAGCATTATTTAATTATGTGACACCAACACTGAGTGACGTGCAGGGAAAAAGATATGACGGTTTTTAGATTTCAAAAAGTGCTGTTTTTTTTGTTTTATAAAACTATTTTGTCGAATTTTATTATCGTGTATCCATTTTCTGTGACTATTTTATCACTCCCGTGTAACAATTGCATAATAATAGTTTATTATTAAACGTTTATATAGTTGTAATTATTTTAATTTTATACTGGCACATGCCAAAATCATTACATTGTTGATTATCGACAGTTTTTATCTGAATAATGCCATAATATAATATCGATTTATTGATATTAACTATATTTAAAAAAATAAGCGAACTTACCTGTAAGTGAAGTCTGATTAAAATAATAAGTTGGGGGCTGGCATACTCACATAGTGAGAAAAGCTCCATAAAAATAATAGATTAAAAAAAAAAGATAATAAGTTGTCTTGTCGAAGGGTTAAAAGCCCGAACTTTTCGTCAAACTAGTTAGTTTTTTAATTATCTCTCCCTTTGTCAAGACAATACGAGAAAAGCGAGCGAGATAAACTTTAAATAATGGTTACACAGATAAGAGTAAAGGCATAGAGCAGAGAGCGATCATAGACTAAATGCAGAGATTTTCACTTTTTAAATGCTTTTGACTTTGAAAATAGTGGTCAATTAGGCCTTCTTTGCAGAGCTAGCCATGAATCTTCATGAATTTGGCTCAAAACGTCACAATACTGCTAACGGTGTGAGATACTATCGATAAAATCGTCTGTTTCGACATTATTGATGTTCCAGAAAATAATTAAGAAATCTTATTGAGAATTGTATTTATTGAGAAGGATAGTCGTGCTGAATCTGACTACAGGCCTATCCCGATCATATTCATACTCTGTAAGACAACATACTATGGAACAAGCTCCTGGCGTACCGAGAAGCTAATGACCTCGTAAGTGACTGGCAGTACGGATTTTACTGAAACTGGTCTACTGGTGATCTTACCACTCACATCTGAGAGACTATCGAAAACATGAGGAACCGTTAATATCACCACCGACAGATGATGGTAAAAGAGATAGTTTTAGTAGGTATAACCTCACAAAAACCCCCTTGACCCGGTTGCCCCCCAACGCAGCCGGTTGTTTTCTTAAGGTTTCCCCCAGTCTCAAAAAAAAAACTATCCATCAGTAACACTACTTTCAAACGTGTGTCTTATACTATACCGATTGCAAAAACTGGTGTTTTTACTGTAGGTATTGCTTTATTATTCAATAAAATGTCATAGTGCGCATCAAACTTAACCAGGTTAGTACCGCCTCAATCGAAAACTGCCAAGAGACAAGCTTATGCGCTTGACCATGGCTTCTCTTGGAGGCTGGATTTTTCATCCGCGGAACCGCGCGTCGGATATGCAACTGCAACGGTTTGTCGTCTGCGTACCCAAAGACACCAGGCTTTAGCAGATAATTATTGTGAACAAGGAAAAGCGTTGTGGAGAGCACCCACCCCTGGAGAACACCGGCCTTGATATCTTTTAAATCAGATAAAGAACCACCAATGACCACTTCTCGAATCAAATAATCCCGCTGGAAGTTCGATACCCATGCAACAAACCAAGCGAACAAGGCAAACAAAGGGAGCTTGCTTATAAGGCTTTTATGCCAAACCCTGTCGAAAGCTTTGTAGGTGTTAATGGAAACGACTAGCTTTTTCATATGTTTTTCAGAGAGGGCATATTCAGCTACTGGATACATAGCGACTGACATAAAATGCCTTTTATCAGACAGCACTCTTAATACTCTTTATTTCTTGCAAACCATTGCCAAAATATCTTCAACATGTTCCATACATTTGGTCGAGTGTCATTGACATTTTTCTGTGGAACAGTTGATTTTTGTCCCGAATTTCGGGTTGGTGCCATAGTAAAAGTTGTTCATAATGAAAATAATGCCTACTATGAGCCCTTTCCGGCGTAGCGTACCCTTTATGAATAACCCTATATTCAATAATAAAAGTAATTTTTGACATACATGTTAATAAAATTCCTTATAATAGCTTTAGAAAGCAAAAAATCAGCAATATTTTTAAATCTAAAAACGATCATATCTTTTTCCCTGCACGTCATTCAAGGTTAAGTCATACAATTAAATAAAGCTGGTATTATCATCTTTCAAATGACATATGTCACGACTTGATACAACACGGGGACGGCGCCCATACAAAAGTGCCCATTCTCCAAATCATGTAAATTCGAACAGCCGTTTTTGCGTGAAAGAGTAACAAACATTCGCGTTTATAATATTAATAGTATTATTTGTGTTTAAAGTTTATGTACTTTAAATACTTTTGACATTGTAAGGCTCATTCATACATTAGGTACCTACCTAGGTAGGTACTAAAGTTAGTCGCTGCTTATACTTCTCCTTCTAGTTTTGGAGGAGGTTATCAATTCGTCTGTAACTTTTGACTGGGTGAATCGATTTTGATGATTCTTTTTTTATTAGAAAGCTGACGCTTCCCATTTGGTCCCATTTCAATTTAGTCCAGTTCTGATAATGGTATCCATGAGAAAACCATATAAGTCTTAAATTTGCATTAAGTACGTGCGCGACAAATAGATGATTAACTCAATAGTCGGTCTTTTGAAGTCGGTTTTTGTTTTGTAAAAATACTGTTCTTGTCACATACCAGCATTTTAAGAATTGTTTATAAAGTACAATCATTTTACATAAAATCGCTCGTAATAATATGCTTGAATATTAATTACAAGCTTTTATTTAACTTGCTGTTTGTAGGTACGAGTATATGTGTTGTTCTCGCAACTGAATTGCGAACCACTTCTCGATGTCCGATTGAGCTGAAACTTGGTGTACCTGTGTAACTCCGACAATGCAATAAGAGCTTTTTTTATAATTAACTAGCTGCGCCCCGCGGTTTCACCCGCTGTCCTGCAAGAATAGCGGAAAGCCGTTCAATTTTCTGGGGTAAAAAGTAATCTACATATTACCTAGGGCTTAAGCTACCTTCATACCAAATTTCGTCAAAATCTGTTTAGCTGTTAAATTGTTAAATCAAATTGTCATCCTTAGGTCCATTACATAGCTGTCATTTGCGCAAAGAGTTTAATAAGTCGTTTTGTTATTCCAAGTCTGATTCTTTTTTGTTATACCTCGTTTTATAGTGACTGATGTTTTATGTCAATTCACACTTGAATGCTATCGAATTTATTTAATAGAAATAAATAGTATAATAGGAATAAATAGTATCCTATGTGCGTTTCCTGGCTATAAGCTACCTCCTCACCAATTTTCAGCCATATCGGTAAAGCCGTTCTTGAGTTAAAAGTAGTGTAACCTAACACGACTTTCTTTTATATTTAAAGACTAGTTGACCCGGCAAACGTTGTTTTGCCATTATTTCTAGTGACTATTTAAAAAATAGGGGTTGGTGATAGAAGGGTGAAAATTTAGGGTTGTGTTTTTTAATGCCACTTATGCCACATTAGCACAAAAAAATTAAAAATTTGACCAAAAATTAATATAAAGGTTAGGGGTGGACAGCCTTTATCACTTCCCGGGTATGAAAAATAGATAGAAGCCAATTCTCAGACCTACTGAATATGCATAATAAAATTTCATAAAAATCGGTCAAGCCGTTTCGGAGGAGTAGGTATGGTAACTAACATTGTGACACGAGAATTTTTTATAAAACTGTTTTTTAACATAATAAGTATTATTTTAGAGGTCAAATTTTGCAACTGAATTTTGAACCACTTCCCTTTGTCCGATTGAGCTGAAATTTGGTATACCTGTGTAACTCAACAATGCAATAAAAACTTGTTCATATTTTTACATTTTTTTTCTTTTTAAGCTATTACATAGCTTCTATCGCGGGCCTTGAGCGTGGAGACCGAATCCAAAACTTCCGTAACGAAAATAATCTCACACTTTTTAGTGATACTTTTTAGTTTTGTTGCCATCTATCGATGAATAGCAGAACTTTTAATGACTTTTTGAAATATCACGCTTGTCTCTTTATTTCAGCAACTCGCCTCTAGGTGTCGAGTGTAAGGTTTCGATAAATAATTATAATTTGCATGTTGATAAAAAATGCTATGCAATAGCTTTACCGCGGCAGTCCCCGAGAGCCACACGTCTTTTTTTTAAACGGTTTTATTTAGCTCACCCCGTTTGTTTCTTGGGTCAAATTTAGTAATTCAAATTTCAACCTCTTCCTGTCAACCGATTAATCTGAAATTTTGTATACACTTTGGATTTTGGTGACAATACAATTATGTTTATTCATTATCATTATAAATTCAAGATGGCCGCCGCTACAAAATGGCGGATAATTTATGTTTTATTAATCCCATCAATATGGGTTTCAAATGAAAGGGCTCAACAAGCAGAATACAATATACTATAAATAATTGAAATCCAAGATGGCCGCCGCTACAAAATGGCGGATAATTTATGTTTTATTAATCCCATCAATATGGGTATCAAATGAAAGGGCTCAACAAGCAGAATACAATATACTATAAAAAATTGAAATCCAAGATGGCAGCCGCTACAAAATGGCGGATAACGTAGGTTTTATCAATCCCATCAATATGGGTATCAAATGAAAGGGCTCAACAAGCAGAATACAATATACTATAAAAAATTGAAATACAAAATGGCGGCCGCTACAAAATGGCGGATAACGTAGGTTTTATCGATCCCATCAATATGGGTATCAAATGAAAGTGCTCAACCAGTATAATACAATGTACTATATAAAATAAAAACTAAAAACTAGAAAATAAAAATAGGTAAAAAAAATTTTTAAGTTAAACGGTTTTATGTTAAAAAAAAAAACATACATTGCAATGTTTAAGATAAAGATAAGGACCGTGGGGCACGTCCCACGGTTTTCTTGCCCCACGGTTTTATTTTAGTCTAGTCTATGCATATGTTTATAATTCGACTGTATCTATTTTAATATTTTTTGGTTTTTAGTACATTTATCTTAGCATTGCAATGTATGTTTTTTTTTTAACATAAAACCGTTTAACTTAAAAAATTTTTTTTACCTATTTTTATTTTACATTTTTTGGTCTTTAACGTGTAAGATCGCAAGTCATTGCGAATAGTAAGACCATATTCATAGATAAGGCCGAATTTATCACATCACCCGAGGTTTGACACTTTGACCCAGCATCACACCACTTCACCTTGACTTGATTTTGATTTAAGTACCTAATGTACATGCGTAATTTTGGAGTCTTTTTAAGTGAAAATCTTTTTTTTTTGGACTACTCCGATCAATAAAATATTTATAAAATGTTTATGGATAAATTATTACAAGAAAAAATTTATCAAAGGGAATTAAAAACTCATTACGTAGGCCCAAAGATTATTAAATTATTAAACCTACTAGAATTTGACAAGTTTCTTTAATTCAAAACAACGTGAACATATTCTCAGTAAATACCACAGACCTGTAATGTTAATGTTAAGTAGCTATAGTTGCATAATAAGATTGTATTTCCTAAAATATTTTCTGTTAAGGTTTAATTTGGTAAATTCTATCGTCTGGATATTTGGATTAAACTAACAAAATAAGTTTGTGAAACATTGCGCTGTCTGTTAGAACTAGGCGTAAGTATTTTACAATTTGTTCTACTGAGTTTTATTGTAGTTTATTCACTCAACAATAGATGGCGCCAAAGGATCCGGAAAACAGAAAGATCGGTTCCGGCAGTTCGTAAAAAAAAACTTTTCTGGCTTGTCATTGACAGATTTTTTGTTTTGGTTATCAATCATGTGTCAGTGTCAAAACGATTTTTTTTTTTTTGACATTTATTTGGTAATGCCAGACTGTTCCTTTCATATGACGCGGTTTTCCGTTCTCTTCATGATCTCACCTAACTGTAAAAAAATTTAAAGTTTAAAAAACTAAAAAACACGTATTGTCATCGGTCTTTGACAGGTGTGCAGTTTGAATTAAATTCATAGATGCCGTGTCGCCTTTTATCGGTTTTCGAGTGGTGGGGCGAGGTGGCACGACAAAATGGGGTCTCTCGCCATAGAAAGAAAGAAAGATGGAGCCATAGTGTAACCGCACATACGACAGCTTTATTCTTGAAATGATGCCAGGATAGCAATGCTTCCCCATTTTTTGGGGAAAATTTCATAAAATATTCCAAATTTTTTGTACTTCAGGAAATAAAACATTATTATACAGGGTTATAAGGAAAGGATATGCTAAGCCACAAATGGCTCATATTAGGAAAATGTCTAATAGTAGGAAAATGACTCCTAGTATACTCATAATTATGAACAGCTGTTATTAAAAAGCTAATCTTGTAATCGCGAAAATAATGTACCTAATCTTAATTTTGGGTCAGAAAGAAATCTGAAATAGTCCAATAAATATTTATTGGGTACAATCCTGAGAAAACATAATTCACAACCTGGCAGCATTAAATCGTAGAAGACTTACCATTATTCATAATCTGTGGTTTGCTCACCTTGGCAAGGTTACAGCGATGGGGACAAAAAATAAAATGTCTGTCTCTCTTTTTCAACCGTGTTTGGCACTGGCCATCTTGCTCTTTTTTTACAAAGTAGCAAGGTTCCATCTGTTTAATCTGAGCGCCGTACATAGGATTATTTTAGTCTAGTTTCTTTTCAATGCCTGCCTCAAAATATTGTAAAATTAAAACACATAACTAGTTATTTTAGCAGCATTGTTTTATTTATTCATTACAGGATTTATGTCGCCAATTATACACAATTAGAGCACAGTATGGAAAAGATGTTGTATTGCAGTACACTATACCGACTTTCCCGAAGATGGTGAAATAGAAGTGAAATGGCGGTTGATTGGTCTTGATGTAATTTAGAAAAATCTTTTTGTTGTATTTTTTGAGCAAAGCTCACTTCCTTCTACTTCAACTGATTCATACTTCCATTTTCGGTTTACTCTGGAATAAAATATAATAAAAATTTAATGACGCAGGTGTTTGTTTTGATCATTAGCACAAAAAAAATATGTTTTTTTAAATTAGTAACGTAAACTACAATTGGTATGGATTTTTTGTAGTTCATCTTATGAATACTACATAGGTGGCGCGGTTTTTATTCCATAATATTTTATATAATATTAAATATCTAAGTGTATTTTATAAAATTATTAGCACCCGGTGGTTTCAACCGCTATTTTTTTTCAAACCTTCCCTGAACCTCCACAAATACTTCAAGATCAAAATTGGCGAAATTGGTCCAGCCATTCTCAAATTATAGCCAGACAAACGAACAGCGATTCATTTTTATATAAAAGAAGAAGATAAGAGAAGAAGAAGATGATTACCTGCACTCATGTCCACACTTAAGCGACTTGCATTTTGGGCATGGAAAATGGCACCCAGGGCAATTTTCAGTCAAACAGTCGCACAAATCTTCACCAGTGGCTGACAGATGACCTAGTATAGTCATTGTACATGGATTTGTTGGGTTGCTTTTTGAGGCTGAAACTATGGGAGATTAAACAACTTATATCTCAGGGTGACGAGCGCAGTGCTGTACCACGCAGGGTCTTGAATTCTGCGAGTTCAAAATTTTGGGTGGTGCAGACCTGTTATAGGCAAACGTGACGTTTAACATCAGGCGAGCGATTTGCTCGTCTCGTCACTCAATTACATAAAAAAAAAAAAAAAAAAAAAAAACTTTAGAATGGACGAAATTCTGACTGGGGAAATAAGTAGCTAGCTACCTACATATATTATTTTACAAAATGGACCACATACTTAGTCCCAGAGTAATAATTCTTTCGATCCAGCTTGCGCCGTTCACGCTCAGATGTTTCCGGGTCAAAGTTATATAGGAAACTCATATTGCAGAGACTTATACTAAAATTCTCAATACGACAAGGCAAACAATGCGTTTTGCACGTAGAGCAGACGCAAAAGTAGTGACGCGACTCGCGACGCTAACCGGCTAACACATAACACTACACTATCGTTTTATTGATTACCTTTCAAGACTGCCAGGTCCAGCTTTTAGTTTTGCTCATGTCATTTATTTTCCCCCAAAATGATTCTATTTAGGAGAAAGAAACACCAATATCGTTTGGGACGGAAAGTGCCTTAAAAACTAAGAATACACAGATTACAGGGGAGGAATGTAATTCTTGCAGCCAGCAGGTTCTCCAACTTGATTATTCGAAGAAAAAAAAAACAAAACATCTACCTACAATAAATTAATTTCATAAATTACTTTAAAAATACTCTCTGAAAAAATGGCTCTCTAAAAAACTTTTTAATTATTGTTGTCATATTTTTACCCAACTGGGGAATTGATAAAAGGTGTAATTGATTTGACAGAAAAAACTAGGCGCCTGCAACGCCTACGAAAAGACAACGAACTTTGTTTTTTTTTTTTTCAAAAAACGCCGCAATATTAAAGCGCGAATGAAAAAAAAATTTTTTAGAAATTTTGTTTATATTAGTCGAGCAAAAGCATGGAAGTAGGATCATAGTGGAAGGAGTGAAAGCTTTGGTTGGTCACTTTTATGTTGGTGTGAGTTTCTAAGTCTCCATTAGTGTGCGTGAGTAGGGAAGGGAACTATTACGAAATTTATCGATAAAAAATGCTTGCATACCCGCTTGAGGCACCCCCTCCCGCGGGTTTTTTTCCGTAGAAGCACCGGCGCGTCATCGTTTGTTTATGTTACGTCACGCGCCGGGCGGTCGACCACTTAAATGGTTTTTATGACTTAAACATTCGAACAAGGACCCACTTGTAATTGTTATCTTAGAGCTGTTGTATACACGTGTCGAATGACGAATGTTATCATAACATTGGTTGGCCTGGTATAGATATAAATCAGCGTATAACCGCTTACTTTACAAAAAAACATGGACTTTGAAGTTTACATATTTTTACTAAAAAAAGTAAAGCGATAATGTATGTTTTATACTATTTAGATTTAATCATAGACTCAATCTATCTATTTGTTACAAAATAAGAATACATTACTCACCTTAAAAGTATTTAATATCAGGCATCTAAAAACCAGCGAAAAAAAAATTTTCCGCGATTTTTTTTGTTCCCACTTCACTTCACTGTTTACATTTTGTCGTAAATTGTTCTTTCACAAAAACAACTGCACACAACTATTCTAGGATGATCGTTTTTCTATATTTTAAATAGATCATAACATTTATCACAGTAATTAGAATAACATTTGAGAAATAACACACACGGCCATCTACGATGATGATGCAACACTTGTCGCCGATTTCGAAACACAAAAGACTGTTTTACCATAAAATATATTGTTATCAGCCTTGTTAACAAGAATTTAAGGCTTATTATCCAAGAAAACCAGCATAACTAACGTTTTATTTACATAAAAACCGTCGATGCACCGCCGCCCAGAAAAAGTCAACACAAACTGACTTTGACTCGCGGAATATTATTTTTTTTCCAATCGAATATCCACTGAGTTTATAATGTTGCTGCTTCAAATTATTGACCTATTCAAGCGGAACGAGATGGCATTCATACTTTATAAGTCTTTTGCCTTAGTAAAAGCAGGATAGAGACTTTTTCTGAGTCTGGCGCGAAATAAAAATCCGGACACTACAGTGTCCGCGGTGCTTCTACGGGTTTTTTGAAATCGGACACTACAGTGTCCGCGGTGCTTCAAGCGGATACACGTTTTATCATATGGGTTGCAGATCATGGCAATTAAGAAAACAGTTTAAGATAAAATTTTATTTAATAAATTCACAATCATAATTCAAATGAGACAGGTTACGACTTATATAAACTAATTTGAATTTGGGCGCTCATATTTCATCACATATAAAAGCGTTGTATGAACTCTATAGTTGTCATTTAATTTTTTGTAGTCTGTATCTATTCTTTAGTAACATAGTGGTTTTACACCCTGGAAAAACACAAACAAGGGTTAAATATAAACAAAGGATAAATAAACATCGTTGTAAATATCGATAAAATCTTAAGGACGCTGCAGGCACATTACTAGCCGGGAGGCGTCAAACTATGTATCTAAATAACATGAATTAAAGCTTTAAATCCACGGTTAACTTCGACTACTTGGTAATTATATGATGTCAGGGGCGTATATCTTTAATGTGAAATACATATATCGCTTTAAAACTTCAATAATTAAGATATTTTTGCCAAAAAAACTTACGTGTGAAATGATAAATCCGGGTCTTTTACGCCACCTTTGGTTGTTCTTGATGTACAGAACGCAGCACAACACGACATCTTTCCTAATACATAACAATATTCGTTTGTAGTATCAATCTTTCAGTATATTTTTAGCCTTTTAGGCACACGAGTCGCAATGTTGTGGCCGACTAGTCGGTCTAAAGTGGACACGAATTACACATACAGTGCGAGGTTGCCAAGCTTCCAATAGCTTTCTCTTTTACTCAACGTGGCTATCAATGATATAAATACGGAAACAAGACAATGCGTTGACATGACGAGCGGGCTGGCAACATCTCTATGGCTCTATCCAGTATGATTTTTCATCCAAGAGCAAAAGGGTCCGTAAATTATTGGGTTGTGCATTATTGGCCGTTGACCGTTGTCTCGTCTCGATCGATCGTTTATTTTATTGTCTGTTATTGTTAGCCGGCCGGTTACCGCCGGTTTGCCAAAGAGTAAAGACGTTTTGATCTGGTTTCAAAGTAAAATCGTTAAAAATGTGTAGTGAAAACACGTAGAGAAAATATGACACCATTTTCTACATCAAATACATTGATTCGTTAGTTAACAGTGTGTTCCCATTCTCACCGCCCTACATAATTACCGATAAATAATAATTTATTTAAAACAACTATGGCCGAGTGCTGCGATATCCCGTCACGTATTAGTATATGCCAGTTCCCGACCGAGCTCATCATTCACATCTTCAAGTTTCTCCCAGGTACAACCTTGATGACCTGCCGTCGAGTTTCCAGGAGGTGGAAAGAAGTTATCGACGATATGTCTTGCGACGAAATCATGTGGGAGAATTACTGTAAACGGGAGTTCGAAGATCTTTACGAGGAGGCGAAGTACAAGTCGTATTCCTGCCGCCTCTGGTTCGAAGTTTACCGATCGCTAAGCGTTTGGAATCGCTTACAATACGCAACAGAGACCCGAAAAAATGTTCATCATTCTGAGATTATGGAATATATGACCCAGGTAGAAGATATGCAAATGCTGAAAAACGGCATACTTGCACTGAATACGTGTAAGTCAATAGACTATTACGACATTTCAACTCTGGAGCTATCTGGCCGTGAATCAGTGCAGGGAGACTACAAAAAATATTATGAGTATGATGAAACTCTACTAGTGCAACACAATTCCATAGCCGTGACTTTAGTAAAATTACCTAAAGAGATGGACGACTCAATGAATAGCAGACCAAAACAGATAAGTTTCGATAATATAAGATTAATTGCAAAGTTCAAAAAAATTGTCTACATTGTACATATTAATGATAATATCAACTATTGCAATATTGATGACTTGGTAGTTAACGAAAAGCAGCCGCCGCCCAACAAAGAAACGCCCGGTGCTGTAGGCATGTACGATGGTGTGTTCCATGTCTTGACAACCAACGGTAAAGTCTATAAGTATGTAGACAAGGCGCCTGAAATAGTTTGCACAATAGACGATGTAAAGGACCATTTATTCGACTTCCTATGGCGATATAAGTTTATAGAAAACATTGATTGGCGCTACTTCCACCACTGGGTTCAGAGCCATCGTGTTATCCTACCAGAGAACCCGTTACGCTACGTCTGCCTGGTAAAAGCGTACGGCGATGTATTCTTTGTTGGAAACAAAAGTGGACGTCTCATGATTTTCTACAAGCCATACGTGGACGGTCGCTTAGACTTCTTCGCTCATAGGCCGGTCAAACACTTCCATTTTGGTAAAGGAGATTTCTTGCCGATGCTGTCTCTGGATCCGATACTAAAAGTCGAAGTTGTGGAAATTAAAGAAGGTCACAGGGTCATAGTAGCTTTGACCAATGATGTAATAACTTTGACGTATACGCACAATTTTGAAGAAGGAGATAACCAAGAAATAATTCCATGCGTTACACCGCCACTGATACCATAATAAACAAACATTCTACATTACATACCAACTCAGAAGGAAGAAGAGCAGTCCGCAACAAACTCATAAACCAGCTGCTTACGTCAAAGACATTAACCTCGTAAGTTCTGTGTTTTATTAACATCAGTCATATCTGTCGGCTGTCCTATACCAAGTACAAACTAAGAACAATGCTTCAGACCGAGACAAAGATATGTCGAGTTTAGGCAATTTTTGAAGTGAGGGACTGTTATATTATTTTTTACGGTATATTTGTGATGTATAGCACCTTTCTTAACAAGGAAATAATTAAAATATTTGTACTTGTGTAAGAACATTAGGTTTTAATACAAAACCATATGGTAAATGAGGCATCCTAGATTTGTACTTTCGTAAGTACATTACGCAGGTACTCCATCTATGTAGTACTAATGTCAGGTCTGAACGGCTATCATTAATTTGTACCTACTTGTACAAGTATGGGACTTACGAGGTTAAATCCCAAAGGTCCTAAGTTTGAAGGCTTTATTTGACAGATCTAAACAAACTAAAAATGAGTCTGTCTTTGTAATTGCAACCTATAAGACAAGGACAACAATACTTTTAGAAAAAAATATCAAAAAAAAGCCTTCAAACTTGGATTCAATATTCATAACTGATTTGGGGTCATCCATAAAAAACGTCACACTAATTTCACGATTTATTGATTCCCCCTTGTCACAGTTGGTCACGCTTATGAGACGCCCGCCTCCCTATTGTGACGTCACAGTTTTAGTAATTTTACATTCAGAAATTATTGAATTTAAAAAACAATACTTATGTATTAGATTTTGATATGTGACGTCACAAAACTTAAGACCCCTTGTTACACAATGTCACACTTCGTCGACCCCCTCTTGCCCCCTTTACGTGTGACGTAATTTATGAATGACCCCTTAGGTTTAACTAGCTTCTGCTTATCATCGCCTATAGTCTACTAGTAATGTAATAACTAATAAGCGAACAATACAGGGTTATAAGGAAAGGGTATGCAGTGCCGAAAAGGGTTATAGTACTCATTGTGTACAACTTTTACTATGGGACCAACCCTGAAATTCCGAAAACAAAATCAGCTGTTTGATACATTTTGTCGAAGGTCATTGACATTTTTCTATGGAACAGCTGTTTTTTTCGCGATTTTAGGATTAGTCCCAAAATGAAAGTTGTTCATAATGATGAGTACTATGAGCCCTTTACGGCTTAGCATATCCTTTCCTTAAAACCATGTATTGATTTATAGATCTAAGGTAGCTTTTTAAAGGTGCATCCACACCTCAGTTACTTTTTGTGGAACAACAATGCAACACAATAACATTGGTTTGTAACAACTCATTGTTATTTGTTGTATGTTTGTTGAATTTATATTCCATACCACCAATAACAAAATATAACAGAGAATACTTCAGCTACAAGCGAATTTCCCGGCATTTTGTTGTCAACAAGAAATGTTATCAATTGGTTTTTATTATTAGTGACGAGACGAGCAAATCGTTCGCCTGATGATAAACTTCACGTTTGCCCATAACAGGTCTGCGCCACCCAGAATTTTAAACTTACAGTTCGAAACCCTGCGCGGCACAGCACTGCGCTCGTCACCCTGAGATATAACATGTTTAATCTTCTATTTGCCTTGAAATTTTATTGCAAACGTTGCCCTGTTACCACATGCTGACTGTTTGCAAACATTAGGCAACATTACTTAAATACAAACACTAAAAAATAGGTTTTTGTTATCTAAATATTGTTCAACAAAAAGCAACTGCAGTGTAGATGCACCATTAACTCTATGTGATAGTGGTATGCCAAAAGACAGTATTATTTTTGTTCAAAAACACATTCCAGACCAAACGAAAAGTACCTAGTTAAATTTAGGGAGCACTTAAATATGTTTTTAAAAACTAAAATAAAACTAATGAAAATATGTGTTGCCGATTTGGAGGCAGACAATATAATGAATTGAAACTAATTCTAAAGCCCACAGGCAAACTTAATGCTAGGCCGGTGGTCCAGCTACGGGAATGCTAACTCAGCCCTGCGTTGCGGGCTCCGACGGCGCGACCGCGTCCGGCCAGACGCTGAGTAATGCATTCCTGTACTCTTAATCTAAACATGTAGGGGCAGGGGGATGCATAACTCCTCCATCCCTAAGAGAGAAATTATCGGAATGTTCGATTGGAGAACTTTTCTGATAATTTCGTAAAACATGTATTATGTTTTTGCGAAAAACATATAAAAGGCTTACACATATGCTTAATACTATAAAACTGGAAATAACGTAAATTAAAGCACTATTAGAGTCCATTTCTCTTTTGGGTTCAAACACTTCACTGTTTTTTAACATAACTGACAAGTATTTAAGGTCGTCGAGGTTCGTGTTTTGTATGTTGAGTACAGGTGCACTTGTTAAATTTGTATTCGTCCGGAATGCTGGAAGGCTGATGACGGGTAACGGAGTCACCGCATCTGTTTCTGTGTATATCTGGTGGTGATGCAGCTTCATGCCGTTGATCTCGACGTCACATGGCTCGTCGAGGGTAATGACGTATGTTCCGCGCACCGGATATTTGTAGGTGTCTTCGGTGCATATTTTGGTGAGTATTGTCTCCTTTCTGGTAAAGAGTATCCAACTGTCATGGCTGATCTTCTGGAGTTTTACATCTTCCACGTAGACAGGGTGCTGCTTACAGCAACTGAGGTCTCCGTCGTATCGGAGGAGTTGTTCCTCGCAGGTGGGCCCGTTGTTCAAGGCTCTGTTGTCGTTATTGCATAAGAACTCGTCTCCGGCGGCGAGTGGTCGACACGGTGTTGAGATCGGCTGATATTTCAACCCTTTCGCCAATAGGTAGGGGTAGGTTGGGACTATAGCTAGGGTTTGGTTTTCTTTGGAAATGGGAATGGTGTACATTTTATAATAGTTATATGTAAAATTATCAGTTATTGGTATTTCCATTATAAATGTGACCTGGTTTTTCTTTATAAATGATTTTACTGAAATAGTTTCTTCTATTTTAACTAAATTAAACTCGTTAGGCGTGTACACTAGGTTTCCTATTTTAGATATTAGTTGTAAGTGATACAATAATTCAGTAGAGTTTACAATTGACGGATGTAATATCGAGCTCTTACTTAACGATATAGCGGTCTCAATTTCACTTAGTTTTATAAATATAGTGCGGAAGTTGTTCATAAATAAATTATACATACCTAATATATATGAGGATATAATCAAATTATTACCCTTAGCAACGGTATCTTTAAGAGCAGTTTCTACTCTTCTCACACGAGTGTCAAGAGTTACGGTGTCTTGGCGGATTAGTTCAGTTACGTTTATAAGACTGTCCATCATTTTAGAAATGACAACGATTTTCTTTGAGTTAATTATTTGGTCTTTAGTTGTTTCTGAGATTATTTTATCATACTTAATGGCGTCTTCGTGGTCTAAGTTTCCTGTTATAATTTTTATTATAGAACCTAGAGGGTTAACTATCCCTCGCTTCGAGCGTTGGGGAACTAATTGACGAAATTTGTCTAGTGTTATGTCTCGCAGGTGTTCTGCGTGCATAAGTACGCTGACGAATTCATGGGGGAAAATTTTGTTATAGGAAATTAAATTTTGAAATTCTGAAAATTTGGTTGTAACTAATTTTAAATCAACATAAACATTATCTAATCTGATGGTTTTTAAAATGGTCCAATTATCTGTCTGAATGTATGCTTGTCCTTCTTTCACTGGTAAGATTCCCGGATTCTCTTTAAGACATTGCAGATGAAGTGCAACTGTCACTGGTGTCGCTATCATCAGGAACCACCACCTGTGGAGGACGTTTTATGTTCTTTATTGGTGCGCTGGTTTTCTTTTTCTCAGTCTCTACTTTAATGGGAACAATGTTCTTTTCTATTTCTCCTATTACTTTTGCCTTTTTGTACCTAGCTTTGTCTTTGCTCTTTCTCTTGTTTATATCTTTTACGTAAACGGTTTCTCCTTGAGGAAGTTCCGTGCTTGTCTCTCCCTCTCGCTTTTCCCTAATTTTCTTCTTTTTTGTCATCATATTGTTCGCCAAATATTTGTATAAAAATTTTGTACGCTTTTCGTGATCTTTAACTAATTGTTGGGTATACACTTTCTGAAATTCCACATTGAAGGGGTTGTCGGAGTCTGTGTGTCCAAAGACTACTTCAAATGGTGTTAGTCCTGTGGCTGTATGTATGGTGTGGTTATATGCCATAATAGAGTATGTCATAATTGATGCGGCGTCTGTGCATTTCTGTTCATACTTAGCTAATCTATAAATTTCGATAAGGGTCGAATGGAATCGTTCAATGAGTCCCATTGAGTTGGGGTTGTTAACTGTACCTATGTGACGTTCTATTTTATGTAAGCTGAGGAAGTCTTTCATAAGTTCGTTGTTAAACTCCATTCCGGGATCAGAACTAATTTTCTTGGGGATTCCGTAACAAGAAAAGTATTTCATGAGGGCTCTAACAACTTCTGGGGTAGATTTGTTTGGAATTTCGATAGCTTGTCCTAATAGTTGCTTGCTAAAAGCTTGTCCTTTCGATAGCTTGTCCTGTTTGCTGAAAGCATCTATGAGAGTAAGGTAATATTTGCCTTCTATGGTGAAAAGGTCCATGAAAAGCTCCTGAAAAGGGGCATCCTGTGTTTGGGTGAGCTGCAGGAAGGGTTTAAACGGTTTTCTGTCATATTTCATTTTTCTGCATGCTTCACAGGAGTTAATGATGGCTGAGGTAGTTTCTTCCATTTTGTTCCAGAAGTAGTTTCTTTTTAGTCTTACTAGTGTTTCTTTGATTCCTCTGTGGCACGTTTTTCCTTGATGATACTTTAAAACTATTGCTTTCTGTTCACTCTCTTCATTCACGTATACCACTCGTTCTGTACACTCGAAGAGTTTAATCATGTCTTTCTTGAATAAGGAAATAACAATCTTGCTAAACTGTCGGCGGTGTTCATTTTCTTCGAAATAAATAAAGTACTTTATTTTGGGTCTTATATATTCTTTGAGAAAGTCTTTGATTAATTCTGGGTTGTTTGTGGGAAGAAAAACTTCTAAAATTTTATATTTGTTGTGGGAAATATCTTTAACTTGAGTTTCGTTTTTAAACCAAGAAAATACGAGAATTTGGTTCGGCTTAGTGTCGATAGCTTCATGTAATATGGGTATTCCAGTTGATTCTAGATCGTCTGCTGAGTGAATGGTCTGCGTTCTGCTGCTTCCAGATGCAGAAGGAATGACTGGTCTTTCAATAGAGAGTTCAGGGAATTCTGCTGTGTCTGTGTCTGAGTCCGAAATTGTGATTGGACTAGCGGACGTTGTGGAAGAGGCGTTTCGTTGACGTTTTTTGACTTTCTTCTTCTTTTTCTTTTCTTCACGGTCTACGTTTACTGCCATTGAATTTCCTTCTTCTTCCTCTTCCAGGGCGTTGATCCTAATTCTGCTTAAAGCGTCTGCGTTTGTATTTTGTTTGCCGTTTTTGTAGATAATTTCAAAGTCAAAGTCTTGAAGGCGTAGTCTCCAGCGTGTGAGCTTACTATTTGGGTCCTTAAGGGAGTTCAACCATGCTAGAGGTCGGTGATCGGTATAAATATAGAATTTTTTTCCATAGAGATATGGTCGAAAGTGTTTTGTTGCCCAGATAATGGCCAATAGTTCCTTTTCTATGGTGCTGTATCTAGACTCAGTATCACTCAGTGTTCTGCTTGCGTATGCTATTGGTTTATCGCTGCCAACTTGTCCTTGGGAGAGTACAGCTCCTAGGGCTACGTTGGAAGCGTCCGTGGTTAGAATGAACGGCTTGCTATAATCGGGGTATTGTAAGAGCGGTGCGTGAGTGAGTAGTTCTTTACATTTATTAAAAGCATCGATGTAATTTTGGTCAATTATAATTTTGTTTCTTTTCTTTAGGCATGCTGTTAATGGCTGGGTTATTTTTGCAAAATTTGGAATGAAACGTCGGTAATAACCAACTAATCCCAGAAAGCTTTTAATTTCCGTGGTAGTTTTCGGAATCGGAAAATTCAGCA
Source organism: Alcis repandata (assembly GCA_949125135.1). NCBI lineage: Eukaryota > Metazoa > Arthropoda > Insecta > Lepidoptera > Geometridae > Alcis > Alcis repandata. Next base: position 4,304,341 of record OX421252.1, read on the forward strand.
CTGCTTCAATTTTATCGTTATTAGGTTTAAGTCCGTCTCTTGTGATTGTGTGTCCGAGATAAAGCACTTCTTTTCGTAAAAACTCTGATTTATCTAATTGTATTTTAAGGTTGGTCTGTCTGAGTCGGTCAAAAACTAGACGTAGTTTCTGGATATGTTCTTCTAGGCTAGATGAGAAGATAATGACGTCATCTAAGTATACCATGCAATGTAGTCCTTGAAGTCCTCGAAGAACATGGTCCATGGTTCGCTGAAAAGTAGCGGGGGCTGTTTTCAGGCCAAATGGCATTCTTAAAAACTCAAAATGTCCATTTTGAGTGCTGAAGGCGGTCTTTTGTCTGTCCTTTTCTTCTACTTCTATTTGGTGATAGCCGCTTGCTAGGTCTATTGTTGTGAAGTAAACACTTTTGCCTAGTTTGTCAAACAAATCACTTATATTTGGTAGAGGGTATTTGTCGTCTATTGTTATCTCGTTTAGGCGTCTGTAATCAATGACCATTCTATATTTTTGCTTTCCCGAAGCATCTAATTTCTTCGGTACTAGATGTACTGGGGCATTCCAAGGGGAATGAGATTCCTGAATTACATTGTCTTGTAGCATTTTTTGTACTTGACGGTTTATTTCTTCGGCTTGTGCTGGGGCTAGTCTGTAAGGTCTCACGTAGATTGGGTCTTCATTTTTAGTGCGTATCTTGTGTTTAACTTGGTTGGTAAAGGTCAGTGGTAGTTGCTCGCAATGGAAGATGTTCTTGTATTCTTTGCAGAGTTTAAATATTTTTTCTTTTTCTTCTTTATTCATGTGGTCAAGTCTAATTTTATTCAGATTTTCTTCCAGTATTTTCTCTATTTCCATTTCACGATTGTTTGTAGTGAGATGTAGGTTACATTTTTCTTCCGGGTGGTATTTAATCACTTTTAAGGGTTGTTTTACTGTTATTATCACCGGTTCATTTGAGGTGTTTTGGATAACGGTGGTGGCGTATCCGTTTACACAGTTTACTAAGGCGCTAGGCATACGTACGCCAGGGCCAAATTTTCTGTAATCAAGTATAGCGTCTCCTGAAAATTGGTCTATTGGCAGTTTGACGCGTTTTTCTGTTCGGGCTTGAATTTCTACTTCGTAGTTTAAGTTTTTGTTTATGATTGGAATAAGGGTAGTATTAGTTTTCAGAATTGAGTTTTTTAAATCTATAACTGCATGTAATTGTTCTAATAAGTCGTTCCCTATTAGTCCGTCATAACGTTGGTCGACGTCATAGATGTAAAATTTGTGGTACTCGTCACTTTGGAAAGTTGGTAAAAGCGGGATTTCTATGACCTCACTGTGGTTGCTAGATGCGTGCGTGCTTACTACTTGAAAGGGTTCGGGTCTGATGTGGTAATAGAAAAATTCATATGCTTTTCGGGGACTTATGAATGATCGAGTACTTCCGGTGTCGATCATCATTTTAGCATCTATTTCAGGTAAATAAATATGTGGTAGTTTCAACGTGGGGTCGCAATTAAGCTCTATGGTTTCTGGTCTGTAGAGGCCTGTATAGGAAAATTTTCCAGGGGTTGGTCCTGAAGGGTTTCCACCTGTTGTGACATGTCGGTGTACGCTTCAGCTTCAGCTTCGTAGTCTTGCTGGTACGCGTCGTAAGCTACGTCGTACTCGTAGGGGTCGTAACTGTAGAGGTCTTGCTCTTCGTAACCCGTTGTGTCGTAAAGTTCGTTTAGTTTGAATCCTTCGCGCGGTTTCAGGGCGGTTCTCATAGTTATGTCAGAGGTTTGTAACTGTGGTGGGTTGACTTGTGGTGGCTTGTAGCCATACTGTTGTGGCGTCATCCCTTGAAAGGGTCTTTGTGGTAGGTTTGGTCTGTAACCTGTTGGTTGTTGGCCAGTACCAAATTGTGGGCGGTAGCCAAGTTGTGGTAGATAACCCGGTGGGCGATAACCTAGCTGAGGGCGGTACCCAAAGGGTTGTGTTGGGGCCTGCGGCCTTGTTAACGTCGGTTGGTTACCGAAAAATTTCGGCGTGGTGTTTGTCGTTAATGGTTTAAATGGGAGTTGAGGGTTAATCCCAAACTTGAATCCTTGAGGAGGGTTCGAGTTTTGTTGCAATACGGGTTTATGTAGGGTATTATGGCTATGGTTATGGCTACTATTACGAGTGTCATAAATGCGTCTACGCATGTTATATTGATCTTGAAAGTTTACTTCCTCTAGAACTACGCTAAGGGCGTCTTCTAGGGTTGCGGGTGATTTTAACCTAACTATTCTGACCATGTCCTCTGGTAGGTTGTAGAGGAATACATTTAGAGCTGTGCTGTTATATATGATTGCTTTGGCCCGTTTCATCTCTACGTCTGTTAACATATTAACTTTTGATATTAGTAGCGAGCGGACACTTTGAATTCTGTTGCAGAATTCTAAATAGTTTTCACCTGTTTTGATTTTTAGTGATTCTAAATCTATTGCAATGCATTGTTCACTACGCGGATCTCCGAAATGTTGCTTTAATAGTTCTTTTAGCTGACTCCACGACTCGATGTCCTCTCTTTCCGAGATCAGAGCAGCTGCTTTATCATTTAGTCGACTTGTTACTGATTGGAATACGTAAAGGTTTTGGGCAGCGTCTCCTCTGTATCTGTTTATTACATATTCACTTTTACGTAGATATAAGTTTAGTTGAGACTTATCTCCGCCATAAATAGGAATGAGATTTAAAATTTCCCGGGGAATCGGAGTAATTTGTTCCATTTTACACAGATATGAAAAACACAAATTGAGTTTAGAAAACTTTTTGAAAATTGAAACACACTATTCACTAACTAAACTAACACTTATTCGCTAATCTAAATTAACACACTATTACAATATTTAATTAATTTTGAAATTAAAAATGTTTTAACTAAGGTACATGAAATAGAGTTTTATATTTCTTGTTTTTAATTACACTAATTTACTTAAAAATCAATTTTGAGATTTTGAATATTAAAGTTAAGGCTTAAAGTAAGAGGTACACTAAATAGAATTTTATATCTAGTCACCTAGGTCACGTTACATCAAAAGAAGTCTTATTTTGATAATAACAAAAATCTTGGATGGTAGGGAATTGGCAAGGATGGCGAAAAGTTGTACTCACCAGCCGACCGCTTCCATACTGGGTGTCCCGTTCCTTTTAACTTATTTGTTTGGTTCGTCGGATAACTGTTCGGCACTTCACCTTATTATAGGCAAACCGCACTTTGCCGTTCTAACGCGGTAGCTCGGTTATACAAGCATATACACTTCACGCTAGGACAGCCAGTTATCCTACCGGCTGCGCCAGTTAAATTTAGGGAGCACTTAAATATGTTTTTAAAAACTAAAATAAAACTAATGAAAATATGTGTTGCCGATTTGGAGGCAGACAATATAATGAATTGAAACTAATTCTAAAGCCCACAGGCAAACTTAATGCTAGGCCGGTGGTCCAGCTACGGGAATGCTAACTCAGCCCTGCGTTGCGGGCTCCGACGGCGCGACCGCGTCCGGCCAGACGCTGAGTAATGCATTCCTGTACTCTTAATCTAAACATGTAGGGGCAGGGGGATGCATAACTACCTACTATCTGTTTTTAAAAAAAAAAAAACATTTTAATTTTTTTATTTGCTTACTAACGATTATATGTAAGTTAATTTAATTTAAGTTCAATATATACAGTGTAAACTAACGATACTGAAGGGACCGTGCGTTTTATGGCGTTATAGAGAGTGGTCGTTAAATGGAGAGAAGAAAAATCAGAATTAGAACTAAGAATATGATAACTTATATAGTTAATCCATGACTTCTACTTATTAGTCATGGTCAATAACAGTCTACACGCAAGCAATCCCAATTTGTAAACGAAAGAACAAAAAAATCTTAGAAAGTTCGATATGTATGATGCCGACATTGCCGACAGTCGAGTTTATTACGGGCTAGGATAAATCGACAAAAGAATGAATACAGCTGTGCAGTTTTTACTAATTTTGGTAACTTAAAAGGTACCTTTTATTATATATTACTTAATTGTGGTCGTTATTGAGAGTGGGTGTAATGCTATATAGAGTGTATCATTGTATGGAAAACAAGCTAAACCAACCAAAGCCAAGTGATAGCGTGCTCCATCGTAGGCCGCATCATTGCTTCCCATCAGGCAAGATGGCGGTCAAACGCAAGCCTATTCATGAATAAAAAAAAAAAGTGATTTCGACGCTTTAGGGAGTTTGTCGTTAATCGAATGACGTTACATAGAGTTTACACTGTATATATGTTTTTTGTTTTTTATACTTCTAACATTGTAAACATTTATGCAATGATAAATTCAGTGATAGCTGGCGTTTGACAAAAAGTGTAATTTTTTTATGAAAATGATCACAAAAAATATTTGTTAAAAACGTATTGATATAAAACATTTGATGTTATACCGAGTTATAAGGAAAGGGCGTGCTAAGAAAAGGCATAATTTTTTGCAATATCAGGATTGGTGTCATAGTAAAAGTTGTTCATAATGATGAGTACTTTGAGCCTTCTTTCGCTTAACATACCCTTTCGTTATAACCCGGTAAATCAGTTGTGTAGCCACACTGAATGTAATTCGGCAACTAAAAAAACACTACATTTTTTTTATAAGTATATAAGTTGTGTGTTTATATTGGCAGAGCCAATTTAATCGACTGCCCCTACGAAAAGTATCGAAACAAAGTACAAAAAAAATCGTGATTTAGCATCACGATTTTTTTTGTACTAATATTTAATATACTACATAGCAAAACATGCAAAATAATAAAAAAAAAATTATAGTTTAAAAAACTAAAAAACATGCATTGTCATCGGTCTTTGACATGTGTGCAAAGTTTGAATTAAATCTGATTATTCAAAGTAGCAAAATCGAGTCCAAAAGGGTCTACAATACAGGTGAAACTAATAAAAGCGTGTTAAAAAAATTTTTTTTCATGTTTTTATTCAAATAAAATTGATATGCCATACATTTTCACTTATTAATTTAGGTCAAATTTTGACTTTAATTTACTCTCCTGTAAAAACTAATTTGTAGTTTCGAGACTTCGTGGCAGTCGATTTATTAGTGATACATAAATACTTTTTAAAAAGTAAACGTTGTTTGTTCGCTTTTTTTCTTGAGTTGCTGTGAGTTTTTTTGTTTGCTTAGTGTGTTTTTAAAATACTAAGTATGTAACCTAGTTTTAGTTTAGGTTTATAAGATTTAAAAATAAACGCCCAGAAATGTTTAAAGGAATAATTAGCATTTCAGTAAGTCTTACTAGACAATAGGATATAGGCTCTGTAACCATAGACTAAGCGTATGCTGCAGGTGACGCAGCACAGAACAGATTTATCAGGCAGAGCAAGCGAGACAGAGATAGCGCGCGGAGAAGGACAGACACACGTCCCTGCACGTGCTTCACCGCAGTACGCAGCTCAGAAGAGCAGGCGAGACAGACATAGCGCGCAGAGCAGGACAGACACACGTCCCTGCACGTGCTTCACCGCAGTACGCAGCTCTCAGAAGAGCAGGCGAGACAGACATAGCGCGCAGAGCAGGACAGACACATGTCTCCGCGCGTGCTACACCGCAGTACGCAGCTCTCATTACGTTCATGCATTGCAATCATGTCCGAAATTTAAAAAGCTTGCCCCAGAATTTGCCGCCCCTGAAATCAGCCGCCCTAGGCTCTAGCCTACTCAGCCTGCTGGTAAATCCACCACTGGTCGCACCTCCTATACATGTCTTCACGCCACGCCGCCGCCTCAAAGACTGTCCCATAACGTCGCTCGCTCATTTAAGGCGACGCGCGACGCAAAGGTTGGATTTATGAATTTAGTGCGATTAGTAAGGAGCAAAAAAAACAAATCCAGCAGGCTGATTCAGCAATCCGAACATCGAATGTTTTCGACGATTATCTTCGAAAAGTCCTCCGCCTTCGGAAATAATTCGAGTGATATTCTTTCCGAAGGCAGAAGACTTCGAAGACAATCATCGAATATATTCAATAGGCCCAAGTTTGAAGGCTTTTTAATTAAGATAGATCTAAATTTTCTAAAACTATTGGCGTCCTTGTCTAATGGCTTGCAATGATAAAGACAGATATATTTTTAGTTTAGATCTGTCTTAAAAAGCCTTCAAACTTGGGTCCAATGTTCATAGCTGAACCAGTCTGCTGGTTTTAGTGACTGTCTCGCTGTTTAAACCGAGTACTTGGCCGAGGGCACTGTCTCGCCACTGTACTCGTTACGAGAATTCAAACCAGTACCAGCCTTTTTATTTCTACTTATCATGTAAACTTAATCGATATCTTGCCCCAGTTTATACGACGCTTTTACTTAGGTACGAAAAAAAAAGTTGTGTTCTGTACCTACACTCAGCTAGTAAAAACCAAAACAAAACATGTAATCTCATATTTATTCAGTTTTGTATACGCATAGATAAAATAAGCCTATGTAAGAATACGCAGGGTTATAAGGAAAGGGTATGCTAAGCCGGAAAAGGCTCATAGCTGTTCCAAACATTTTATCGAGTGTCATTGAAATTTTTCTATCAAACAGTTGATTTTTCGACGATTTCCGGGTTGGTCTGAAAGTAAAAGTTGTCCGTAATGATGAGTACTATGAACCCTTTTCGGCTTAGTATACCCTTTCCTGATAACTTTGTATAATGTAGAGATCTGTATCTGAATCAAAAACATGTTTAAGGTAGTGAAATAAAAATATTTGCTTTCCATATTTGTTTTATTTTGTAATTATTAATTCCTTTTTATTATATGTGTACAGAATCCAGAAACTTCAAATGAAACAAATAGATATCTCAACTATTGTTTATTCAGTCACACATTGACGCGAGCCAAATCATTACATTATGTTACAGTATGCTGCGACAAACGTTTGCGCGAGTTAACTTGTTTAAAATAGCGCCATCTATGAGATGGCGAGTGAACTAAAACGGCGTGATTCAAATCTTGGTTCGAATCTGGTTCAAGTTAACAATTGAACATTCCGCCACCCATGGACCACATGTCCATAATAATGGGAACAAAAAAAAGTTTCTAATGAACTCTCAAACCTTAACATTAACAAAATAAAATAGATCAAATGAAATTAACAAAACATTCACAATAACTATAGACTAAGCTAACAAAACTCTGTCTTAGGTAAAAAAAAAAACAGTTTTTAAAACAATCTTAATCTAATAATTTTTGATCAAATTCAAGAAAATAAGTTAGGCCAAAAGTTATAGAAAAAAAAATAGAGGTTGCTAAATCAAGATAACAACTTATTCTGAGACAGGTAACAAACACAATTTCGATACGGGACGTTTAAAAACGGTTCCTCTGCTACGTAAGCTAACTACGCGAGTGATATCGTCAGGACCATTGTGCTTTTCCGTAATCATACCGTACATCCATTTTGCTGGTGGAAGATTTTCCTCTTTCACCAACACCACATCACCAATATCGAGCTCCCGAGTGCCTTGTCTCCATTTATGGCGCTGCAGAAACTGAGTCAAGTACTCTTTAGACCAACGTTTCCAGAACTCTTGAACCTTTCGTTGAGTCAACTGCCAGCGCTTTAAAGAGGAAACATTTGAGTTCTGATAATTGGCATCTGGGATCAGTACCAATGGTTCTCCAACCAGGAAGTGGCCTGGTGTCAGCGGACTAGGGTCATCGGAACCATCACTCATACGCGATATTGGTCTCGAATTGAGGCATGCTTCAATTTGAGCCAATACCGTTGTTAACTCCTCAAAGGTTAACGTCGAATCACCGATGACCTTCTTAAGGTGATTTTTTGTGGAACGTACTCCTGCTTCCCATAATCCCCCAAAATTGGGACTATAGGGAGGAATTCGGTGCCAAATCGTCCCTTTAGTAGCGAGCCAGTCAGCAATCTCAACAGCGACAGTAGAATTTTCAGCTGTTAGTAAAGTCTTCAGTTCTCGATCAGCGCCAACAAAGGTAGTCCCATTATCGCTCCAGAGTTCTGCACAATGGCCACGTCTAGAGACAAACCGTTTGAAGGCTGCTAGAAAAGTTTCAGAAGTGAGATCACTGACGACTTCGAGGTGTATGGCTCTCGTTGCCATACATACAAAAAGGCATATGTATCCTTTCGTAGATCGATGACCACGACCCTTCGTGGTTCTTACTGCTATTGGACCCGCATAATCTACTCCACTTTGATAAAATGGTCTACCTGGCGTTACTCTAGCTGATGGCAATTGACCCATTAATGGGTGCACGGTCTTAGCAGCGTAACGTACACATGTCACACACTTGTGAATGTAAGATTTTACCAAGTTTCGTAGATTCACGATCCAATACCTTCCTTGTATGTAGCTGATCATCAGGAGCGGACCTCCATGAAGAGTTTTTTCATGAGCTTCACCAATGATCAGTTTTGCCAAATGAGACTGACGTGGTATTAATATAGGATGCTTTTGAGTTTCAGCCAGATCAGACTGCTGCAGCCTACCACCAACACGCCATACGTCATCATTGTCTTTGAAGGGGTTAAGAGAGGAAAATTTCCCTTTCTTATCCTTCAGGTCCTTTAAAAGGTAACGAATCTGAGTTCGTTTGATGCAAGCTAGTAGAACAGCCTGTAGTTCGTTAGCCGTCAACCACGGCTGCGAAGTCGGAGAAGAAGGTAAGTAGAATCGTCTGCACCAAGCCAACACTCGAACAAGTCTTCTCAAAGACGAAAATCTTTCAAGAAATGCATCACCGTTCTCAGCGTCACTGGTAAGTACATGACTTTTAATTATTCTTTTTTCTTCCAGGTTGGTATCCTTCAGATCTCCATTGCTATATAGAATTTCTTTCAGATGCAGCCACTCCGGACCGCGATTCCACAAGACGTTTTCTACACATTCCGAAGGCGTTATCCCTCTAGAGGCACAGTCGGCGGGATTATCCTTTGAGACGACATGAGACCACTGACTTCTATCAAGGATCGTAAGTATTTCAGACACTCTATTAGCGATGAAGGTCTTCCAGCGACCAGGGTGACTGCTAAGCCAAGCTAGAACAATTGTAGAGTCTGTCCACGCATGTAGGTGATGTTTTGGAACGCTCAGAATCTCTGCAACTTCACTCAAGAGTTTAGCCAACAAGACAGCACCGCATAATTCTAGGCGTGGAATCGACACCTGCTTAATAGGAGCTACTCGGGTCTTGGAAGTCACCAAACTCACATGCACGTTTCCTTCGCGATCAGTGACGCGAGCGTATACCACAGCAGCGTAAGCCACGTTGGAAGCATCCGAGAAACCTTGAAGTTCCAGGCATATATCATCCTTGCTAGAATGGATCCATCTAGGTATGCGGATTTCCTGAAGTTTCTCTAGATCATTGCGAAACTTAAGCCAATCGTTAAGCAATGCTGATGGAAGTGGGTCATCCCATTCAATACCGGATAGCCAAAGCCTTTGAATAAAGACCTTAGCAGTAGTGATAGCTGGAGCCAACCAACCTAAGGGGTCATAAAGTCGAGCAATGTCTGATATGACTCGTCGTTTGGTACACGGACCATCAATAGGAGGTAGCGTAACAGTGCATTGGAACGTGTCAGCTTCGCGATTCCATGTTAGGCCTAAAATCTTCATCACTTCATCAGTCTTGAGTTCCAGGTCGACATATGATCGACGCTCACCACGATGGATATGCTTCATTAGCTCCGGACTATTGCTCGACCACTTCTGCAGAGGGAAGCCTCCACGACCAAGAAGCGTAGTCATCTGCTCATGAATTAGGATCCCTTCACTTACTGAATGACAACCGGTCATGAGATCGTCCATGTAGAAGTCGGTCAATACTCGACTTTGAGCTAGGGGCACATCTTCGCCATCGTCTCTGGCTAATTGCTGCAACGATCGTACAGCCAAGTATGGTGCCGAAGACATTCCGAACGTGACTCTCAGCAACCGCAGATGCTTCAAATTAGCACTTGGATCGTCACGCCAGAAGATCCTCTGAAAATCAACGTCTTCATCCGCAACTTTTACTTGCCTGAACATCTTGACGATATCTGCAACAATTGATATTGGGTAACAGCGCCAACGCATCACCAGATGTCTTAACTCCGGTTGCAGAGTAGGTCCGGTCATGAGATCATTATTAATCGAAACGCCGTTGGATCCAGAACAAGACGCGTCAAAAACCACACGTACCTTGCTTGTGGTTTTGTCCTGCCTTACTACAGCGTGGTGTGGCAGGTAGACAGCATCTGGTTTCTCGGTGTTATTGACCTCTTCCATATGACCCATGGTGATATATTCATTGACGACGTCTGAATACTCTGCTTTTAGTTTAGGATCATTGTTTGAAAGCCGTTTCTCTAACATCATGAATCGTTTCCGTGCAATGTTTCTAGAGCCTCCATACTTGCATAGTGGGTCTTCCGTCTTGAATGGAAGACTATGTAGCGACCTGAATGGTCTCTCTTGGTGGTTTGTGTGAACCACTCTTCGCATTTTTGATCCTCCAGGGTCAAATGCTTCTGTTTCTGAGAGGATGGTTCTGCTTCCAACTCCCAGAATTTCTTCAGCAGTTCGTTTTCAAACTGCTGATCAACATGCGTTACATGCATATTGATGATACTGTGACACTGTTTGCTACGGTTGACGTAAGCAGATGGCACAGTACCTGATAAAATCCAGCCTAGACGGGTATTTTGAGCAATCAACCCAGGCTGACCTTTCACTAAACCTTCCAGAAGGATCTGGCTATAAACCTCCGCCCCCAATAGCAGATCAATTCGATTTGGAGTACCAAACGATGGATCGGCTAAAGCACTGAGTGGAAAAGCAGGCAACGACTGCACATTGTGCAGCGCTGCGCTGGGCAACAGACATGTGAGCTTATTCAGCACATGTGCCTTTACCGTGATGGTAAAGGTTGGGTCTAGGCGGGACTGAATAGTAAGCAAAACTGTGTGTTTCGACGCAATAGTCGAGCCACGGCCGCCGCCTAGTCCGGAGACTATACCAGTCTCAAGATTTTTCTTGAGACCCAATAGCTGCACTGCAGTTTCTGTCAGAAAAGACGCCTGAGATCCTTGGTCAAGCAAGGACCTTAAAACCACAGTTCTCTTGTTACTGGATTCCGCCTGTACTAAGGCGGTAGCCAGCAACACCTGACTGGGCGAATTTACATGACAGGAGGTGATATTAGGAAAATCCGTTGTTTCATAAGGAACCTGTGAACTGGTCGAGTCTGGCGCTAACGCCGTGACTGTAGCGACCACGCTTTTGTTCACGGTTTGTTCAGCCTTGACATTGTCAAAGGCTGGTTTCTGGTTTTTTGGATGTAAGAGTGTGTGGTGTTTCTTTTTACACAAACGACACCTGGTTGACATGTTACACTGGAAGACGGTATGATCGGTACTCAAACAGTTAAAGCACAAGTGATTGGTCTGAGCGAAATTACGTCTAGTATCGGTGGGTTCTTTTGCGAATTTCTTACAGTTGCAAGTTTTGTGGTTCTCTGAACAATAAGAACAGGATACAAAAGTAGTTGCAACGTGAGCACAATTAGTCTTCTCTGACTTTTGAATTTTAAGATCTAAAAACTCTATTGACCTGAATCTATTCTCTAAAAATTGCTCAAACATAGCCATTGTAGGCAATTCTAAATCAGTCTCAGTCACCTTTTGTTCCCAGAGCTTGCGGGACTCAGCATCAAGTTTTTGACTAGTTAAAAAGACTACTATTACGTCTCAAGAATCGACATTGACGCCTAAGTTCTTCAAGGCGCTCAGACATTCCTTAGTTGTGTCTAACAAAAGCTTTATCGCACTTGAAGATTCAGTCGTCAGTACTTTTTGGGATGTAAGCTTTTTTAAAATGCAGTTCGCCAAATACTTTTTATTAAGTATTATATCTGCTTTCTAACTGAGTCCAGCAAACTTTATAATTATCCGAGGTGACCGGGATGTGCCTCAATAACTGCTCAGCTTCACCAGTCACTGAACTTTTTAGGTAATGCAGTTTTTGTACATTATCTATACTGCCGTTTTTGTGAATAAGGGAAGTGAACATATCACGGAAACTTGTCCATTCCGAGTATTTACCCGAAAATTTGGGTATTTCAATTTTAGGCAATTTAACGTTCAGTTCAGTGACCTTACTTCCATCTGCAGTAGTAGATCTTGAGGCTATAGGATCTGGTTTGAGTTTCTGAATAACCTCCTTCATCACTGATTTATAATCCATAAAATTCTCTTCCGTGGTATCATATAAATCGTCTTTAAAATATGAAGACTTTTGCAACTCCTCATTTTTAACTTCAAATATAATCTTTCGGTGGTTACTTTGAAACTCCAACCAGTGTCTCTCTAACGATTCTAATCGTGTATTAATATAAGAGAGGGACAACCTATCCTTTGAAGCTTTCTTAAAATTAACTTTAGACTTATTAATTTGTGCCGCAATGTTCTCTTGTAGGCTATAATTAACGCGATCGAATAGTGAGCAAAACTCGCACAAGGCACTCGGTAGCAAAACAGTAAACGGGCACACTCGGCCGAGGAAACAAATCATGGTTCTAGTGACTGTCTCGCTCTCGCCTCGTCAAACTGTTTCTACAAACCGAGTACTCGGCCGAGGGAACTGTTTCGCCACTGTACTCGTTACGCGTAATCAACCTATTACGATTGTTCGGCAATTACTCTAATAGGGTAGTAACCATTTAATTTGCTTATAATATACCATACTTAATATACTTAGATAAGAGTATCCTCTGCTTGGTGCGATTCCATGGTCCTGATCTTAGAAAATAAACTTATTAATATGGCTACCGCTTGTTTGGCTTTGGCTTGTTCGTGTTACAATGTCGAGGACATTTTAAAGAAAGTCAGACAATTAAAATTAAAGTGGCGATGGACAGGACATGACAAGAGACAGCAGAATTAAATGGACAAAAATTATAACAGAGTGGCCACCACGGGATGGCAAAAAAAAAGAGGAAGACAGCATAAGATGGATGGGTGACATAAAAAAACATTGGTGGAGTAGTCTGGCCAAGAACGGCTAGCGAAAGAAAGAAGTGGAAAGGGCTCGTCACAGGACACGCTGATCACGACACAGAAAAATAGTAATAATAATTGTCAATATGTACTATGTTTAAATTATCAGCAATAAAAGGCTTAAATTAATAGACGTAGTCAGTAAGATCAGTCCAATAAAAAAGCCGGGTCAGTAAATTGTAGTACCTACCTAACCAAATCAATGATTTTTCTATTTAGTATTTTTTTGTATTTTTATAGTTTGAGAATAATAAATATTTATGTTTTATTATAATCACAACGTGGTTATTAATTTATGGTGATATTGGTGCCGAGTTTGAAGGCGCATTTAAAATTTCTAAACTAGCTAAACCGCGTAAAATTCCTAAATAACTTAAAGCAAGTTTGAAGGTACCACTTTAGGAAATTTAGAAACGTCAAAGTCAATTTTACGAAACGAATGAACGAAATCGACCTAAACTACTCAATTTAGAAATTATAACTTGATTCGGTAGTTTGAAGGTACGTTTTATGTCATTTTAAAATGTTTAAGGTTTATTTTTAAACAAACTTAGGAAGCACCATTTTGAATCCTGCCTAAAAAAGTTAAATTTCAAAGTGAGTTTAAAACAAGTAATTGAGTGTTTTTACTTACAAAACAAATTCTTTGCAAAGCTAAGCACAACGAAAAATGTATGAAAACCTGTAATTGCCCATTAGTCTTTCCTGTTCGGTGCTACATGTGATCAAAGTACATACTATTTTTCGAATAACATCGGTAATAGAAAAGTGTACCTCTGCCGTTTTGGTGTTTTTAGTGGGTTTCTATTGAAAAACCTTAATAACTTTAAACTTGTCAGGATTTTTAACCTATATCTTTAACTTACCCTAGGTAAGGATTTCGGAAAGCACTAGGTCTAGTACCTTAGACCCAGCGCTTTAAATTGCTACAGGGAAACAGAATAATACACTACAAACTACAGTTTATGAATACTTCTTGCTAATGTAATTTACTGTGAATTTTATTAAAATAAATGTGTATTACAAAAAACAACAACTTTTTAAATCTTAGTATTAATATTCGTGGTACTAGACTGGTCAAGTCTTATAAAACAAATTCTTTGCAAAGTTAAGCACAACAAAAAATGTATGAAAACCTGTAATTGCCCAATAGTCTTTCCTGTTCAGCGCTATATGTGATCAAAGTACATACTATTTTTTGAATAACATCAGTAATAGAAAAGTGTATCTACCTCGGCCGTTTTGGTGTTTTTAGTGGGTTTCTATTGAAAACCGTACATCGTAGACCGCATCATTGCTTACCATCAGGCGAGATGGCGGCGCAAGCCTATTTATGACTGAATAAAAAAATAAATAAAAACCTTAATAACTATAAACTTGTCTGGATTTTTAACCTATATCTTTAACTTACACACCCTAGGTAAGGATTTCAGAAAGCACTAGGTCTAGTACCTTAGACCCAGCGCTTATAATTGCTACAGGGAAACAGAATAATACACTACAAACTACAGTTTATAAATATTTCTTGCAAATGTAATTTACTGTGAATTTTATTAAAATAAATGTGTATAAATGTGTACAAAAAATAACAACTTTTTAAATCTTAGTTTTAATCTTCTTATCTTATTAGTCGTTCACTTTTGGTAGACTGGTCAAGGTCTTGGTTGTAATATTACTAGGAGGCTCCTCACTGTCATCGATAGTCCGTCTTGGAATGCTTCTGCATTCCTGGCGGTTGATTGCATCGCAAACACACTGAAGCACGGTGGCCTGTGTGGCATTTTTTATGAGATTGGTCCATCGAGTTGGTGACCAGATCGGGACTGTGCTTGCCTTTAACACGGTACTGCACTACGAGCCTCTCCATCGAATTCTCGTACCTGGAGATATGCCCACAGCACTGCAGTATTCGCACTTGCACAATCGACGAAAGTCTATCTTGTATGTGAAGTTCCTTGAGAATAGAATTGTTTCAATAGTTTGTTTTAGTATTTTTAGAACGAAATAAACTTTTCTGTACATAAAACACTAATTTAAGCGATGTTGTTGCGCTTTCTTTGCCATAACTTGTTTACACCATCATTGAACTGGATTTCGTTTTCTTATTATTTTCATTGCACTGAAAATAAAAATAACATTTAGCTAGCAGGTACGATAAAATTGAAAACATTCATTAAAAGCAGTGAAAGATAATCACATCTTACGAGTTTAAGCACGGATCACAACATTGATGTGAAAGGTTTTATGGTTCGTTTAATATTATTTTCTGATAGAGCAAGTTAATCCAAGGGATACATATAGTCTTCAATATTTTCTGGACTTCGAGGAGCTAAGTCTTCTTTAATGGGATTAGCTTACCTTTATTTGAATGCGTAGTTATTTTACAAGTTCTTTACTCCATCAGCTTTCTTGCTTTGATACCGTAGTTTGCTTTGTGTAGGTATCTTTGAATTACTTTACACGGACAACAACGATGCGGTTAATAAATAATAAAGCTATTCTTAAATTATCTTCTAATTTATATACAATTTATATTTCCAAAACAATGAAATCAATCGTATTGATAAATACGATATAGCGAGTGCCAGGTTACAAAATTCAAAAACCACCATTTTTATCGAGTAATTCCATTTGATAAATTTTTGTCGTGAACCAAAACAAAAAATATTTATCAACTTTTTCTACTACAGAAAAGAATGCCTTCACTAGACAAGATTTATTATATGAATCCAACAATTTCTTGTACCTACGTAGTGATATTTTACAAAAATTGAACCATGTGCAAGCAGAGAACACATTTTTACATGATAATTAACTTATTACGTAAACATAGTTAATTCAGGAACACACGAATACTTCTAGTAAAACATTAATGTATGAAGAAAGATAATTACAGAAAATAAAATTAAATAGAAAAATCGGTTAAGAGCTAGCAATATTCGCTATTTCGTTCAGCAAAATTCTTGATTATCTGTGGATGAAATCCAACGATAATCAAGAATTTTGAACGAAACTAGAACGGAAACCGGTCTTTTTTCACAACTTTATTTATCTGTGAATTAAACTTAGCTGAACGAAAACGATTTAAATTCCGTTCAATTTATTAGTTATGTGGTGCCTTCGAACTTGCAATTTTTACACCTGTCATTTAAATTTAAGTATTTTAGCAGATTTAAGATTTTTACGTTGCGCCCTTCAAACTCGACACTAATATTTCTTCACAAGTAATCATTGCATTCGATTCAACTTAACAGCTTTCGATTTTTAGAGTAACATCCCTAGAAAAAGAAAAAGGGTTAACTGACGCAACATTGTAACAACGTTCAGTTCTTTACGAGATCGTAAATTATCTTATCTCATAGATCAGTAATTGTTTAGTAGGTTTGGATGTATAAAATAAATCTATGGATGTTTAAGGTCAAATTCAGTAGTACATCTAGGTAATTATATTATGAAAGTATTAAATACATATGTTAAAAATTGGACACCCAGACACTTATTATTAATTATAATATTTTTTTATAATAGATTTTTAAGGAATTATTCGATATTTAATTATTATTCAAAAAAAAATTTAGATGTTATTTGACTACTGCGACTACTACGGCCTCACAGTTGTATCACCATTAGGTACCCTTCGAAGGATAGTTTTTATCAATTTCAATTTGAAATATTTCCGCAGAATAACCGGTGAACCCACTTTTTCTTGGGCTTAAAAAATTGCAAATCGTACAAAGAAATTGATAAGAAGTTTTTTAGCCGTATAATTTTAATACAAAGTTCCCAATTCGTCTGTCTTCTCAAAAATTGTAACACTTCCGGCAAAAATTACGTTTGATAAATGGTAATTTTAAAATGAATTATCTCACATAACTTGTTGGGAAAGTATTAATTTTTTGGTGTCAATCGATGCAGGAGGTTTTATTCTACTATATATTCGAATTTAGGGCAGAATCTTTGAATTTATAAATGTTTTATACATCCTTAAAATGGTTTATTAAAAAAACAAATCATAAAATAACTCGTATCGGTCATTATTACAATACATAATATGTAATCGTAATTGAAAAAAGTTCAGCAATTGTGCAGTTCTAACAAAACGAAAAAATATATTATTTATGCCCGCCGTTACTACTTTACTAGGTTACGTTGTTGAATTTCGATGAATTGTCAAACGGGGCCTGTAAAAGTGGCCCGCTCGACTATAGTTTATTTAAAAACCAAGCTTTTTCACTATTCTCATAATAGATAAGGTTAACTATATTTCCAAGCTTACAAAAATAGTGCTCAACACATCATGGCTGCAATACAAGGTCCTCCCTGCAATAGGCAATGGCCAAGCCGACCCGGCATGCAACATCAGAACAGCCAAAGCAATGCGAGTAGATCAATAAACCTATATCCCTTGACTAATTATACATTCGGGACCAAAGAGCCGCTGTTTGAGAAGGATGCGTCAGTGCCAGCAAGGTTTCAAAGGATGAGGGAAGAATTCAACAAAATTGGTATGAGAAGGTAAGGTTATTGAACTACGTAAGCCTATTTCTTCTGAATACAAGCTTGTCCGCTAGGCTAGCCACCTGATAAGTGATGGAAGTACTGCCTTCAGTAGTGCAAAATGCTCAAATCCATAGATATCACAGTTATCCATGCTTAAAACTACTTTCTCAGTCTTCAAGATGCAAATACATATGTCTCAATGTAGTAATATCATTATTTCCTTTTTTTTGAACTACATGTAACAGTTCCTAATCTTTACTTAATCCTTTACACACTGCCTGGTACCAGGGTAATGAGATCTAACATCTAAAATGCTTGATCAATGACAAATCTGTATTTTTATAATGGAGACCTATGCTTCCCCTGTTGCTATAATTACAGTTAGTTGTTTTACTGTTCCCTTTTTATCCTTATTTTTATTACTCACAAATTACAATGAATACTGATCACAACTTGCTTAGAACTGCAATTATAAAATCAATGGTCTCATTATAATGTACTAGCTGCACCCCACGGTTTCACCGGCAGTAAATTTTATATTAAAAGGTATCCTATGTTTTTCTAATACCTCCAAGAATATGTGTACAAAGTTTCATGATGATCGGTTAAGTAGTTTTCGCGTGAAAGTGTAACAGACAAAGTTACATTCACATTTATTATATTAGTAGGGAAGAAAGTCTTAGTCTTAGTAGAAGTAAGTATAAATACAGAAATTCGTGTTACTAGTAAAATTACTCTCTGTAATTATAACAATGGGGCAGTATGGACCATGTAAATAAGCTACATTTTGCAGTAGGAGTATTGAGGTCTTTTTAATAATATTCCTAGCACTTGTCCTACACATCTCAGCCAAGAAATATCATCCATCCTTATAAACATCTTCTGAGCCAGTGGTATGATGGCATAACATCTACAAGAGATCATTATTGTGTTGCATCCGATTGATTGTACCTGTGCTTATGGCTAAATAAACTTATATGGAAATAGGGGCCACAATGTGGCTACTAACGTACTAAAACAATGTTTAAAATCTTTATAACACACTCATAATTTATTCCTAGTAATCTCATAATGAAGAGGAGACCTATTGACAGTACCAAAAAAGATGGCTCACTGAAGCAGAGACTTTTACCTAACAGTGTGTGGAAAATGGTTGATAACGATAACAAATTCATTGTCTAAATTTTTCGTGGAAATATTATCCTAAGTGAAGCAAAGTTCCAGGATAGTAAGCTATAACAATGATTGTCGTCACAGATCAGTGGAAGGAGTTCTCCTGGTCCACGAGCACGGGTTGCGTCACGTGTTGTTGCTGCAGCTCGGGACCGCATTCTTCAAGCTGCCCGGTGGGAGTTGAACCCTGGAGAGGTAAGGGAATTTGGAATCACTAGTAGTGGGAATAGGATGGTTAGTGTTTAACACTTTAACTGCTGCTAATAATGTTTTACGCGCCTGGCGTGTGTAGCCGCATTCGCGTTGCACAAAGTATTAAAATTAAAATCAATTGATAAAAAAGGTACACTCCCCATTGTGTCAAAATGTGAAATCTCATTTCCAGGATGAAATCGAAGGTCTGAAGAGGCTACTCACTGAGACGCTCGGCCGGCAGGACGGCGTCAAGCAGGACTGGCTCATTGAAGACACCATCGGTGAGTCTATATCCTACTATCTTCCTAATATTAAATAAATAATGTTTCACACTCATAGCTCTCCACTAGGACACCGTGTCGGGGATGCCATGGAACACACAAACACCAACTAACACCCAGACCCACTATCCAACAAATATTTTTAACCAACTTGATAAAGGAGTTGGTTCTCAATTCGTTTGTTTAACTTTTTTGTATGATTGTGACGTGGTTACACCGTCAGTTAGGAATTGAATTTGATGATTCATATTTTCAACCGACGAAAAAACAGGAAGGTTCTCAATTTGATGCGTATATACACAGTGGACACAGTGACATTAACACTTTAACTGCTGAAAACATATACCTACCTTGTGTTTTCCTTTGTGCAACGCGAATGCGGCTACACACGCCAGGCGCGTTAAACACAACGCATGTGATTATTAGCGACATTAAAGTGTCAATACATTTCATATGTAATAAAACTCCGTTTACTTGTGACACCCATTTATTCCTACATTTTGCACTCCTTTTATATTTAACACTTACACAATCTTACTTTAATAATGTTACTTTATTTGAGCAAAGTAACAGTCTACATTATTTAAGGTGCTCATCGCACCACTCTCAAGAACCGACTGCTAACCTCGCTCTTGCCCGCAACCCACCATGAGTCATTCCCCCTCCAACTTGAATCACGCACCGCACCGACAGGAAACGGTCGGCCGAATAAAACCGAACTCAGTACTAGTAAAGTCAATTGAATAACTCTGAACCTAACACATATTAGTAGGATTGAAAATGTATATGAAACTGACTTTTTGAATAATAAGTGATATTCCATTCTAATCCCGTTGCAGGCAACTGGTGGCGTCCCAACTTGGAGCCCCCGCAGTACCCCTACATCCCGCCCCACATCACCAAGCCGAAGGAGCACAAGCGTCTCTTCTTGGTGCAACTCCAGGACCGAGCACTCTTCGCCGTCCCCAAGAACTACAAACAATGTCTTGACAAAGTAACTGCGTATAACAACAAAACTATAATATTATGTGGTGACTTTAACGTCAATTTCGCTTTGGATATGGAACTGAGGAATATTTTGTCGGATGTTCTCAGTAGTTTTTGTCTAAATATGTATAAGATTAACGAGCACACTAGAATTGCTGGCAAATCTAAAACCTGTATAGACAACATTTTCACCGACTCCGACTGTACTATCAGAACAAGGGTCATAACAGGGATCAAATTGAACTGGACAGGGACTTTGAACTTGTGCTGTATAATACTTATGTCTGTAACAACAAAAGAATGTTCAGAAAAACTACCAATACAAAGATTGATGAGCAAACTCTGTCTACATCAGGCATGGAAATGCCCCAGCTCTTCCAATGACCGAAATTGTAAATTATAACGTATTAGATTGTAAATAAGAGTTTATTTTGTAATAAAAATCCTTTAAACTGTTGAAAGCGTATTTTATTTTTTTACATGTTTTATTGTACCTAATCCTTAAAACATTGGTATCTATTTTGTTGTATCGTTTTAATACTTTAAGCCCGTCACACACGTAGCTATAATATACAATGTGTCCGGTTTCCGATGTCCGATACTTTAAGGGGTTAAAATGCAATTAATTTTATCGACAAATCACGGATTTTTTTTTCTCCATCAATAACAAAATTGCAGCACTTTAAAAAAAATTGTTAGCGAAGCATAGGTGCTTGTATTAATTTAACAATATCTACCCAAGTAGAAGACTTACAAACACAAAAGTGGTCTCAAATGTTAGTTAATAGTGTAGACAATAAATCTAGATTCAAATTTTAATTTTTTAATGTTTCAGTATTATTAAAAATAATTTATGAAAAAAATAAATTGGACAACAAATTGATGTTTATTATAGACGTCTCCGTGTGTGGTAGCTTGCTATCTATACTATTATTATAAAAGAGGAAAGATTTGTATTTTTTTATGTTTGTGTGGAATAAACTCAAAAACTACTGGACCGATTTCAAAAATTCTTTCACCATTCGAATGCTACATTATCCCAAAGTAACATAGGCTATTTTTTTTTTTATTTTTTTTTTTTTTGTTATCCACAGCAAAGCGTGGCAGGGAACAGCTAGTAATATATATAAAAGCAAGGCATATTAATATATATATTATAGCATTTATAGTTATAGCTACGTGTGTGACGGACTTTAGTTGATCGAAAGAAGTGAGGTCTCAGAGTGTAGGGGAACAAATCGGCGCTTGTAGATATGTATGTATGTTTGTCCGACGATAACTTGAGTATAGGAGATCCGATCTTGATGAAATTTTGCAAGTAAGTACTCCATTTTGATACAATTTTGAGCGAAATCGGTCGCGGGGTTGCGGATATTTAGGCGCTGTATGAGGTCTCAGTTCGCCATGAACTAGGTACTAGTTAAATAGTAGGACAACAAAATTAACACCTATATTTTATTACAGTTAATTTAGAGTTCAAACAAATCTCACAGGACTAAGCTTATCTGTCTCATTTCATTTTAATATGTGAGAAAGAAATGGCAACAATTTTATGCTGAGAAATTTAGTTCAGAAATTGGTGTAACAGAATTAACGTCATCCTCGGTCCGTTCACTCTTCAATTTTATTTTCGTACTGCTGTAATTCTTCTTTCTGCAATTAAAGACAAAAACTATTATTTAAAATAAAATTTGATCAGACCACAGAGAAAGACATTAGGTACTTACTGAAAATAACGAAAAGAACCCGGGAAAGGGAAAGTTTTTTCTATGGGGACCCCAAAATAAATCCCCCTGTCGTAAAAGTAATGTGTGTAGTTTACGAGTATCTACTTACTGTTGACAAATTATCTAAAACTATTTTTATTTGGGAGTTAGGTTTTTGTACATAATAACTCCTCTTTTCCTCTAAATTTTCTAAAACTATTGGCATCCTTGTCTAATGGCTTGCAATGATACAGACAGATATATTTTTAGTTAGTTTAGGTATATATCTGTCTTAAAATGCCTTCAAACTTGGACCTAACTGATAGATTAAGATTTCTATAAAAACTCTTTTTACAAACAGAGTAAGTCTCCTTATGGGCCCCATATACGGTACGATTTATCTGTACGATCGATCTGATGAAAATCGTGACGATTGATCGCATCAAAAATGTCGCTCATACACGAAACGACTGGTCGTAACGATCGATCATTTAACTTGTTTGAAGCTGAAGAATAATCGTTACGATATTCATGATTGCATGGGTTTTTGTTGCGATTTCCGACATCGTCTTCGATTAAGTAAATCGTTAACGATCTTTACATACACCACCGATTCGTCGTTTCGATCGTTTTGATGCGACGGATCGTACAGATAAATCGTACCGTATATGGGGCCCTTTAGCTTTCAAGAAAAATAAATCCTGAATAACTTCTAAAATTGAAAACATCGTAACTAGACGTCAAAATGGTCAAAATTTGCTGGAAGTCTATTACCTACTTGAAATCTGGAGACCACGGTGCTGGAGACCAGGAGACCTTAGCTGATGTGGCAGGACTGGGTTTGCTTCTGATTCCTACAACTAACCTATTCGTGCCTTTAGATGCCTTATACCTCTTAGTGTAAGGTAAGATGTAAGTCGTAGTAAGTACTCAGATCAGTACCTAAGCCAGAATCACATTTTTGCAACATCCTCGCTTTGGCAAGTCCTCATGCGAAACAGAAATTGATTTTGAGAATTTTTTTCATCAATTCAGGACATTCTCGCTAGACCTCTGCGAGATTTACATACTAGTGGCGCCCCGCGATTTCACCCGCATTTTTTGTGATAAAAAGTAGGTAGCCTAAATCTTAATCCAGGGTATAATCTTCATACCATTTTTGATCCAAATTCGTGTAGCCGTTATTGCTCCGCCATAGACCTTGTAGGGGTTGCTATAACCCTGTCGTGTTTCACTCTCTCCACTGGCCTCTCCGTCTCCTCTCCACTCTCTCCACTGGCTCGGCAATGCCCACGCTATTCCCGTATCTGGTCGTTATGTACCTCGCGTCCATCCACTCTTGTCCGCGGCTCTCGTGACAGTGACGTTCGGCTAACCGACCAGGAGCACACGAGACAGTGAATGTATGCTATAGCGCATACACTACAGACCTGTAATAGGGAGAATTCTGTTTATCACAACTACCTACGCATACAGTGGGAAGAATTTGCCCACGGTCCGTGCTCAGCAATCAGTCTGGAACTGGAACCAAATCACAGAAGAAATAAATACCTGTGCTTAGTCTACTTAGACTAAGCACAGGTATTTATTTCTATTATATATTTATCTACCTAGGTAGATACCTATGTAGTAGGTATCTACCTAGGTATATAGGAACCTGGAACCTGGAAGTTCTAGGCGTAGAACTCCCATTACGCAGGTTTCTCACATTTAGTTCGATAAATTGTGTCAATTAGAAAACTGATGGTAAAAATACTAATACTTAAGTAGGTACCTCTACAATCTGCTCCGGGTCTGGGTGTCAGTTGTCCTTGTCTTTGTGTGTGTTCCACGGCATCCCGGACACAGGATTAATTCCTAGTGGGGAGCTATGAGTGTGAAACGTATATTTTATTTATTTAATTTAACAAAATAAAACACAGTTCTCTACAGCAGAAGAAGAAGCATAAGTAAAGTAACTTGTAGTAGGTACATCTATTTATTTGTTTTAATGCCGCTCATCGTAGGTAGGTACTCTCATTTTTTTACCTTTCACAGAATACTATGCTCTATGCTGTAAGCAAATAAAAATTAAAACCTCTTATGGGGCGTCTAAACGGGCTATATTTTACGACAATTTGTGGCTGCAATACTGTGGCCGGCAACATTGCTAGCAAGGGTGCGGGTGGTTTGGTCTGAATGTCAAAATGTTCTGATCTACGCAAAGTACGTATTTTAAAAAGAACTTTTCCCAAAATGACTGATTTTCTTTAGGTCTTCAATACCAGCCACACTATGCAATATTTTAAGGATGGCCCGGCATTATAGCCACATATTTTTTGGTATTTCAAAATGTTTTTATGTGTAGCCGGCGTGTGGCCGAACGATCGCCTCGCAATCGAAAATACTGCAATATATCTGGGCCATCTATATTGTTGTTCTGTTTTACTGTATATGCGCGTCCCTTTCTCCCTGCGACGTGAAGTACTTTGCGTTTTACTTTCTGCGCGACGTGAAGTGTGCTGCGAGTGCTGCGACGTCCATCGTGTATAAATCTGTGGTATGGCGATATTCTGTGCTGTCAGCAGCTGTCATTCTTGTGTTGTTTTGAAAATAAATTAAAATGACTACATAACTTAATAATACATAACTACATAACATGAATACATACTAATACTGTCGTTTTTCTGCCAAAACAATGTAAGCGGCTGCGATGAGCGTCATTTCGTCGGCCATTGTTGATGGATTGTGTGGCTCATTAAAGGGTTCTGAATCAAAGGCCATACTATTGCAGCCATATTGCAACATGTTGCCTGCAATTGATTGCTCAGCCATAAAATGCACTAAAATGTTTTTTTGATGGCTGGGCAATGTTTGCCAATAATTGCAGCTACAAATTGTCGTAAAATATGGCCCGTTTAGATGTACCTTTAGCAAAACATCTTCGTCTCAATAGGTACATCTAGTCGCGGCGGCGCCATCAAAGGCGTCTGTGTGTCGCGCCGCGCGCCGCCTCTGCCGCCGCGCGCCGCCTCTGCCGCCGCGCGCCGCTGCGCCCGCTCGCTCGCTATTGGTCGAGAGCCGAGCGAAAACATGGCCGCCGCCGGGAGAGCCCCACTCCAAGACACGGGTTACTTACTATTCTATTTTTTTTATTCTCTTTGCACTCGAGATTATGTCGGTCACTCTCATTTTCCGAGAGGCTTGTTCCATCTAGTCATACACTTAGTTCTATATGTATGACTATTAAGAAAAAAAAATCCGCCTAGTTCTACATCTGTGTATGACTACTTGGAATGCGTTGAAATGTTATCACTCGTCAGAAAAGCACCTAAACTAAGGAATTACTATGTGGAACTACGCAGTATTCTGTGACTACGCTATGTCCAATATTGAGCCGAGTTTGGTAAGACTTGTGGCACAGCAAGACGGATTGTAGACCGAGCGATGTTAGAACAAACTGGCGTGTGCATGTTTGTTTATTTGTCCGACGATAACTTGAGTTAGTACTAATTTACTTACTTTTCCTTAAACCACACTTCTCACTTCGCTCGGCCAATATTCATATTCACTATGTAGTACTATATAAGCGTTTTCATTCGTCTTTTTTAATCCGAACAGGAGAGGTATAGTGAGTTCCATTTCCATACCTCTGCTATTGGTCCCGCGTCTGTTTTTCCTAGAAAGTAAGTACAACCCGGGCGGGGATGTTCAAAAATGGAGTGAATAGGTTTTTCCTAGGCAAGCGTGTTACATCTTCGACCACATCGTCGCTTCCCATCAGGTGCGATTGCGGTCATTGAGCTCGTAGTAATATAGCTCAGTGTGCCTAGTCCGATGTAAAAAAGAAAAAGCAACGGTAGAGCTCGACTAGACACTCCGGTAGGCCTAACACCACAGTAAGTACCTACACTAAGAAGTAGATACTTATAGGCAGTAGAAATACCTACCTTAGTATTCTGTGGTAGGTAGGTACCTACGGTACGGGCCGTGAATGGCTTGACTTTTCTCCGCGTTTTCTTTGTTTTCTTATCTTTTTTTTAATATCCGCGCGTTTATGTGACAAAGCTAGAATGTGGCTATGTTTGTCTCTTTCCGCGGCATTAAAACGGGAGAAGCGGTGTTTCTCTTCACCGCGCGCGTGCTAAGTAGTCCTGCGGGGGAGAGGCAAGTGGAAGCTCACCTCGGCGCTGACTACTCTATACTCCCTACTTACTAATGCTGCCTTCATTATTGTAACCACGAAGCAAATTACTCTACTGGTTAACAGTAAAATAGCAAATACGGCAAAGAAAAAAACAATTAAGACTGCAACCTCATATCACCACCACCTACTATTGGCCAATAGCCAATAGTAGGTAAGTATTCTGCGCTATAACATTAATTCTTCATATAAATATGTGTAGGTACCTACGCCGACGCCGCGCCTGGTGAAAAACATGAGCCTGAAGCCTAAATCCTAGTATTCTGTGCCTGCACAGCTAAATTAATAAGATCATTGCAACTCTGTATCTATGTATCTACTCTACCTACCATACATACCTACTCCTAACAAATAAATAAGTAATCTGAATCAGCAATACAAAGTCTTACTCTATCCCTATTTTCCTATAGGTAGGTATCTACTCGTACCTACCAGCTTTTATTCAGTTTCACTTGTTCCCGTGTCTGTTTGTAAATCTCAAATCAAATCTAGCTGCAGAATTTGAACCACTTCCGATTGAGGTGGAATACCTACCTTTATTATGCAGCACCTTTAACAAGGAATGAAGGAAATAAAAGAAATCTTCTATTTATCAGATTGTTGCCAGCCGAGCCATTTTAGATAGGTACCTACCTACTTACTTAGACTAAAATAAAATGATTTTATTTATTTATTTATTATTAAATACATTTAAGTCTAAGACAGAGACTAATGTAAAACCCTAGCTAGAGCTTACATTTTAAAACACTTACGCTACCTATTGTAGGTAAGGTAATAATAATATCAAAGACTCGAATATCAAGGCCGACATCTAGCAAACATCCGAAAAACTGCCTTAATCTTGAGCAGGTAAATCAAATATCAGCGACTCGCCAATCCCGAAAAGTAGTTAATCCCATCATAAGGAGTTAGATCTGTTGAAGTTAAATTGTAATTAAGAATTGTAGTTCCAGTACGTAACGGGTAAAATATCGTGCGGCGGCGGTTTTACAAAGGGACGCCCGCCGCGCCGCCTCCCTCTCGGTCGCGCCTGCCCGCGACCCCTCCCCCGCGATCAGGGTTGCCACCTTGGATTTTTTTAAAGCGCCAGAGCACAAGTAAAATACCGCCAGATTTAAGAAATTTGGATTGAAAAAAAAACACCAGATTCCGCTAAATTATTGCATATAAATCTCAGACTAAAGAAACCCAAGTTTAAATGAAAAACAAACTAATATAGGTATATGAGATGCTTAAAAATAGTAGTATCCGGTACTCGTTTTTTTTTAAGTAAACAGATTTAATTAAGAGGCGTTTTTATTTAAAAAAAAAAGTTCGTGGTATTTTCACAGGTGGTGTGGAAGCACTTAAATCCGACCTGTCAAATCGATTTTGGTATGGTTATACCTTATCGTTTCCCCAGTCTTAGGGGAAAAAATATGACCATAATATTTGGAAATCTGGTAGTTAATTGCCATACATTTTATTGAAAATAATTATTAATATTATAAGCAAGCCATGTTTTGTACATCAGTTTCAATTTGACATTGACATTTAGATATTAGATGACAGACCCGATTCAGATTAATCCAGGCCCTAGACATAATTTTTAGAACTAAAACTATTTTTTTTTTTAAAACGCCTCATTGCAAAAAATTGTTTATTACCAGAGTGCAATAAAGAGTTTTCACTAAGTTACAATTTACCAAACGTAAATATTATATTTGGTCTTGTCAAAATTTTTAGTATTTTATAAGCAACACGAACCAAATTCGGGAAATAGACTGACACATAAAAAGAAAACGACAACTTAAGACAGTGCCTAGGGATTCCCCGGTCATAGAGTAGGAAGAAAATTATGAAATTCCGGAACGGTAGGGTATTTCCCTCTCAAAAATGTGTCACCAAATTCCATATTGAAAAAGCGCTAAAAACCACTAAAAAAAATAAAACCGCTAAATGATGTAAATATACCACTAGAAGCCTTGAAAAAGCGCCAGTTCTGGTGGAAAAACCACCAAGGTGGCAACACTGCCCGCGATCAAGTCGCGACACGCTCCGTGGCCACAGAATACGATGAAGTTTGTACAAAGCTTGGCCGAGGCGCCGAGCTGTGTTGCCAAACTTCAGACATGTAATACTTTTTTCGTTACTTTTTACCGCTCTTATGGCGTTGCTAAAACTATGAAAACTTTAAGAAGCTGACTGCCAACCTTCATTAATGGAGACTATTGGAGAGTTACTTAGAGAAAAACAAGAAAATATGAAATAATAAACATGAAAATGAATGGTGCTCAGTTATCATTTCAAACAAAAATATATTTTTTAACAAAAATGTTGTTACATTTGTTTGTGTAAATATTTAAATTTTCTCCCTCTGTTTAATTTCTAAGTCATAACTTTATTAAGTATGTACATAATACTTGATACATATTTTTTGTTTGGTTACACCTAGAAGTATAATTTCGCTTATTATTTAAACTGGACATCATTAGTCATTAGTCAAAACCTTAAAATTATCAAAAAAAATAAACAGGTAGACTTTGTCTTAAACAACCATGGCTCAAAAGGGTCTAATGATCCGTTTACTACTTAAACACGGGAATACTCACTTAAAAATTAAGTCGTCCATTACGACTAGTTTCGGTCACATTCGGTGATCTTCATCAGGTGAGTTTACAAACGTAACGCGCTCGCGATTGCGTCTCGTTTGACATTTTTACGTGAGTATTCCCGTGTTTAATTATAACGAAAATGTATCAAAACAACTACAATTAAAGCTATAAGCAAAAGTAATATCGAAAAAAATCTATTAGCTCATGTATTGTGTTCTAATTTAGTCGTCGTTGTATCTATGTTCAGTTTAGTGTAAAATATTGGTTTTTTTTCACATCATTTTGACCTTGGATACGCTCTCGCTCTCGACATTATGGCCACACTGGTAGAGCGAATCACTTTTCTCAACCGGCGACGGTGCACGCACGTCTACGTACTTCTCTTCGCAACCAACTGATTTTGTAACTACAGTGTTCTTCAGCAAGTAGTAGTGAAATTAAGTTGGTGTACAGTGTTCTTCGTCCATTCAGATCCATGCAGGTACTGTACTTAACCCTTTTCGGCCGGCAGTTCGCCCGAGCGCTCTACCCTTAAATACACGGTCTAAACATTCAAAAATACAGTAATTTCACACCTACAAAGGTCTGAAAGCAGTGTCAGTGAAAGGTTTATGTAGGGTAATTACGCTGGATCGCGGCCCTGCGTTGTTTCGCGGCCTCTTAGAGGACCAACCGTTTAAATATTGCAATAATAAGAATTCTATCTCACTTTTACCAACGCGTTGTGGCACTTTAAAAAGTAGGATAGTTGCAGATTCTAATGCCTATTCAAATTGATCGGTTAACCTAATCCATGTGCCGTAAATAAATCGTCCATTTTGCCAACCGCGCTCTCAGCGCACACACGTACGCAAAGCTGCGCAAAAAATAGCGAGCCGGGTCCGCTTCAAAAGTAAGTATTTCAAGTTTACGATTACCTAATACTAGTGTGATTGTTTTTATGTGATCATAGTGTTTGTTTCATGTAATTTTGCATTTATTTTGGGAGTAAATAACTTTAATACCAGTTTTATTTGGTGGCCGCCAACTAACACAATACATTTTTAGTAAAGTTCGTATACGGCCGGGTGGCCGCGGCACTAGCTTACTGAGTGGAATAAGTTTGCTTTATTTTCTATTGTTAATGTAAATAAAGCTTCGCTTTGTGCAACATTTTTTTATTGTTGGGGTTGGTTTAAATTATATGGTTAGTTCACGGCCGCCAAAATATAATTTTATACGGATTTTAGCTATAATGTGGCCGCAAACTAATGCATGCTAACAAAACAAATCTGGTTCGCGGCCGTCTGAAAATCATATGAAAAATAGACGGCCGTTATCTAACTATTTGAAAATAGAGGTGTCAGTTTACGGCCACTTCTTTCAGACAGACTGTTTTGGTTGGTGTTTAGATAATTTTTTGTTATTACAGATGTCTACGAAAAAACCCAAAAAAAAAACTGTGACTTACACTCCTGAAACTCTACAAAAGGCATTAAAAGAAATTCGCGAAGCCCAAATCCCAATCAGGGAAGCATCTCGAAAATTTGGTATTCCGAGATGTACAATTCAAGATCGATTAAGTGGCAGAAGGACTGACGAACTAAAAAAACAGGGCCCTGAGCCAGTGCTGGGAGAACAAGGCGAAAAAAAAGTGGTAGAGTGGCTTATAAATATAGCCAAATGTGGTTTTCCCGTAAAGAAACCCGAGCTATTAGATACCGTTCAAAAAATTTTCAAAGATTTAAAAAAGCCGAACCCTTTTAAGGATGGTCGTCCTGGTCAGACATGGTATCTAAACTTTTTAAAACGGCACCCTGAAATATCAGTAAGATCTGCAGAAGGAATCAACAAAGCTCGCGCTAGGGTGACCGAAGAATCGATTCGACTATGGTTCCGCGAACTGGAAATATTTTTAGCGCAAGAGGGACACTTGGATATATTTAAAGAACCCGAAAGGATATTCAATGGAGATGAAAGTGGTTTTTCACTTTGCCCAAAATCAGGAAAAGTTCTTGGGCCCAAAGGTTATCGCAATCTCTACCAAATTAAAGCCGGCAACGAAAAAGATAACCTAACAGTACTCGCAACATTCAACGCTACTGGTGAGATGTGCCCGCCATTGGTGGTTTTTCCATATATTAGACCACCAAAAAGTTTAACAGACAGCATGCCACAACACTGGAGTCTAGGAAGAAGCGAATCCGGGTGGATGAATGGCGATGTATTCTTCGAATACATCACTAATGATTTCAATAATTGGATCACAGAAAATAATATCAAGAAGCCCGTTCTACTGCTAGTCGATGGACATAAGTCGCATATGTCTTTGATGTTGAGCTGTATCTGTGAAGAGCTTGGTATTATTTTATATGCTCTTCCCCCGAACACTACGCACATGCTGCAGCCTGCCGATGTCAGCGTGTTTGCTCCTTTAAAAGCCCAGTGGAAGAGTCACGTCAGAAAATTCCTTGCAAAGCCAGAAAATTTGAACAAAGCTGTAACAAAAACCAATTTTTGTCATCTTTTTAAAGACATAATTGAAAATCCACAAATGAAAATCAATATCGTTAATGGATTCAGGCGATGTGGTCTTTTCCCGTATGATCCAAACGCAGTCGACTATACGAAGTGTGTCCAAAACACATTGGAACAATTTAGTCGAGCGAATGGCTCGCGTGAGAACTCGGGAATAACGAATGAAGACCTCATCGCTACCCGCAAAGTGATTCGTCATTTGAGACCAGTCTTAAAAGAGAAGAAAATTGACACAAAATTTATCCTAAAGGAAATCAAAAAGCTGAGAAGGGCAGAACCCAGAGAAACTCAATATATTACCGGATCCGAAGACAATACAAACTCAACACTCGACGTGTCGAGCATTCCTAATTTTTTGTCAAATATTTCGGCTCATTCATCTGCGAATGCTTCCAATCTCGCCCTGCCGCACGTTTCCGTTCCAAACCCGCCGCGTGTTTCCGATGTTGCATCTGCAAATGTTACCGATCTCACTCCATCGCATATACATGATCCTACCCCACTGACTGTTGTTATTGCGGCTGAAGTTCCCGAACGCACCTCTGAGAGTGTTCCAAATCATGGCTTGTCGAATTTAGTTACATCTGATTTTAGCGGCCTTGAGTTGGGAACAGTGGTTTCACTGGACGATATTGTGGTCATACCGTTCCAAACCAGCACACCCAAGACCCAAATTCTAAGCCCTAAATCTCTAGTTCCTGATGAAATCTCTCCATATTCAAAACCGGACTCGAATAACGTCCCTCTATGCACGGAACAGATACACCAAATCCAGATTACAGATGAACCTGGAAGTTTAGAAACTTGCACCGAAATAGTTCCGCATAGTAGACCAAAAGAGCAACTGGGATCTGAAAATCGTGACACCGACTCGGTAACATTATCTCAAGTGCCAACTTTAAAAGACAACTTGCCATTATGTACCGTTACTACCATAGAAAAATCGAAAGACGAAAATAAAATTTTGACATTTGGCGTCACTCGCCAGCAACTAGAAGGAAGATCTCTTTTATCACTGGATGATGTTACAGTTACTCCAACTATATCAGAACATTCAAATTCTCATGACATTCTGTTAAAGAAATCATCATCTTCCACAATTACATCCGCATCCGCCAACAACAAAATTTCAATAGATCCAAACACAGTATTCAAGCAACATCTGTTTATACCCCAACCTCTAGAAAAGTCCAAACAAAACGTTTCTAAAGCTCGAATTCCGTCGGCGATATCAGGGAAAAAATGGCGAGAATACCATCTACTAAAAGAAAAGGTTAAACAAGAAAAGAATGAAGAGAAAGAAAAAACTAAAGAAGCTAGAAAGCAAGCCGTGAAGCGTAAGCAAGAGGAAGCAAAGAAAAAAAAAGAAATACACAAAGCCAAGAAACTTAAACAAGGAAAACTTTTGAAGACTAAAGAGTTAACATCAAAACAAAATATTAAACAAAATTGTGGCCAATGCGCAAATATCTTAAACAGTGACACTGAGGACGATGAAAACAAAAATGTTGGCTGTGATTTTTGTCCTAAATGGTTTCATTTGAAGTGCACTGATTTTATTGGACTGACTTATGATGATGTTAAAAATAAACCGCTCAAGTGTAACATGTGCATTACTGATACGGAATAGTTTTTTTAGTTTTTATGACTCGTTGTTTCGGTTGATTATTTTGATCTCGTACCACTAGGTACTTAATTAAAGACTGTTTTATACTTTATATATTTTTGATAAGTACAATATAGGTACATTATTACAGGTAGACACCTAGTACATAAAATAATTCAATTGGACACTTACTGATTACTCGTTATAGAAATTGTTGAAGACTGATTACTTATAGTTACTGTTAACAAGTTAATTAATATATATAAATGTTGACTATTTAAAATACTAGTCTAATACGCTCAAAACTTAATTTGTTGCAATATAAATTGATTATAAAAAGTTGTGTTTTATTTAATTATTTGTAGAGATAGTAATGTAATGTGTTTAACAACGAGAGAAAAATAACTGCAGTATAGATGAATGAAAGTTTAAGATGTTAGAAGTATGGAAGAAGAACAAATGCATTAGAGGTTAAGAGTTTCAAGTAAGGAAAGAAAGGAGGGAAAATAGAGGAAGGAAAGAAGAAAGGACAGAAGGAAGAATTGTTGCAGAAATTAAAGATGAAGGTGAGTTGGGAGGAGAAGGTAAAATGCTATAGAGATTAGAATGCCTGAATGACGAGATTGTAGTGCGTGACTCCAGATTAGATATACAAATCATGTGGAAATAAGAGATGTTAGAATAAGGTAAGGTTAGGTTAGAGCACAAGAAAGGGACGAATATTGAAGAAACATTCTCTCTTTTTAAGAGTGAAGCATTTGAGTGACAATCGCGATCATATGCCTTAGGTGAAAATTTATGATAGGATCAATATATGGTGAAAAGTGAACGAAAACGCAAAAAAGTATGAAATACTCGTAAGTCAATATTGTATGTAAAACTGGCGGCCGCAAACTAACTCTAGGGTGGCCGCGAACTGAAAAAAGTGGCCGTCAACCGGCATTTTGAGTAAATTTTAGGTTATTATTTATTTTAAAAAAAACTGTTACAATATTCCTCCAATACTTATTTCGAAAAATAACTTGATGATATCTGCTACGCCTACAGAAACAATCAGAACCTGAATTATGTACATATCATACTAATTTCAAGGAGCAAAGTTGGGCAGGCGACTAAAAGGCCGCCAACCGGCGCAACGACCCTATTTGTGCAGGTAGTTTTGATATTCGATATTCAAAATCAAAGTGGGTTTCGCAGAGCGCCGCGCTGCCATCTTGTGCTTATGTACCTGGCATGGCACGAGCGGCTTATAAATCCGAGTATATATGATCTATTTAGCCGTTTGGATAGAGCATTATGTATCTAAGACCCTCTACCTGTGTGGAAGTGAAAGTATTTATGTATTTTGACCCGATTATCCAGAGTGAAGGTGTGAAATAGTGAACACGACGTGGAGCCAGTACATAATGAACGCGAGTTAGGCATTAGCGCTCGAACGGTTTGACCGATTTTGGATTGTTAGGTGTCGGTAGCTTCGTTTTTGTATCCCGAGTGTTATGCAAATACATACTTTAGAATTTGCCGCCGGGATTGTCGTATTTTAGTCGTCTTTTGTTAGATACAAGGTCATACCGCCATATACCTAGCTAGAAGACTGCCCACGCTCTATCAGCGGAGCCCCAAACCTCCTGTAGGTACCTACATGATCCGTTCGTTTTTAAACCTTATTTATTCTACCTAGGTCTCATTTTGGCGTATTTCTGGACCGCTGAAGACCGAGGTCGGGAGCCGGACGAATATCGCTCCAATGAAACGCATCGAAACTTCCGCGTGGCGGTGAGTACATACTATACATCATACTGGTTTCATATAACGGAATAAGTAGATAAGAGTACAAGTATATAAATCCTTCTTTCTTTAATCGTTTAATTCTTAATTTGTTTTCTTTTCACGGATCACCGTGACTACTGATCCGATTTTGAGAAAATTTTAAGTAGGTAGGTAGGTATATTACGTCTTGGAATAACATTTACTATTCGTCATCTCCGTTTTTTGATCACCATGCGAGGGAAACGGCAGGGCACAGCTAGTTTATTTTATGCCGAATTCATAGAACAGGAAATGAAACCGAGTAAAAACTTAAAAAATTCTAAAGTAGGTAGGTACCTACCTACAACAAGTTAGTAAGTAGTGCATGCGCGAGCCGCGGCGGCGGGCGGCGTTGCGATCGCGCGATAAAATGGCCAACTCCGCGATTCTACAAAATCAAAATTTTATTCCCGCGGAGTACCACCCTACTTTTTACCGACGAAAAAACTGAGGAGGTTCTTAAGTCTACGCTATTTTTTTGATTTTTTTATTTAGGTACCTACCTACTGTAGCGATTTTTCGATTATGTCTAGCAGTTATGTAGGTATGATCTTCTTTAACTGATTAACGCAGGCGTCTGAGCGATATTTATTCTAGACATACTAATGTCTGTAACTAAAATAATCTAAATTTAATAGAATTTGTATTTTTACTGTAAAAGAAGATTTATAATAAATAATAATGCAAAATTAAATACCCTTAAAACATACTTAAATTAATTACTATTATAAAATAATCTACAAGACCGCTTGTCTGTGGGAATTGTTCCAAAATGCTAAATGATTTATTATTTTTGTTCTTATAAAAATGAATTGCTGTTCATTTGTCTGGCTAAAGCTCGAGAATGGCTGGACCGATTTGAAAATATTTTTTTTGTTTGCTCTAAATCAAGGAAAGTTTAGTAGGTAGAGTTTAAACTCTCCCTGAGTTTAAAAGAAAAAAAATTTTAATAAACTGGTATCATAACAATTTTTTTTTATTATCTTAACTGTGTAGTTTTATGCCCTGTCTTACTTTCCAGGTTTGTAAGTTCCTGACTTCTCCGGCTGCCTCACTCATGGAGGCCTGGTCTCGCTCGGCCTCGCTGCGCTGCCTCGGTGAACCGATGCTGCATTCAACATGGAGACGTTCTGAGCTCGAGGTAAATTATACTATCCTACTTGACTATTAACAAGAACATTATTGTTACAAAACAAAAACCGACTTCAAAAGACCGACTATTGAGTTATTTGTCGCGCACGTACTTAATGGAAATTTAAGACTTATATAGTTTTCTCATGGATACCATTATCAGAACTGGACTAAATTGAAATGGGACCAAATGGGAAGCGTCAGCTTTCTAATAAAAAAAGAATCATCAAAATCGATTCACCCAGTCAAAAGTTATGAGGTAACAAACATAAAAAAAAAACATACAGACGAATTGATAACCTCCTCCTTTTTTGAAGTCGGTTAAAAATGCGAAAGGTTGTAAGAATGAATTGATGTCTGGTTGTATGGATGTATGGTATGTTTGTTATTCTTTCATGCAAAAACGGCTGAATGGACTTACATAAAATTTGGAATGAAAGTTGTTCTGGATTAACACAGCCTACTTTTTATCCCGGAAAACGCGGGGCGCAGCTAGTTATTATATAGTTATATCTACCAAGAAAGGATCCATACAACAAAGGATCCATATTTTGTTAAGACAAGAAAAAGACACTATTAGTACAATTTTTTGGATATAACATCAATTTTCTTCAAAATTTTTGCAAACTTTGAAAAATCGTAGCGTCTTCAAAATTTCAAATTGAATTTTTATATTATTTTATTCGTGTTCAGTAGACTTGCGCGCGTCGCGCTGCATACTCGTACCTACTTGGATTCCTATTTTTAAAATTTATAATATTTTTACAAAAATAAAAAATTAAACTGTCCTCTCCTCCCTCTACATTCTCCCGTTTGATATTTCGTCACTAAACCTCCATGTTACTGTATCTAGGTGTCTGCGCCGACATGTCCAATAACTGCAGACGAAACTTGTGGATGCTGGTGAGTTACTATTTCAATATTTAATTTTTTTTTTAAATCTATTATGAAGTTAGTGTCAAAAGAACATTTCTTAGTAAAATTACAATCTAGCCTCCGGCTAATAAGTAATTTAAATCTAACTTAAATTTCTAGGTAACTAATTACTAAGGATGTGTCCAATAACACTTTTCTTATTGTTTCTATTAAGGCGAAGACACAATGTTCACGTGTTCTCTACACTTTACACTTTCACTATACCTAATCACTACCTACCTACTTATGACTAACACTACACTAGCTCGAACGGTTTTGTTCTCTTAAGTCTTCTAACTATATCTGTGTGTAAATTTCTATGTATAAATATTAATGAAATATAAACAAATAATAATTTATTTAATATAAATATAGCCACTGCCTATTTTATGTGTGGTTTGACTGGTTGCCCTTGTCCCCAGGTCCGCGAGCCCCGCTCACCGCCGCCGTCCGCCGCTCGCAGCAGGATTCAACTACCAAGGTAGGTAGGTAATTATTATAATGGAAATTAACGTGGTTTTGACACATTTTATTATGATTGACACGGGAATTCTCACGATATAAACGCGCCGTGATCCGCAGTGACAGGAGAGACGCAACCGCGAGTGCGTCACGCTTGCAACTCACCTGATGAAGGTCTCCGAATGTGGTCGAAACTAGTTGTAGTAAACGACTTAATAATAACAACCGCAATTTAAAAGACTGCTTAAATTACGAAACAAACATACCTTTTATTTTATCCAAAGTGACATTTTTACAAGCCGAATAGTCCTAAAACACAAATAAATAAATAAAATATATTATAGTTAAAAAAAAACTAAAAAACACGCTTTGTTTAGTGTATTGTCATTGGTCCTCGATGTATCTACAAAGTTTGGACGAGATCTGGCCGTTTAAAGTGGGTCAAAATCACGCCCAAGGGAGTCTGTTACAAACATACATACAAACATACAGGTGAAGCTAATAAAAGCGTGTTAAATAACCTCCTCCTTTTTTGAAGTCGGTTAAAAAAACATAGAATTAACCCTTACGTAGTGCCAGTGAACTCGCCAACTAACTGGTAGGGGAAAAACACGCTAGTTTAATCACATTATTTCCGACAACCCTCTTGAATATACTGAAGCAGTCTGTTGGGACATACTTACTCTTCAGCCAGGCTTTCACAAAAGCCAAGGTCTCAGATCCTTGAAGAAATAAAGTGCTTGTATAATATGTACCTCTGTCAACCAAGCCAAGCGACGATCCCAGTCTAGCGTAACCATTTGCCGCTTGTATTGTACTTATTAAGTTTAATTTAACAGCTTGAACACAATTTATTTAAGCAATCTTTTTGTATTTTTGCAGGTAAGTTCCATTCCGTGCGAAGCAAATGCCCGCGAGTCTACTGCGACAAGCGACGCTCGTATCTACATTCACGTATTTTCTGACTGTAACCTAAGTATGGTTAAAACTAATAATGAAAATTGCGACAATTGTCGAGCAATTTTTACGATATTTTGTAAAAGTAATAAACGGTAATGCATGTATTACAATTACTCAAATATGTCAGTGTATAGTTCGATAGAAAAGTGTACGCCATTTACGCCCGTCAGGGGCGCCACTGACAGGCGTAAATGGCGTATTTTTCTATTGAATACTCTCTACGTATTTCACGTCAAAGTTGTGCTAGGCACACAGTTGGAAAGGAGAACAGAAAAACTCGGTCAAGAGGTCACAATTATCGAACTCAATTTATTTTATTTTTTGTAACTCAATCTTTCAGTAATGGAAACCTATACTATCTGAGTGTAGCCTATATTATATTTTGTAACCTGCAAAGCCGAAGCCCGAGCAGCACCGGGCCTGACCGGGCACAAGTCCCAGGGACCAGTTAGTCTTACTAGTATTATAAAAGTGTAATATTATGTTAGTAATATTATAAAAGTGTGTGTAATTTACCATGAGTCTCCATAATTACTACCGATACTTGGATAAAATTTGTACCCAAACACTCGACTGCTTGTTAAAATGAAACATGAAAATTCAATAAAACTTGTACAAACAACTTATATAGTTACTACGCTTGTGTTATATTAAATACTTCTTGGTAACAGAGATTGCTTATGCCCGGGATTAACACAGGCTACTTGTCGTCACCGCGTGTGCTCCCGGCGCGGTTGAAACCGCGGGGCAGTCAAGTCAGGTCTGTCATTTCCCCCCCTCACTATAAAGCTGGAAGAGGTCTAGGCCCTAATATTTGTGCCCCCCATAATAGACCAAGAAGAGGCCTAATCCCGTGTCCTGTCCTCCAACTAGACCTGTTAGAAGCCTGACCCCGAGTTCTGTCTCCCGACTAGACCTAGTAGAGGCCTTCGAGTCCTATGCTCTCCACTCACTTCTTCTGAGCCCATTCGTTACTAAACCTCCGTTTCACTGGATCTAGGTGTCTTGTTGCCTGTTTGGCGAAGAAGGACTCGAGACGAGCTCGTCTCTCCGGCCGCCGCCGGCCGCCGCTCCGCGGGGACGCTGCGCAGAGACACGCTGGTAAATATTGATACAATCCTAATACTTATTATAAATCGTCGGCTTAGTGCAAGAAGTCATTAACTGCAAAAGTCACTGTTTTACTCTGAAAACTAACGCAGTAATGATACTTTTTATGTTACACGCTTTTTATTAGCTTCACTTGTATGTATGTTTGTTTGTATGTCTGTTTGTTTGTAGGTATTTTTGTAACTGACTCCTTTGGGCGCGATTTTGACCCATTGATTTTAAGGACAAACAATTTGACGGCACGAACTCGTCTATGGGCGTGGCTAAAATGAATGCTATCTCACCTGTCTAGCTCGAGAAAGAGATAGACTCGGTGATGAGCAGTAGAGGTAGCGTGTGCGCACACAATGCAATATCACAATATGCGTATTTCGACACGCACGCACACGTCTGCCATTTCATTCAACGCGGACACTATAATTTTGAATGAGTAATCAATCGTAAATCCAAGCTGCGTGAATACCTATGACGCTGTAGAGTTGTCACGTCGCATGTTTATTGATTCTAATACAATACGTCAAGTAGTTATCCAAATTAAAAATATCCAAAATTCGTAAGGAGTAAAATACGTTCTAA
Organism: Alcis repandata; assembly: GCA_949125135.1. Lineage (NCBI taxonomy): Eukaryota > Metazoa > Arthropoda > Insecta > Lepidoptera > Geometridae > Alcis > Alcis repandata. The sequence continues at coordinate 4,344,093 of OX421252.1, forward strand.
GAATTTGTAGAAGCTGTTTACCAAATTCGTCCGTCTCATAGAGTTCCTAATAGCCTATTCGTAGAAACGGTCTCGCATGAAAACAAAGGTACAAGGTTCGAACCTGTATCGTGTTGTTTAGACATTTTTAATTTTTACGTTTTGTGACAAACCTTTATTCGTCATTTTAGATAACGATATGAATAGATACTAGTACTATCATAGTTACATTCTAATATACCTAAACCTCAACCTGAATAACCTATACTTTATTACCCTATGTCTTTTCTGCTACTGTAACGGAGCGATGAATCGTCGTGATTTTGAGTAGTATAGGGTTCCGAGAGTGACTAAGGTTACTTTTTATACCGACGAAACACGGGCGAAGCCGCGGGGAGACACTTGTGTAATAAATGAAAGTCTACATTACTTCAATAGAGTATATTTATAAATCTAAGCACTTAGCATTTTTTTTAACCCTTCGTGAAATAATTTCAGGTAAAACACATTTTTTTAAAAATGCTACCAGCTTCGGAACCATTCCAGCAATAAAATCTTCATCTCGTTCTATTTCTATTACTTTTATTGGTTGTTCTGGTGATATGTAACAAACAAAGTAACATTTTTTCATCTTGGTTACCCGGAGCTGACCTTGCACCTGCAAAAATATATTAGTTTCATCAATAAATACTACACATACTTTACTTTCACAAAGGCTACTTTTTATCCTGAAACAACTTAGGCAGCCAGTAGTTTCTAATTTTATATTCATGGTTATATCCATAATCACAATTTGATACTTTATTGAGCAACTAGCTGACCCTTGCCCACTTCATTGGGCATAATGTTAATTAAACCCGAAGCCATCGCGCGCCGTCCGGACCGTTTTTTCTCCGATTCACTTTGCAAAACGGACTACCACGTAAAAGCCTTTTTATTTTTCGGTTTTTTATATAACCTATGACACTCAGCAATAATGTGGCTTTCTATTGGTGAAAGAATTTTTAAAATCGGTTCAGTAGATCCCGAGATTACCCCTTACAATTTAACAAATATACAAACACACAACCTTGTACTTACTGGGTATGGGTTCGTTTTCGATGGGTTCATTAGGCTTCGATTTCTTTCTCCATATATCTTCATGTCTGTAAACAAAAAGAAGCATTGGTTCGTGAATCATAATAAAATCAATACATATAGTACATAATATATGATGGAATAGTTTCAATTAGGTACTTACGTGGTATTGGTATCACCATGAAACCTCTTGAGTTGAGCACGGGATGCTTTACGGCCTCTCTTAGGCCCAGAATATCTGTGAGCTCTATACCTCACTTTGGATCTCTGAGATTGCATTTTGCACAATATGATATCGCACAAAAGTTTTTGCAAAAACAACGTAACAACAATAACTAAAAAGACACTACGAACAAATAACAGTCAACAGCAACTAATAACAAGACACTACGAACAAATAACACATGGAATATTACTCGTTTACTCGAGAAGTCACGGATTAAAACAGCAGCTATAGAGAGTCAGTAATAATGAAAACTGTCAAAACGTCCGAACCAGTGTTGCTAGTGGCAGATAGTCAAAAATAACTCGAGACAGCTAAAAAGTACCTATCTCAAACAAAACACCTTTAGTTTTTTAGATATCTATGCAAAAAACTCACTATTTTAACACTCCCCTAATTGGGTTTTTGTGTTTCGAGGTCATTAATTATGCAATAGGCACATAAATGTAAGTATTTTTGGAATAAGCATAACAAGATTTGATAATGTCGCTGGAAAGATAAAAGTCTAAGCATTAGGTACAATATTTTTTTTACGCCAACAGTAAAATAATAATTATACTAATTTTGTGCAAAAACACTCAACTAATATAATATATTTCGATCGGAAGTAGCGCAAAAACGTAAAAATAACTAAAATAGCTAACCGCTAGAGCCTGGTAACACAAAGACAGCAGAACTGAGATTTTACTTTTAGCCGTGTTTCAAGAAAATTTTGTTGTCGCACAGAGTGGCAACGTCGCGTTCAAGCCGTGATATAGAGCGGTCCTACTCTCGCAGAAATATTACTCTTCTAGCACGCACAATCTGACAACGTAGCTCACACGCACTGTCAAGATGTTCTTCAAAAAAGTTCTTCGCTACTCAATTAGTGATGTTATACTCAATAGTTTTATTGATAGATATCGATACAAAATAATGTAAGAAACATAAAAATTTCAAATCAAATTTCAATGAAAATTCAAAGACTGAAAGTATGGGAGGATATATGGATGTTTGTTTCTCTTTCATGCAAAAACTACTAAATGGATTGGGATGAAAATTGGGACAGAAATAGACTGTAGTCTGGAATAACATTAAGATACTTTCTAGGCGTGGTTCGTCAACATGCTTCGTCTAACCACAGAAACGATTCGAATAAAATTTAGCATCGAGATAGTTTGAGATCCAGGAAAGCACATAGGATAGTTGTCACCCCGAAAATCCTACGGAAACGGGAAATACGCGGTCGAAACCGTGGGCACTGCTAGAAGGTAATAGATAATTTTCGCAATTTAGTCAGTATTTAATCGATATCTTATTATCTCATTCATTCACTGAACTCCCAACCAGTTTTATGTTTCGAATTAAACAAATAATTGGGTATCTATCGATATCGATAATGTAATTAAAAATATAATATGTGCTGCACTATTGTGGCCGTGGTCGAGTAGCAATAAGTATATTATTGCTACTCGACTGTCACCCTTATGACAAAGCAAATAAGATTTATAATTTCTGCCTCTGAGAATGGCGCCATCTATGGTCGGGTAGTGAAATTTACTCGTCAAACAATTCCTAAGATTGTAAAACGTCTCAAATATTTTTGCACTAAAGTAAAATGAATCCTATTTTTAAAGGTGAAGGTTTATTTCCAGATGTAAGATTTGTGACTTAGGCTAATTTTTACTATAATTAAAACGACAAATCATAGTGTGAATGGCGGCCCGACTCGGCCGAAGTTCCGTCCCGCTCCCCGCGCGGGGTACACACTCGGGTGAAATAGAACTATAATTTTTACCTAAACACGGCCGCGTAAAAATGCGTGTAAAGGCTTTTGCTCATCGAGAATCCTGAACAAACTGCTGGATGAATTAGTTCAAATTAAAGTTATTTAAACTTGAGAATATATATGCTAAAATTATTGCGCAATTACTATGGACTCAGTCTAGTTCTTGTGCGATTTATTTAAGCCTAAAGTTTTCTTAAAATCAGTGTTAAAATTCAAATGTTTTGAGGTTTATTTTAGTTGAATGCATAGTTTTGTTTACAGTTATTTTTAGCAATAATCATAGATTATGTCACAATAAATTGATTTAAATCCTCGTTTTAGATATTCAACATTACAAAATCGTGTATTCTTCAATGGACGTTTGAATGGAGTGACGACTAACTTGGTCAACCTTAAGCGTGTTTTTTAGTTTTTGTTTTTTTTTTTTTAATTAATACGATATTGCTTAGGATAGTGCTTAAGTTTTATTGGGTCTGATATTCTGTCTAATTTCGATCACATTAGCTGGTCTTTTTGGAGGAGTAATTACAAGCGTGATGCGCTTAAAGTCGCGTCCAGCCTGGCACTGGTTTGCAGTTAATGACTTGCAGTAAGTGGGCGAAATGTCAAAGTTTTGATGATTAGAAGGGATGTTTGTTGCTGAATCACGCGAACACGGCTGAACGGATTTGGATAAGAGTTTGTGTGAAACTAGCTTATGTCCTGAATCATATTGGCTACTATTTAACCCGGAAAATACGGGTGTAACTGCGAGGCGCAGCTAGTGCTAGAATGTCTATAAACTCATATTGACGACCTATTTGGCTAAGTGGTAGTAAATCCGCCTTTTAAGCTAGAGGTCCCGGGTTCGATTCCCGGCCGGGCGGATGCTTGAATGATGTATTTAAATATGTTCGGGGGATTTGAGTGAATAGGACTGTCTAGTTAATATTGTTTGTAGTAAATCTGCCGGAAATCCTGAGGTTTTGGACTTGGAGGCAGGCGAAAGTAAGGCCGAAGGAAGTCGAACAAAGTAAAATAATGCATCATCTTGCTTTCTATTATTTACCCAGCATAGTGAAGTCTCAGTCAAACAAATAGGACCATTGTATAGTAGGTATGTATGTTTGTTTGACGCAAGAACGAAGTGTTTACGAGATCTGTTCCCCCACTAAACCTAGAAGAGGCCAAAACCCAGTTTTATTCCCTCACCAGACCTAGGGTCTATGAGCTTTGATCCTATCACTAGAGACATAAAGATGCCTAAATTCTGTTACCCCATTATGGCTGTTATCCCCAGACGAGGCCTTACGCCCTATGAGATCCGTGCCCTCCACTTCCTCTAATTGCCCGTTCATTATTAAACCTTATTGTTACTGGATTTAGGTGTCTATTTGCCGTGTTTGGCGAAGACCGACGAGATCGTCAGCAGTTTCAAGATCATCGCTCAAAACGACATGTCGGTAAGTACTGGAACAATCCTATATACGAAGTAGGTACAACCCGGTCACAATATCTGTGCACCTCGCTGGAATGCGGCGCCTCTCCCGCTTCCCCTGTCCCCTCTCCGCGCACTCCCCGGTGCGACAGTACGGTTAGCATCTTCGTTGCCGATACACGTCCCGATAATTTTGAGATATTTTCGCTTTGTTGTTGTTTTGTTTTTTAATATTTATTGTTAAGTTTAGACATATAACGTCACGAGGTCAAGTGCACAGATATTGTGACCGAGTTGTAGGTAGGTTAATACGTAATGGATGCTAAGCCGAATCAGTTTCATAGTGCTCACCATTTTGAACAACTTTTACTATGGGACCAACCCGGAATTCGCAAAAAAAGAGCTTTTCCATAAACACTCAACATGTATCCCTGCGTGTGCCTCGTGTCCGGCGCGGCAGACCACGTGACCACGATGAGCAGCAGTGAGCCAAGCTGTGGCCGCAGCGAATTAGTCATATCTCTTAACATTCAAACCTAAATGTTTTTGTTTTTACAAGATGTTTGATGATGGTTGATGTTTGCGTTTTTTGGGTCATACTGAATTAAAGCACCGCGTAACGATGGAGCTGAAATTAAATATACCTGTGTAATTGCGATGACAATGCAATAACAGCTTGATTATTAAAATATTTTTTAATATAATTAAATTTTCCTTGATAGGAACTCGTCTAATGTGTCAATAATGTTTGTCAGGTCGCACACTTGGAGTCGCACGCTCCGCGGCGCTCAGCAGCTCAGCAGCAGCCATGCATCAAGCCATGTAAGTCCTCTTATTTCATAAAAAAAAAAACTCTTTTTCTCTCTAAATTAATGTCTCATCTTCGTAAAATTCAGAACTTTGAAAATAGGCGCCATCTATGATATAGCGGCAGTAATACAATAAACATAGTTTTAGTTCCACTACTCACTCATAGATGGCCAAATCGTCTTAAGGGTTCTGTACAGAACTAAAATACTGCAAATAGAAAACGAGAGAGATGAGAAACGAAGGCTAATTTAGTAAAACAATTGGTAGGGCTCTTTTGCGGAGCCCGCCTGGGGAAGTACCACACCTTTGCCAGTTATTCCACCGCCAAGCAGTAATGTGCAAACATTACTGTGTTCCGGTTGGAAGGGCATTGTTTCCAGTGAAATTACAGGGCAAATGGGAGATTAAACAACTTAAATCTCAGGGTGACGAGCGCAGTGCTGTGCCGCGCAGGGTCTTGAATTCTGCGAGTTCAAAATTCTGGGTGGCGCAGACCTGTTATGGGCAAACGTGACGTTTAACATCAGGCGAGCGATTTGCTCGTCTCGTCACTCAATTACATTCGGGGACTGCCGAGGTAAAGCTATTGCATAGCATTTTTTATCAACTTATGCAATTATAATGATTTATTTATTTTATTTATGCAATATTTTTTTACTTTCTTTACTAAAAAGTTTAGTATCACCGCTGTGCCGGTCGGAGTGGTGTTTTTAGGTTATTTTTGTTACGGAATTTCTGGATTCGGTCTCCACGCTCAAGGCCCACGATAGAAGCTATGCAATAGCTTAAAAAGTTTTAGTTCCGCTACTTACTCATAGATGGCCAAGTCGTCCTAAAATTGTACAACTGATAAAATTGAGACAATCTTTAGGTTCGTCAGACTTTTATCTTGTAGTCCAATATGTGTGTACTGTATTAAAATATCGCAAATAGAATACCTACAAAGAAAGAGTAATTTAAACTAAATTATTAGGTACCTTGCGCGATACAAGCTTATGCATAAAAATTCGAAATTCTTTGTTGTACTTAGTATGACTGAATTTCTGACAGAAAGCTTGTTTTCATTAATTTGTCTGATTTCTTATTGTTTTGTGTTGGAATGGAGTGGTAGTAACTCTCATGAAAGTCAAATCAACTGTATTTAATTATTGTCAAGAGTTATTGTCGGAAAATATACATACGGTTTGTTGTTTTGTAACGCGATCAAGTCCGTGTTATCCGTGTCCTCTTATTTTTTCTCATTTTTCAGAAATTTTTTAAATTTGAATATAGCGCCACCTATGAGCCACCGGCGGTAACACAATGAAACAAAGTTTTAGTTCCGCTACTCGCTCACTGATGGCCAAAACGTCCTAAAATTGTATCAAATTCAAAAATTTAAAATTAATTTATTTCAGGTTAAATATACCCCTAATCAAAAACAAAACTCAAATTAAAGATTATTCCAAAGTCAAATTAATTACTATTATTATTCATATTACCGACGTTATATTAAATTAAAATTATGCATGTCAAAAAATAAAATAAAATAATCAAACATAAATAATATTAAAGAAAATAAATTGCTCAAAACTGTTTAGTTTAAGTACAGAGGTATAAAATCATTTGGACACAACAGGATGTCCTAACGGGCAAGCAATACTTCTTAGATAAACAGGGTTATTCAATAATTACAAAAGTTTTAGTACCGCCACTCGCTCATAGATGGCCAAATCGTCCTGTAGTGTGCGTCAGAATGAACGGTCACTAAGCGTGTATGACGGTAAATCGATAACCAAAAATTGCTTCTATTCTAGTGCTCCGTAGTTAGTTAGCTAGTTCTAGTAATCCGATTCGTATTACAATTCGGATACGAATCGTCGAAAGTGGCCTTTTTAGACCCCCTGGTCTTCAGACAATTGCTTCCAAATATTCACAAATGTAATTTAAATAGCAGTGCCTGACTAAAAAATTAGAGCCAAATTTTTAACATGTGGAATAATTGCAATGATTTAATTAGGCGAAAATCGGAAGATGAAGACAGACAATTAGATGAGTACAACCCGGTCACATTATCTCGTACATACATATTCCTGCCTTTTGGGGTAGAAAAGTTAGGTCCTTGGGGTCCAAGCGCATGGTCGCTCTTCAATAACCTGTCTAAGCGACTGATAGAAAGATCAAACGACCAAAGGGCTGGTGCTCTTACCTCGGCTAGAGCATTAGTATTAGGTACTAGCTTCCGCCCACGGCTTCGCCCGCGTGGACTATACCTCGGGAACCGATCATTTTTCCGGGATGAAATTAATTTATCTCTCTTTTTTGAGAGCATGTAAAAAGCGTCATACAATGGAAGCAGGGACCCCAAAAACCCCCGGATGCAATAAGTCGGCCCCTTCGAATCATTTTGAAAAATGGCGGCCATTTGGATCATTTGTATTTTCGCCACCACCATCAAGTAGCCCTTGCTAACTCCTATGACATTTAGTCAAACACCCACCCATTTCCGTTTCGGAGATATACAGGGTTATTCATAAAGGGTATGCTAAGCCGAAAAGGGCTCATAGTACTCATCATTATAAACAACTTTTACTATGGGAGCAACTCGAAATTCGCGAAAAAAAAATCAGCTGTTCCATACATTTTGTCGAGTGTCATTGACATTTTTCTATTGGACAGCTGATTTTTTTTCGCGAATTTGGGGTTGGTCCCATAGTAAAAGTTGTTCATAATGAGTACTGTGAACCCTTTTCGGCTTAGCATACCCTTCATGAATAACCCTGTCGACCCGCAAAGTTTGTATGGCGGCCATGTTTTTGAGGCGACTATGTTATTTTTAATGGCTCCAAAAAGGTCCGAGGTTTTGGTGACTTTTTAGTCGCTTTGGTAAAAATGTTTTTAGTTTTCGAGATAATTAGCATTTCCACCTCGAGGATGTGACTTTTCGAAGGTTTTGGATTTTTCCGGATGTTGTTTATACGCCTTAAATTTAGTACATCTGTAAAGTTTCATTGAGTTCGCATGAAAACAAATTCTTTCTCCGTACTATCTTTACCACGCCATTTCACCCGCACAGGGGTCCAAAAATAGTGAAATAGGTGTTCGTTATTTTTTTAAGCTTCGTATATTTGTGAAATAATCTATAAATCTCGTGTCACAATGTTTGTCCTCAATGGACTCCTAAACCACTTAACCGATTATAATAAAATTCGCACACCATGTGCAGTTCGATCCAACTTGAGAGATAGGATAGTTTAAATCTCAAATTATAGTCTCAATTTTAATTTATTGCAAATTATATATATACTGATAATTTTTACTATAAATTGACAAGTTAGCATCAACATACTACGGTTGCTATAGTTACGCAATGGCTTTTGACAGGACAACGTCTGTCGAGTCAGCTAGTCTATATATATAAAAATGAAACCCGTTTTCCTTGGTCACGGCCTCACGCGTGACTGGCTAGACCGATTTCACTAATTCTTTTTTTGTTGTGTTTGTTATTATTAGGAGAAGGTTCTTACGGAAAAAAATATTAAAAAAATCTCTCAGAAATATTGAAAAACCCTAAAAACAGCCCTTTTATTTTTCCCATACAAACGTTTTCTAACTAAAACGAGCTTTATTGCTATTGTATAAAGTTCATATTGAATTGCAAGCACTCACTGTTGTTTAAGCAATGTAGGTATGTTCCTAACGTCCAAGGTCAATTTGCACCTTATTACCTCTGTACAAAGTTCAAATTCAATCATATCTATCAAAACAGTGTGCGTTTTATACTGATAATTTTTACTATAAATTGACAAGTTAGCATCAACAAACTACGGTTGTTACAGTTACGCAATAGCATGAGAATAGAGGTTATAACAAAGAGTTCCTATAATTTATTCTCAACACCTTTGGTCACGCCATCACGCGTGAACGACTGGACCGATTTCAATTTACTCTACGTTTATCCCAAAGTCTACCCGTGCGAAGCCGGGACGGGCCGCTAGTTACCGAATATAGCTGTTTATTAGACAAGCGTCTTTTATTTATCTCGCGTCGGTAGTGATCTATCAGCAGCAGCTCAAAGTAGGAATCTAATCCTACACGTATTTTTAACTGACTTTAAAAAAGGAGGAGGTTATCAATTCGTCTGTTTTTTTTTATGTTTGTTACCTCATAACTTTTGACTGGGTGAATCGATTTTGATGATTATTTTTTTATTAGAAAGCTGACGCTTCCCATTTGGTCCCATTTCAATTTAGTCCAGTTCTGATAATGGTATCCATGAGAAAACTATATAAGTCTTAAATTTGCATGAAGTACGTGCGCGACAAATAGATGAATAACTCAATAGTCGGTCTTTTGAAGTCGGTTTTTGTTTTTTGTTTTGTAGAAATAATGTTCTTGTTTCTACTATTAATTGTCTTTGTTTATTATGTTAAACTTGTATTGAGACTAACTTAATTGACATTTTAAATCTAATTGTTTGACGGACAGGCGTATCTTGCTATGAAGTGGAGTGTAGGCGTAAACATCCTGCCCCGTTGAAAAGCATCGGTTTTCAACCTTCTAATTCTTCTGCGGTGGGAAGTGCACACAGGCGGACTAATGGGCGGCGAAGGCATCCTCTGGAGGTGTTCACATCTGCTACTCGTGAAATTCCATCTTTAGGTCCGTAAAATAATTTAGAGATGCGTCCGAGTCTCCAGCAAAGTGGTGGGTTGTCGTCCTCTTGGATCAGGACTAAATCTCCGACGTTTGGATTGGTAGAGCTCGTCTTCCATTTGCGGCGGTGATGCAGCTCAGCTATATATTCGCGTTGCCATCTCTTCCAGAAGTGCTGGTAGGTATATTCTTTGGACTCGTTCGTAGCGTTGAAGATAGTTTGGGTTGCTGTCATCCAAATCCGGTGACGACAAAGCAGTGAGCGCACGACCAATGAGAAAATTTCCAGGAGTTAGGCAAAGGAAGTCGTCGGGTGAGGAGGATAAAGGACATAGAGGACGACTGTTTAATATTGACTCTACTTGTGCAAATAACGTTGATAGTTCTTCGAAGGTTAAATGAGAATTGCCCATTACGCGTTTAATATGAAATTTAGCACTTTTAATAGCACTCTCGAAAATTCCGCCGAAGTGGGGTCCGGCGCTTGGTGAGAGCTTAAATGTGATCCCGTCTTCACTTGCGAAATCAGATATAGAGTTCGCATTGGTTTTCAAAAAATTACTTATCTCTTTAGCACCAGATACTAGGTTGGTTCCATTGTCACAGAACACTTCCGATGGCCGACCACGGCGTGACACGAATCTGCGAAACGTCATGACAAAAGCGTTTTTCGTTAGGTCGGAAACCGCTTCAAGATGGACGCATTTATAACGTAGATACACAAATATGCATAAATAGCATTTTTCTAGCTTAGCGCCTCGTCCCTTTTTATTTAAAATATGGAAGGCTCCGGAAAAATCTAGACCTACAGACGAAAATGGGAAATTCGGCGTGAAGCGCTCGGAGGGTAAGTTTTAGGTTAGGGTAAGTTTTTAGGACCCATTTTAGGTTTTATTGTTTTACCTTGAAGACGTCTACATTTAAAACAATTGCGATAGGTGCGTCGAACTAACATTCTACCGTTGATAGGCCACACGAATTCACGAATCGTCGCTAGTAATAATTGCGGTCCAGCATGTAGGTAGGTTGTGTTCATGTTCATATTGGAATAAAATTTTAGTGAGATGATGATTAGCGTGCAAAAGAATCGGGTGTTTTTTGTCAAAATTAAAATCTGAGGCGTCTAAACGACCACCTACTCGAATAACTTTGTCATCGCTGTAAAATGGACTTAGTGATAGAAGCTGAGATTTGGGACTCAAAAATTTGTTTTTGGAGAGCAGCTCATACTCTATCGGAAATGACTCTCGCTGTGAAAATTGACATAAGCGTAGAAAAGAGTCGTTCAATTCATTGACGGATAAAAGACCTGTAAGTCTGTAAGTCGAGATTTAGAGTTTTATTGTACATAAATCGTAGCATATAGGCTAATATTCTTTTTAGTTTAGTTAGGCTAGAGTAGTTTGTAAATTGTAAAATAGGTTCGTTGTTAGTCGTTAAGTTAGTTATAGTGATAGCTTTAGTTTCAGGTAAAATTTCATTTTCTAATTTAGCGTTTAGTATAGGCCAAGTAGTTTCTGGTTCTGATAGGTACGACGGACCAGACCACCACAATTCCATCTTACTTAGTTGTTGTGGGTCAATGCCGCGAGAGATTAGATCAGCGGGGTTGGCAGTGGTAGGCACGTGACGCCATGAAGTAGAGTCAGTAAGCTCACTAATTTCTAGAACTCTATTTGCAACAAATGTTTTACAGACCGTACGAGTAAATAGATACATGTTTTACAGACCGTACAAGTAAATAGATACATGTTTTACAGACTGTACGAGTAAATAGATACATGTTTTACAGACCGTACGAGTAAATAGATACAGACTCCCATGGCCTTCTGACTTGCATCGCTAAATGAATAGAGAAACAGACACGGGTTCATCGCAAAGCACGCGTCGGGGTACTCCGAGAGTCAGAAGACTGGGCACGGCTGTAACAAATTTATTCCAATCTTTTTCAATATTATCGGGTACTGGATCGTCCGGATTGTTCCCGCGACGCCGCTTCTCACTACGTCGCTCCACGCCTATGGACTAGTCCCACGACGTCGCGCGTCGCATCTCCCATACATTTGTTCCCGCCACGCCGCTCGCCGCCTCAAAGGCTGTCCCATAACGTCGCTCGCTCATTTAAGGCGACTTCGTGGTTGGATTCATGAATTTTGTGCGATTTGTAAGGAGCCCAAAGTAGTTGTAAAATTTTCACGGGTGCAAAATCATGAAGAGGTAAAAACACTTGTACATTTTTCAATTAAAATCTTTGTATAATTAACATTTTTACCTGACTGACTAAAAGGTGCGCATAATGCTTTAGGAGCCCGAAGTAGTTGTCAAATTTTCATGGGTGTAGCATCGGGAAGAGGTAAATTAACTCGTATTTTTTTTAACTGCGCCACATAGTTGTACTTGCTATCCCCCAGAAATAGTTGAATTTTACGAGATAAAAGGTAAGATATGGATCCAGATTATACGCTACATGCCAAATTTAATCCAAATTAGTTATGCCTTTTCGCGGTTAGGAATTACGGTGATGAAAAGTAGCTTATCCGAATCGCTCTCTATTTCCACAATTTTATTTTTGATCTGTTCTGTAGTTACGGAGATCAGTAACTACTAAACAGATTATCGTATCTACGTGGCAACAAACATTTACACACATACAATCATACATACACAAACTTTCATACTTACTAACTTTAGTAGGATTACCTAGTGGCTATCCTACGACACGTCCTCTCCTCAGTCAAAGTAAATGAACTACGAAGTGCCTGTTTAAATTATTTGAGCAATGATGACCTAACTTTCTAATCGAAATGTATATAGGAAACATTTGTATTTTTGGATGTTTTTAACGATTAAACTAAAAACAACTGGATCGATTTAAAAAATAGTTTCGCCATTAGAATGCAATATCTCTGGGCAACATACTCGTAGGTACATGTGTTAGGCTATATTTCATACCCGTGCGAAGTTAATGTGTGTGTTTGTGTGTGTGTGTGAGTGTGAAGGTTATTATCACGTATCTCCGTAACTACTTAACCAGTGATAAAATTTGGAATAGTGATAGCTTATGCCCTGGATTAACACACAGGCTTTTATTCATCATCATCATTATCGCGCGAGAAAACCGTTTTCTGGGATTCACAAGGTGTGATCTACATCGATTACCTCGAGAAGGGTAAAACAATTACAGGGCTTTACTATGCCGATTTATTGGGCCGATTCGACGCCGAATTAAAGAAAAAACGACCCCATCTGGCGAAGAAAAAAGTGCTGTTTCACCACGACAACGCACCGGTTCACACGTCTGCCGTTGCCATGGCCAAATTGGTCGAATTACGCTACGAATTGCTGCCCCATCCACCGTATTCTCCAGATTTGGCCCCTTGTGACTTCTTTCTGTTTCCTAATCTGAAAAAATCTCTCGCCGGCAATAGATATGGATCAAATGAGGAGGTCATCGCCGCCACGGAGGCCTATTTTGCAGAGTTTGACAAAAACTATTTTTCGGACGGGTTAAACAAGTTGGAGCATCGCTGGGCTAAGTGTATCGAACTAAAAGGAGACTATGTTGAAAAATAAATTGCCACTTTTCCAAAATTTTCGAATACTTTTTATAGGCTAAGTATTTATTGAATGACCCTCGTATCTAAGTAATTTGCACAAATAGTAGACAATATATAGCAGTAAATAGGTAAAAAGTGAATTGACGTGTTTGATTGTGAAATGGGTGTGGATGCACGGAAATGAAATTAGGAAGGAAACTTATCTGCATTGGCCTGTGCTGCGACACAAAACTGTTGCTAATCGGCCGGCGGTGACTGCAATGGATGAGGCTTCAGTATTCCCGTGGTTGTGGTTGAAGATGATTAAAATGTTGCTTTAGTATTGTCACGGTCGCCAAGATGTTTATTAGGTTAAACTTATATTGAGACTAACTTAATTGACATTTCATTTCTTAAATCTAATGGTTTGACGGACAGGCGTATCTTGCTATGAAGTGGAGTGTAGGCGTAAACAGTCTTCATCTTCCGATTTTCGCTTAATGAAATTATTGCCACTATTACATAATTATGTTAAGAATTTGGCTCTAATTTTTTAGTCAGGGACTGCTATTCATATTACTTTCGTGAATATCTTTGTTTTTGTAACCGTTATGGAATTGACGTCATAAAACATGAAGCAACTGGGAAGCAATTGATGACCACCGTGAATTTCAATTATTTTCTCAATCTGGGACACTACGGCTAGGTGACCGGCCGTCCTGACGTCAGGATGAACGGTCACCTTTAAATGTTTAATTTCTTTTATAATACGATGGAAGCAATTGTCTGAAGATAAGCACTAAATAGAAGCAATGTGGAAGCAATTTCTGGTTATCGATTTACCGTCGCCGCGTCGTACACGCTTAGTGACCGTTCATTCTGACGCTCACAATTTATAACATGCGTGTGTAACCAATGTAGGTAACTGATAAAATTCAGATAAGATATCTTTATATTCGTCTTTTATCGTGTAGTCCAATATCTAGGGTTCTGTACTGAATTAAAATATCTCAAATAGAATTCAGAGGCGTATTAGCTTATGCATAGGTAAACAATATTTTAATTGTAGTACAACTGAATTGCTGCTTTAATGCTTGTTTTAAACAATTCGACTGGTTTCTTGTATTGTTTCGTGAATGGAATTGGAATGGAGTGGTAGGTACCTAGTAACTTTCATGAAAGTCAAACTAGTGTATCCACTCAGGTTATTGTCGGAAAAATATACATACCTACCTACCGACGATTAGTTTTTGACGCGATCAAGTCCGTGTTTGACCAACGGGCCTGATGATAAGCAACATGGTCGAAGAAGAAGCACGATTTGTTCTAGTACTGTAACCTGCGCTTATCTCAGCCGCTCCATTTTGTCCTGAACTGCGATTTCTAGACCTTCCCTTTCGTCGCACCACAACCAGTGAAGAATAGCCTAATGAAAGTGTCAACTGATTTATTATTATGTTTCTTTAACTTTTTTACGTCGGACTAGGCATGCATTTGACTTAAATTGCACTTGATAGGAAGCGACGATGTGGTAGAAACGTAATTAATTCCATTGTACTGATAAAACAAACAAAACAAATCGAAAATCGACTTCGAAGCTACAACTGATCCATTCAGATCTCAGTTACTAAGATCCATGTCTGAAACATCATTTCAAGTTGTTCTCAAAAGTAAACCTTCCTTCTCAAACAATACCTACCTATATTATAGTACCTACTGTTAGATGCTTTCTTGCTCCAACATTATTGTACTCGTAGATACTAGTTATGAATTAAACACTGTTTTTACTTGAACTCGTATTGGTTTACTTTAGGTCAGGTACCGATTAATTATTTATCAATGATATCGCAAAGGAGGCACGCCATCTTCCTTGATCGCGCGGGAATCGTCTCTCACGCTCGCTTGCCAGCGGCGTAGTGTTGTGCCGGCGCCATAGTGCTGTGCCGTAGCGAACCATTAGTCGACTCTATCGCCTAATACTACCTATATTAAACACAAACAGTCATATACTTGCACAAGTTTTAAAATGTGTACCTGGTTCCCAAAAGGTTGACTGGTCCAAAATGTAGGTACATATTCCAATTGGTACACTTTCTTATAAGTACGTGAATTCCGTTTGAACCGTTTTCCAAAAAGAAGGAAGTTTCTATGTCGTAAAACGTATACCTACGTCTGTATAATTTTTTGTATTTATTCATTGATATCTTCGCCAAATTTGTACAGGAATAGATTTTGATTACTATTATATTTCTGTATTAAATAGATACTTAGTACCCATGTCAAACCGTATCCCACTTAACCACTTATCCGGTACCTACAGTTCGTATTCCAACTCGTCCGGGTAGAAGTCGGTTTTTATTGTTTCGCTAAAATGGAATATCGCATCGCTCGGCCAATTATGAGCCGAGTGCTGTTTGAATGGGTTTTCTGTAATGTGATTCTTATTACCGCCACATTATTTTGTAAACTATTAATCTGAGTGAATCGTATTATTTTTGAAAGTAGATAAAATTAAAGAGTTATGTATTTTCAAATGCCTAACACTGTTTTGACATGACATATCTCGAGTATTCCCGTGCTAAAAAATTAATACATTTAACTCGGCCTAAAAATCGCCATACAACAATTTGGACCACGCCCAGTGTCCACGATAACCGATACACCTTTGATAAAAATCGAAAAAACATACGAGTACGTTAATAAAATTAATAAAACATTTGAATTAGGTTCAAAATTAATACTTCGTTCACGGCGAATGTCATTCACGGACTGAAGCCAAAAAGAGTGAGCGATAAAACGCGTCTTCGTCCCGCGCAAACACAAACGAAGGCGCCATGTTTGATGTGCCGCCGCGGCGGGGCGGGGCTTGTGGCGGCGCGCGCCAATCACACGCCGCAGTGATAAGGTGATAAGCGTCTGACGTGCCATTGCGCCGCCGCGACCAATCACAAGTCAGGGGCGGAGCTAGCCTCCGTTACAATGTTGCACGGGGTTATTAATACTAAGTTCAATCACATTATCGATAGTAATATTGATAACTTCTGATTTTAGATTCGTTTTGAATGGATACAACTTGAATGAGCGTTGAACTTTGTGTGCTATGTATCTGCCTATTTATACGTAGGTTGTAGGTTTCTTTACGTATTACTAAGGAATAAAAGGATTGTTAATGACGAAATAATATCTAACATTGGGCAGTGGAGTTGGTTTTTATTACCTATAACAGTTTTAACATGGCTGTATACAACTTGAATGAGATGTGGAATTAATTTCGAATAGGTTTTCAATCCGTTGTAGCGCAGGTTCATGTTTCTTGCGTTTCTGAAACAAAGTAGGTGTGAGGGCGAGAGTAGAACGTGCCCCTGCTTTTCTGTAGTTGAGTGATTTTTTATAGATGTAAGCCGTATTTTCTGTAGTTTTATTAAATAGGGGGTTGAGACATTAAAGCGTTCGAGAGGAACTTAGTTTTGGGTAGGGTTTTGTAGATGGATTAGTGGTAGGTACCTACTGGGAATACGCTCGAATGAAGAACTTAGAATATTAGTGATCCGATTCAGGAATGAAAGTGCAATTCTGCGTTTATTTCGGTGCTCTTCGTTCCAGTATTTAACGACGACTCGAGTTAGTTTGTTTTGACAAATTGAGTGGAGATATCATAAAACTGTCGTTATACGATTTAGTCGCTCGGTAGTTCGGAACGTGACATGGATCGAGTCGGTGCCGTGTTAGTAGATAGATTTGTACTTTCGGTCCTGAATTTTTGAGGAGTCGGTTTATTCTTTGTTTAACTCGCATCGTTAGGAAGCTCGGTCGAGCGTATTTTAGGGCGGTCGGGGGTCCCGTCTCGCAAATTAAATTGAAAATTTACCTCGGCGGGAACGTTTTCGCTTCTGACTTCGCAGTTTTCTATCGGATTTTAATGTTTTTTGGGTCTCGTAGGAGGGTGCGATGCGGCGGTTCCGATGGTAGTTTTGGTTTTGGGCTGGGATCTGTGGAAATATGAAAACTTGTAAAAATGTAAAAATGTGGCAGTGAGGCCGAGAGCGCGGCGCAGTGCGCGCGCTGGGCCGAGCGAGCCGGTGGTGCGAAGCTACCATCCGCGGGATTATGCCTGAACGCCTCTAAGGCCGAAGCCAGCCTAGCCGAATCCGGCAAGGATATGCTCACTGTGGAGCCCCGAGAGTCGGGAGGCTCTAAACAATGTGACTTTACTAGTCGCGCTTCACTCCGTGAGGTGCGACGTCGAAGCCCATTTGGATCGCGGAGATCGGTGCGGTCGGTTTAACGCGTGCATCACGGCTCCGAAGGTCCGAATTTACCTCAGTTCGATGTCGGGGCTCGGAATAGTCTGTAGACGACTTACGTTCCTGGCGGGGTGTTGTGCTCGGTAGAGCAGCGTCGTGCTGCGATCTGTTGAGACTCAGCCCTACGCCAGGTGATTCGTCCGAGGACGATGATGATGATGATATTGTCTCATCTATAATATAAAAATATATAATTTTATTCTTTTTTATTCTTTTTATGAAACAAGTTTCGAACTGACACTAACGCGCGTTCCATTTTTAAACTCTACACTGACCACCGTATGAACTGACACTTTCTGCTGACATTTCCGACTCGTTTGACGTTTTAACAGACACAAACTCGCACTGAACTGGCAACTTTTGTGTTTGAAGTGGGTTTATTTAAAAATTACTTTGACTTTGATACGTTTTTTTTTTTTAATTTTAACATAGGTAAGTATATTGTACGATTGGTCACCATTTTTTTTTTTTTTATTTATTTATTTTTGCTTCGATACGAGTCATTATTAATAATTTATGTATTTTTGTACTCCTTGCTCCCACCCGGCCCTCATTTGCCGGCCATAAAAAATAGCCTACCTATATAATATTATATATGATAAGTACAAAAAAAAAGGTATGACTAACCTGTGAGTATCTCCTGTTTTCAGGTTAATTGGCTATTAGCTAGCTAGCAGTGCAGCGCAGCGCAGCCGCAGCGCAGTGCAGCGCAGTGCAGCGCAGTGCAGCGCAGAGCAGCGCAGTGCAGCGCAGCCGCAGCGCAGCGCATCGCTGTGAGTTAACGAGGTAAGTGAATTGTTTTAATGAATGCTTTTTTTTTTCCATCGATCGGAACGGGCCGCGGCCACGCCCTCATCGACTCCGCCAAAGCCCGAGCCCACCACCCACTGCAAAAAAAATCTAGTATAAAAAGTTTAGCACAATTATAATAATACACATAATTGCATACCAATAATATAAATGCATCTACAACGACAACGACACAGTGAATTTGACGCCCCGCCCGTAATTGTTAAAAAATAAGGATATTTTTTTTTTATCAATCAATGACGTCACTGAGCATTGAGCCCCCTGCGCGCATTACGGATTTCTATAACAATAGAGGATATATAATTAGCCGTTTTTATCTCGAGTCAAATCAGCTCGCTCTACGGAGAGCGATCACAGGCCTAATGCGGAACTAAATTAAAATCACTTGCTCGATTAGAGGTACCAATGACGTCACGAATTAAACCCCCGGGTGCACAGTCTACCGAATGTTATAGTGGTATAGGTAGTTTGTTGGTATGCGAGCGTTCTGGAGTTGAAAATTATTTTTTCGCCCCCCTTTATTTTTTTATTTGTTTTTTTTTTTCTTCTCTTTTTACTATTACGTCACGATTTAACCCCCGAATGCATAATGCGGTGCATGGGATCAAATTTAGAGTTTCGAATTTTCAATTGAATGAACATGAATCTCGGCTCGCTCCACGGGGAGCGATCACATACTTACATAATATAGTAGGTAGGTACCTAATGCAGACTTGAATTAAATCACTCGTTTGATTACTAGTGACGTCACGAATCAAAAATCCCCGGGTTCACACTATCGAATGTTAGGATGCAGTTATTAGTATGCGAATGTTTCGGGCTTGAAAAATTGTCATTTTTTTTGCCCCCCTTTATTTTTCTTATTTGTTTTTTTAACTATTACGTCACGATTTAAGCCCCGCATGCATAATGCGGTGCATGGGATCAAATTTAGAGTTTCGAATCTTTAGGATGGGGATTTTTTGGTGATTTTTTTTTTGTTTTTCTTTCTCTCTCTCTCTCTCTCGCCCCTGTAGAAAGGACTATTCGCGTGCCTCTGGGAAACGTCAAACTCGTCTGTGTTTAAAAGCGTGAACTCGAGCCGGCGGCTCGGCCACGCTCTTAACCACAGTCTAAGATAATAAAAAACAAAAGACGGCGGCGCTCTGGTACGCAAACGTTTCCTCTAATTCTAGTATTATGTCAAATTTAAACATATTAAACGACTCCCCCAAATTGGTGGTACAAATTTTAATATGTGATTTGAATAATAAGACTCTACAGTTAGAGGCGAGTGCGTTCTCACAGTGTGAGTGTTTCCGTCGAAGCCGATAGCGCTCGAGAGAGACTGTCGACAAGAGGAGAGCGTTCGAAGGGTCGTCGCCGCTCTTCTAGGTGCTTGAGAGACCCCAAAACCGAGCCTCGTGAGCGAAAAACGCGCCGAGACAAGGACCACCGTGGGTGGCAGGGGGATGAGAGAAGAGATACTGTGTATTTCATTCCAATATAATGATAAATAGTTAATATATTGACGCCGTGTCGATCGACACCAGTGAGGTACGCGTTCTTGTGTATATTATATTGTGCGCGCATGTAAACAGGTAGAGATATATTTTATTTGTGTATATATGCCGTAGTTATATAGTATAATATAAGAAGTTCCAGAGTACCACCTCCGCCCGAGGCGGGGGCCGAAAGGCTCTCGCGCGCCGGGCGGGCGGTTCAACAGAGGCCGGGGGATGCTCCGCGGACCGGGTATTATGCCATAGACCCGTCCGCGCTCGTCTCCGGCCCTTCACTGTATGTGTATACGATCGGCCCGACATCGTTCCGGGGTAAGCTCTCTCGTGACCGAGAGAGCTGCCGGGGCGTGTGCCGGGTTCATACCTCGCTGACCGCGACTCGGTCGTGCGCCGCTCGTGAGCGGCTCACGAAACCGATAGTCCGCTTTCGACCCACCGAAACTGTGCAAACGGGGGCTTAATATATAATTTATATGTATATATATGATGATCGAAATCGATCAATATTATATATAATATAGATTATTGCCCGTTTTGCAATGAATATTTACATCGAGTGGTGATAGGAGAAATTATATCTTCTCGGCTCTCGCAGCACCGGGCGGAATCGTATAAGACACAAACGATCTGTAGCTAAACGTAATAATCTACGGAGTGTCGTTCAAAGCACCGTCTTGGTCACGAACTTTCGCGAATGGATCGTAACAGATCTCGCAACACAACACAACACAAGAAGTAATCTTCTCACTCGCGACCGATCTTCATCATCGTCGTCTCGTGTGTATGGATTGCTTGAATATAAAAAATAGAGAGACACACCTCGGTCCGGTCACCTCTCGAACGGTACCGCCGAGGGAGTTGTTCCGCTATTTATATATTATATATAGCGATTCGTCTCGCGTTCGTACGTACGTGTTAGACTCGTGAGCTCCCTGGTTGATCCTGCCAGTAGTTATATGCTTGTCTCAAAGATTAAGCCATGCATGTCTCAGTGCAAGCCGTATTAAGGCGATACCGCGAATGGCTCAATATATCAGTTTTGGTTCCTTAGATCTTACTCAGTTACTTGGATAACTGTGGTAATTCTAGAGCTAATACATGCAATCAGAACTCCGACCAGTGATGGGACGAGTGCTTTTATTAGATCAAAACCAATCGACGGAGGGCCTCGCGTCCGAAGTCGTTAACTTTGATGAATCTGGATAACTTTTGCCGATCGCACGGTCTCGTACCGGCGACGCATCTTTCAAATGTCTGCCTTATCAACTTTCGATGGTAGTTTCTGCGACTACCATGGTTGTCACGGGTAACGGGGAATCAGGGTTCGATTCCGGAGAGGGAGCCTGAGAAACGGCTACCACATCCAAGGAAGGCAGCAGGCGCGCAAATTACCCACTCCCGGCACGGGGAGGTAGTGACGAAAAATAACGATACGGGACTCTTACGAGGCCTCGTAATCGGAATGAGTACACTTTAAATATTTTAACGAGGAACAATTGGAGGGCAAGTCTGGTGCCAGCAGCCGCGGTAATTCCAGCTCCAATAGCGTATACTAAAATTGTTGCGGTTAAAAAGCTCGTAGTTGCATTTGTGCGCCGCGCTGTCGGTGCACCGCATCCGCGGTGATACTGACACGTTTGCGGAGCATATCGTCGGTGAGCCGGCGGTAACACGCCGGTTCAATATCAAAATCCTATCGCGGTGCTCTTCAGTGAGTGTCGAGGTGGGCCGACAATTTTACTTTGAACAAATTAGAGTGCTCAAAGCGGGCTCAAAATGCTGCTTGAATATTTCGTGCATGGAATAATAGAATATGATCTCGGTTCTATTTTGTTGGTTTTCAGAACTCCGAGGTAATGATTAATAGGGATAACTGGGGGCATTCGTATTGCGACGTTAGAGGTGAAATTCTTGGATCGTCGCAAGACGAACATCAGCGAAAGCATTTGCCAAAGGTGTTTTCATCAATCAAGAACGAAAGTTAGAGGTTCGAAGGCGATTAGATACCGCCCTAGTTCTAACCGTAAATATGTCGTCTAGCAATCCGCCGACGTTACTACAATGGCTCGGCGGGCGGCTTCCGGGAAACCAAAGATTTTGGACTCCGGGGGGAGTATGGTTGCAAAGCTGAAACTTAAAGGAATTGACGGAAGGGCACCACCAGGAGTGGAGCCTGCGGCTTAATTTGACTCAACACGGGAAATCTCACCAGGCCCGGACACCGGAAGGATTGACAGATTAACAGCTCTTTCTTGATTCGGTGGGTGGTGGTGCATGGCCGTTCTTAGTTGGTGGAGCGATTTGTCTGGTTAATTCCGGTAACGAACGAGACTCTAGCCTGCTAAATAGGCGTCGTCATTTCGGTGTGCGTGATTTCGGTCGCGCAACTCACTGGCGACGTATTAAAATTCTTCTTAGAGGGACCGGCGGCTTCGAGCCGCACGAGATTGAGCAATAACAGGTCTGTGATGCCCTTAGATGTCCTGGGCCGCACGCGCGCTACACTGAAGGAATCAACATGTTCTCCCTGGCCTAGAGGCCCGGGCAACCCGTTGAAACTCCTTCGTGCTGGGGATTGGGGTTTGCAATTATCCCCCATAAACGAGGAATTCCTAGTAAGCGCGAGTCATAAGCTCGCGTTGATTACGTCCCTGCCCTTTGTACACACCGCCCGTCGCTACTACCGATTGAATGATTTAGTGAGGTCTTCGGACTGACACGCGGTGGCTTCACGGCCGTCGGCGTCGCTGGGAAGTTGACCAAACTTGATCATTTAGAGGAAGTAAAAGTCGTAACAAGGTTTCCGTAGGGGAACCTGCGGAAGGATCATTAACGTATATTATATCGAGATCTCGTTGCTTGTTTTCGAGAAATCTGTTATATATATATATAAAGTTAAATCGTCCATGATAGACGTATGACACGCGCCCCGCAGCGCGAGTCTTCGTCGCGTCGCGCGCCGGATAAATTCGTGACTTTGAAGATTAGAAATCCGTAATCCGAGTCCCCGTAGTAGTCCGTGCGCGCGTCCGTCAACATAATAAAACGTTCAAACGGTTTAGATTCGAGAGTGCGAGAGTGCGAGTATATCGAGTGTGTGTGTGGCGTGTTGTGTGTGTGTGGTGTAGTACCTACATACCTACACAATATTCTCATATTCTTTGTCTCTTCTCTCCCTTTCGTTCTAAGATTATTATTTTTTTATATAAAAAAAAATAAAAAAATTGTATCAGGGTGATAATATACACAAACTATTACCCTGGACGGTGGATCACTTGGCTCGCGGGTCGATGAAGAACGCAGTTAACTGCGCGTCATAGTGTGAACTGCAGGACACATTTGAACAT